>JACGCM010002020.1:0-19291 GCA_014058105.1 Kingdonia uniflora | reverse complement strand
TTTTAACGTTTTTTGGAAGTTGACTATTTATTTAGTAGCTATATTAAGGAGGAACCTTGGTCCGATCCTCCCCATGACTAAAAGAGCTTATTGCTTGGTCATCAAGGACCCGGCTCATGAACTACTACAAGGATAGTTATGAGTTCTCCTAGGCCTAGGGTAGGTAGGGGACATTGCCTCGCAATGCGGGCCGGTTTTCATTAGAGGGCTTCATATGGCGCCGCTATGCCCCGCGGGCTATCCGAGACGCACCGCCCGTTCAGATGGACAGTATAATTAGTCCAGGCTCGTCGCCCCTTGAGATATGAGTCCCTTATATGGAAACCGACATATTGAGCTACCTGATCCGCTACTGGACAGGTGTGCTTTCCGTATCTCGCGCGTCGTGAGAGATTACGCTGTAGGGATTATTGAGGGAACCTTCAGCGTTGTTGCCTATACCGAATACCTATTCGATGACCCCTCACGAGTATCCAGGATTATCGGATGTCGCTCTAGCATCCGTGGGTTGTATGCCACTGGCGCGCCGCGCCCGTGAAGATGGCTGGTACACGCCGACCGCGCGTCCGTGTACGCCGCACGGTCCCTTATTCCGCTGCACTCCGGGCACTGTAGAGTCGGTCCCGGCTAGGGCCGTGTCAACTTCTGTATTAGGTAAAATCAATGGGTAACCCCAGTGTTATACATCGAGGAATCAATGGCCGTGCATCGATCTAAGGAAAACCTTATAGAGATCAAACAAATCAAGATGGAATCAATGAAGTCGAACTTAATAGTTCTGGATTCAGCCCATCCATGAATGTGTGCCTCACAGTTCTGAAAATTTTTTTTAACTAACATTTTCACATGTATTATATGTACAATAACAAAATCTAAATACAAGAGTAGGCAATTTTATCGATTTCTCATAACATTCAACAAACCATTATCTAACAAGCATTGTAATCTCGAATGTACTACAACATACATTAATTGAAAAACCTGAAAACCTACATAGTGAAAATTATTCCCCGTTCTCAAATTTTCTTTTCTTGTTGATCTTTAGGTTTCTTTTTTCCATCAGTTTCTCCTTTCCGTTGTCTTTGAACCATTTTATGGCAAAACTCGTAATCACTTGGCATATGAGAGCGACAAAAAGGACATGTCTTCATTGCCTTGCTTATCTCAAACCATCGTTTTATGCACGAAATATGTGAACAATGAGGCAAAGCAGCAACAACCTTTGATCTTTCACAAATATCCTTCCAATAAGTCGCACAAGGATCTCCTACATCCGATGATGTTACCGCTTCTAATGTTGTTTCACTTAAAACATGTTCCACCGTTTCTTCGTTATCGTAAACCCGTGTCGTCAATAGATCTACTCGTACCACACTATCTATCGTCATACCATACCTATCCTCAAAATTGCAACCCTAATTTCCTCCATGAAACAACTGATCCTCTCCTCTAACAGATCACGACACTCCTAGTGAAAGACATCAAGTGACACAAGAATGTCCCCTAACATATCCTTATCCCCATAAACTTTATGCGGTAATACCCTTAAGGCTGACAGTTTCTTTTATACAACGCGAAAAACCCAGCTTTCTCTGTCCTTACCAACCATTGAACCTCTTCTTTGATTAGAAACCTGAGACCAAACTGTGTTCTTTGGGGACTACTTCTTCATCATCCCTCCAAACAACCGTGCCAATATCTGTTCCACGAATCGTTTGTTTCGTTGTAAACATTGTTACAATCCTCTACAAAAAACCCAAGAAACAACTAAGGATCTCTCTTGTGAGTAAATTTCAGAAAAGATCAGGCAAGACTAAGAGTAAAAACCAATAAACAATAGAAACTACAGAGAGTGTGTGTTTGGTTTAGGGTAAGTGTTACTAATTTGGGAAAAGAGTTGTTAGCTAAAGTGAAGTTCAGAAAATCTAAAGTCCCGCTGTAGAAGATCCGAAAATATTACGATTCACGAACAATGTATTTCGCCTACAATTTTGCAAAAGTTTTAACCACTTGTTGCAAGTGTTATTTAATTTTGCAAGTTTTAACCGACTTGTTGCAAGTTTTAACCCACTGGAGCATCTTATTCTTCAGCAGTAATAAGAAGTACGACCCCTTTTGCTCAAACTTATAATGACCACTAGTAGAAGGGGGTGGTCCAACCCCACCAAGGGATTACTCGATTTTTTTTGAACCAAACAATGGTGCATATTGTAATAGCCTAATTTATAATTTCGTAGTTCGAAATAGCTCGAAATCAGATGTTACACTAAATGTACATGTGACAAGGAATTAGTGTAATTCAAGGTGATTTAGCGTGGAAACCTTTGAATAGGTAAAAAACCACGACCTCGAGTTGAAGATTTAGTTATTATAACTTTTATTGTTTGAGGAGACTGATATCTTATTACAAATGATCTCTTAAGTTAGAAATACTTGATCTTGAAAGATAAAAATTATTGTGGTCTTAGAATCTAGAATTCCTGGTCCTATCTCCTCTTGGAACTCATCCTTTATATAGACCTTACCTGTAGTTCTTTATCGTGTAGAAGCACGTTCTCCTGAAAATGAGGTAAGTGGTAATTGAATGTGTAACTGTTAATTCGTGGGAGACAGATGTCTTTGACTTGTTCATATTTTATGTAGTGCTCGAGCCACGTTCATTATCAGTTCGTAGTCTAGGTGTTAATGCTGATTGTATATATCACGTGTATAATGCGCGTGTGAGTCTGGTATTGAAGTAGTTTAAGTTTGGACTAGGTCGAGGGATAGGTCCCTACACATATGGCCAAAAAGAGGAAAGATTAGAGGTGTGGGGGAGAAAAAAATAATAGTGTGGCGACCTTTAGTAAGTCGTAGTACTAATAAGTTAAAAGAGAGACGATTATAGTTAACCTTAGACAGGATTAAACATTGAAACATGGCTTAATTTGGGCCGTTAAAAGTGTTGCGGTAAACAAAGGTTACGACTGGGTATTTACCAACACGAGGGGGGCGTTGCAGTGGTTCTGTGAGTTTTTGCCCCCATTGCTAGAGGGAGAAACCACAAATTGTGGTCAAGTACGGGTTTAATATTTTAGTTGGTTTTGGGTATTTTTCCCCTACTGCTGGAGATGCTCTAATAAGTTAATTTTACTTAAACAATTTCATAGTAATGTTAGAGAATGCACATGGCACATACATGTGTAACATGAAGTAAACAAGTCTAAGCTTGAGCAACCAATAGTAGTCAATAAATAATATGTAATAGTTGCTCATAGTTGGTGGCATAGTAAGGTATTGTTTAGATTACGACTTATCATAACCAAGTTGTTTTTATTTTGTAATGCCTATATAAGGCTTGCCATATGTTGTAATCACATCATCTCATTCCAAGTTTGATCAATAAACATTTCTTCTTTAGAGTTTAGAGCTCTGTTTTCACCATCTGGTATCAGAGCGAGCACGGTCTCTGGCTCGACAGCTCGAAAGCGACGATGTGAAGAAAATTAGAACATTTTCTAGTATTTCGTCGAGATATCGTTCATTCGGTCGAGGTTATTAATTTTGTCTATTTTTCGTAAAAATGACGGAGAATTATGTTTAAGCGACGATTCCTAAATTCGATGGTCACTGCGACCATTGGAGTTTAATTATGAAGAACTTCTTGAGGTCCAAGGAGTATTAACACCTCGTTGAAGTTGGTGCTTCTTGTGAGGGCTTAATTATAATCCTCATACTGAGTCCGATATTCAAACTCACATAGCTCGAGTAAACATACTGATAACCAATCAAGGACTAAAAGCAAGGAGATTGTAATACAGACTTCCTCATCTACAACTCAGGGATGACAAAACATCTAATAACATCGCACTGCAGAAAATACTCAGATATCTATCAATAGTTTGAATACACGTGAACACTATTAGAGATCGTATCTTCATCAACAGTTCGGAGATATCAAAGCATCCTGTGACTTCGCGCTACAGAAGATACTCCTCCACTTATCAACAGGTCGTATGCACACGAGCATCACAAGAGATCGTATCTTCCCAATGGTCTGAAGCTACAGCTAAAAAATGTTAATGGATTCGTTACAGATTAACAAGTATCAAGACGTTACAAAAGACCACCATGAAGACTCATCAAAATCCGATATTGTAACGTTCCTCATTAATGTAACCAACGATCATATTATAAAACCTATAAATAAGACTAGATAGCTACGAATTAGAGGAGGCTGCTCTGAGAACCTCTAAGAGATCTTTTCTACATCTCTCACTCTCTTACTCTTTGTAATAGTTAGCAGTCTAAATATATCTATCTCTCTTTCTAAAATCCTCATGAGAGGTCGTAGTTTTTAACCCATTCAAGGGTTTTCCACGCTAAATCTAGTGTTGTTTGATTTCCGTTCATAACTAAACATACTAGATTTCGAAGGTGTAAAGCTCTATCTTCGTGCAATACGAAAATAGGCTATTACATTTGGTGTCGTCTGTGGGAACGAAGCGTTCACTCATCTTTATCTGATCCAGTTGTTATTTATTTTTCCTTTTTGACGAATGACACCTCCAGACTAGAATTTACAAACTGATTCAAGTTTATTTTCATGTCTCTCCGACGAAATTACAAGCGAACCGCGTTCAATACGTTGCTCCAATAGGCAAATCGACGCAAATCCAGAGTCAAGTCCGATCGAAAACAGTCACAGAATCACGTGATTCACTGCCAGACTCTTGTTTATCATTTTCTCAAAATGCCAAGCCTAGATCACAATTCTCTAGTGGGGCCGACAAAGAAACACGTAGCAAACAGAACCTCTCTCTCTCTCTCTGAGTCGAGTTCAATCGAGATGAAATTTCAAGGAGAAAGCTATATTTGGGAAGTTTCATCGAGCTGTAACTATACGAAACACAATAATAGGCAATTAATCATGAACATCATTATCATCGTCATCAGCATCGTTTGAGGCGATTGTTCGTATCATCTGATCATCGTCATCAACATCGTTCGTGGTGATTGTTTGTATCATCTGATCATCGCCCTCTCTCTGATCATCACCAACTCCTAATGTTTATATGGCGATGTTGATGTTGCTCCTCTTCATATCTCTGTAATCGAACTCAAATTCGAGCTGAGCTGACCGAACTACTTAAAGATGCATTATCCTATTCGAACTCGAGCTATTCATTGTCATAATTTGTGCTATCTTTGTGAATCAAACTCAAGCAAGCCCTAATTTGGACCGGACTCGGTCAGTGGCTTAGTTCAAGAGGAGCCTCGGTCACTACTCGCCTAGTGTTGTTTGGGCGATCTGAATTAATACTGGTTTCCATCAAACATTGGATTCAATAAGACAACTCAAGTTATACTTGGGGCGAGCCTGATCTCAGCTCCAAACTCAATGATCAAACTCATTAAACCACATTATTAAGGCACTCGAGGTCGAGGTACTCGAGGCGATTACAACTTATTCAAGCTTATACTCGGGGCGAGCCCGATGTCAACTCCAGACACAATGCTTAAACTTTAGCTTCAGACACAATACTCTAATTCAGCTTCAGATTTTTAGCTCGCTTTCAGCTTCAACTCAATTACCAGCTAAGTATTTTCATCTTATATTTTAGCTTCAACTTATAATTTCAACTACATTCGATTATTAAAGCTAAGGTCATATTAGCTCTCAATCGATACTCTATTTTCTGATGTTAGAAGCATACATACTTTTTAACCTGCGAACACAACTTTGATGGTCAGAGCTACGCTCTCATTGATATCTATATCTAAAGGTTAAAGCATAATACTAACTTTACGCTGGAGAACACCATCCAAAGGTTTTTAAAGGAAAGGCAAATGATACCACCTCCTAAATCCGCGGGTACTCTATAGTCTGAGGTTGAAGAATAGATACATACTGCACACTAGCTTCATACCGATGACCACATGTCTGGACGGCCAAGCTTTTCAGCTGTACACCCCATAGACACTTCTAGTCCGAAGGCTAAGGCATAAACATTACTAGCTTTATACCCAAGGACACATACATCACCCAAAGGAAAAAAGTATATATACAACTTGCTTCTTAAACTAAGGAACCATACATCTTCTAAGGGCTGAAGCATACTAACTTCTTGTCCAGAGAACACATTCTACATTCAATAGTTAAAAGCATAGGTAATTCTAGCTTTTAACTGATAGACATCTCATACACATATAATGTTTTTTTGTAGCGATAAACAACGATTGGTCTCCCTCCTATACAACACTCAATGCAATGTAGGTCATTCCCAACGCAGCCATTATTCGTATCAGTCAGCACGCGTCATTCAACCATCACACTCTGGGGTGAGCCCGACCTCAACTTCAGCTTCGAACAATTTATATCTCTCTTTACGTTGGTTGTTGGTTCAAACCAATCCAACCATGCAGTTTACATATCCAAAGGTCAAAAATGTGTCTCAACCAACACCACTCGCTCATGATGCCTCTCGTGCTATTGGTTGAGACGGGGTGAATGTAGTGGCTTATTTCCAATACTCGACCTAAACCCAAATATCGCCCTTCAGCTCGATTGGATGTAAGGGCCAGTTTCGAATCTTAAGCTCAGGTCTCAGTATACGACCATTATACATTTACTCGACCATCATACATTTACAGGTCGTCAAGGTACACGTGGTGCATTTATGACACATCATGGAGCTGTTACAAGGAAGAAGAGTTACTCAAGCTGTTACTCGACCATTATGAAGACTCATCAAAACCTGATAATGTAACGTTCTCATTAAAGAAATAACGGTCATGTTATAAGACCTATAAATAGGGCCAGAGAGCTACAAAGAAATGGAGCCTACTCTGAGAACCTCTAAGAGATCTTTTCTACATCTCTCTCTCTTTGTAATAGCTAGTAGTCTAAATATACCTCTCTCTCCTTCTAAAATCCTCAGGAGAGGTCGTGGTTTTTAACCCATTCAAGGGTTTTCATACTAAATCTAGTGTTGTTTGTTTCCCGTTCATAACTAAACATACTAGATTTTGAGGTATAAAGCGCTATCTTCGTACAATACGAAAATAGGCTATTATATTTGGCGTCGTCTGTGGGAACGAAGATTAAACTCAGTGTTCTCCAATCTAGTTTTTACCGCATTCATCTTTGAAAGATGACAAATCAAGACAAATCACACCATGCCCTGCCTGACGCTGCTGAAGGAATGAAGGATTTGTGAACAACTGTGCAAGCAGAAGCCAAACGATGAATAGAGCTGGAGAAACAGCTCGCCAGCATGCAGGACACAATCAGAGTACTCCAAGCTCAAATAACAGAAAATCCGAGTGTAGGTGCGTTGGACAATGCCATGATATGACAATGGTAGATAAAGAAGCTCGTTTGTTGCCAGAATCCAGCAACCGACGATATGAGATTTCTTTTGAAGACTGTGACGTACGTCACGTCAACTTCCCGCATCACGATGCTCTTGTCATCATGTTAAAAATGAAGAACATAGTTCTACATATAATGATGGTAGACACTGGCAGCAGCATCAAACTACTATTCCAGAGCACGATCGACCAAATGGGTTTAGCGGACAAGGTCGAACCAAGTGACATCAACGTCTCTAGATTTAACGGTTCTAAGGAAGAACGCGTGAGAAAAATTACACTTCCCATCACGGCTGGACCAGTCATACTTGACATAGTTTTTTACGTCATCAATACAAAATCCAGTTACCTGGGCATCCTAGGACGACCATGGTTACATAACATGAAAGCTATTCCCTCCACATATCATCAAGCATTACGGTTCGACTGGAAAGGAGGGATTTACGAAATCAAAGGCAGCCAAAAATTAGCTCGATCTTGTGATAATACTATTGAAGCTGAACCAGCTCCAGCAGCTCCAGCATAGTAATTACCGCATTTAGTACTAGTAGAATATCAGCTGCCAAGCGTCGAACCAACAGAATATATCGAGATCAATGGTGCACAAAGAGGAACTCACATCGGGACCCTCTTGAATACGGAGGAATGCTCTAGTCTCATACAATTCCTTTCGGATAACCACGATATTTTTGCGTGGACGTTCCACGAAATGCCAGGGATCAATCCAGCCATGGCGTGCCACAAGCTAGAGTTGAAAGAGAAGGCATAACTGGTTAAATAGAAGCAATGAACTCTAGCACCAAAAATACGAGACGAAGTAAACAAAGAGATCGACAAATTGATTGAGGTCGGTTTTATCCGCAAAGCTATTTACCCGGACTGGATTTTGAACATTGTCGCAGTCCTAAAGAAAATGGCAAGATCTGAATATGCGTCGATTTTACGGATCTCAATCGACACACTCCAAAAGATAGCTTTCCACTTCCAATCATCAACCATCTACTCAATTCAACAGTAGGGCACGAATTTCTCTCTATGATGGATGTTGCATCAGGATACAATCAGATACTACTTTTCCCTGAAGATCAAGACAAGACTGCGTTCATCACCGAACAGGCCTGTATTGCTATAAGGTCATGCCTTCGGCCTGAAAAATACTGGCGCTACCTATTAGAGATTGATGACGCAAATGTTCAAAGATCAACTCGGTAAAACAATAGAGGTTTACATTGACGACAAGCTTTGCAAGAGTCTCAAGAAAGAAGGCCATCAGGCAGATTTACGAACAACTTTTGAGATTTTGCGAGCTTACAAAATGTGCTTGAATCCTAACAAATGCCAGTTCGGAGTACAATCTGGAAAATTCTTGGGCCACCTAATCAGCAAACGAGGAATTAAAGCTGATCCATCACGCATACGAGCTCTCTTGGCTATGCCTTTACCAAAGACAAAAAAGGATCTTCAAAAACTAGTCGGGAAGATCACAACGCTTAACAGATTTGTGTCCAGATCATCAGACTGATGCCAACCTCTATTCAATCTGCTAAAACAAGGTACATCGCGGGGAAAATCAAAGAAGGATCCCGAGATTGAGTGGACAGATTAATACGAAACCCTTTTCCTTGAACTCAAACATCATTTGGGTAAACCACCAGTTATGAGGACACCAGCAGATGACGAAGAACTAACAGTATACCTAGCCGTCACAGATACTTCTCTTAGCTCCATTATCCTCCGACTCGACGAAAAGACTTAAAAACTAGTCTATTTTATCAGTAAGACTTTGAGCCCCGCTAAAAAAAGATACACCAAGATCGAGAAACTTCTTTTAGCTCTCATCTATATATCGCAGAAATTGAAACAATATTTCCAAGCCCATGCTATTCGTGCCTTGACGAACTATCCACTCCACAAAATCTTATCTAAACGTGAAAAATATCGACGTATTCAGCAATGGTCAGTAACACTCGGAGAACATGCCATACATTTTGGGCCACGCCACTCTGAGAAAGGACATGCTATAGCAGATTTTCTAGCTGACTTTCCAGTAGACGATCCTGATTGGGAAGAAGTCGTTGATGATAACAAAGATGAACCACCCACAACACAGTCTGAAGATAAGTTCAATTGGGTAACAAAGAAAGGTTAGCAACTTTTAACGGACGGCTCTATCAGACCAACCGGATCAGGAGTGGGGATTGTTCTTATTACTCCTTCCAATGATTGGCTCGAAAAATCTATTCACCTCAATTTCGAAGTAACCAGCAATGTAATAGTATATGAGACACTAATTCATGGCTTAGACATGGCACTCACACTGGGTGTAGCAGAGCTTTCTGTCTACACAGATTCATTACTGATCATCAATCATCACGCGGGTATCTATCAAGCCAATGGGAAAATGATTGACTATGCTGCTGCAGTGGTCGAACGAATGAACAAATTTTAGACAATTTCTATGAAACATTTGCCAAGGGGAGTCAATAGACATTCAGATGCACTCGCTTACCTTGCTGGGGTCCTTGGATCAGAAGCTCGTTATTTAAAAATCGACGTCATTTCTAGCCCCAACATTAATGCCATCGTGTCCAACACCATTAATACTAGGGGCAACGAGGAGATTGAAAATGATTGGAGACAGCCTTTCATCAGATATATTGGACCTCACAATAAATTCAATGGCCCACTTCTAGAGGATCTTACAGAACGACAGAGATTAATTGACAATGCCCGTAGATACATTGTCTGGGATAACCTCCTTTACAAAATATCAGTCACTGGTCCATACCTCCTCTGTCTATCCAAAAAAGAGGCACAACAATTCTTGCACGATCTACACGAAGGCACATGCGGGTCCCATGCCGCAGGACGATCTCTTGCAAACAGGGCCTTAACGCAAGGAATGTTCTGGCCTAAGATGAAAGCACAAATAATCGAGTATGCTCGTAAATGTGACGCTTGCCAACCTCACGGTCCGAAGATACGAGCCCCATCGCTCGAACTACATTCAAGTCAAGTCACCTGGCCATTCAGACGATAGGCTTTCGATCTCGTAGAAGAATTTCCTACAGTACCAGGAAAACGAAAGCATTTGTTGGTCGCTACAGACTACTTCTATAAATGGGCAGAGGCAGTCCCATTGTGCCGAACACGAGAAGAAGAAGTCATCAGATTCATCTAGGAGCACATTATCATTCGGTTTGACAGACCACATCTTATCAGAATTGATAATAGACCATAGTTCGTTGGCTCTAAAGTCGTCGCATTCCTCAATGAACACAATATCATTCATTCCCCATCCAACCCTTACTATCCTCAAGGAAACGGACAAGCTAAAATTACTAATCGAATAATTGTGGACGGACTCAAGAAATATTTAGATGACAAAAAGGGGAATTGGGTGAACGAGTTACCACACATACTTTGGGCATATCGAACAACTCCAAGAACAACAATAGGTTGTACATTATTTTTACTGGCCTACGGGGCAGAAGCCATAATACCCACTCAGTATCATCACCCAATACACGATCATGAGATGACAGATGAAGAAAATGAATTTCAGATCGCATGCAACCTGAATATGATCGAAGAAAATACGACAAAGCCATTGTCAATCTGGGAAGATATCATCTTGCTTTATCATGATCTTATAACAAGCGCATTCAACATCGAGAATTCAAAGTCAAGGACCTCGTTATCAGGGAAATCCCCCAACATCGCAAAGTACCTAATGCGGGAAAGTTAGCAGACAATTGGGAAGGTCCCTTCATCATAACTGGCACGAGCTGTTTGGGGTCCTGCGATCTTAGTACACATGATGGAGTACCTATACCTAATCCATGGAATTCCCGCCGACTGAAGCTGTATTGAAATTAAACATGCTGTAACTTCAGATTTCATTCAATAAAGCAAATTTTCATCATCATGCTGCAAATCTATTCAAACATTCTACCTATCTTCATATGGTTCATTCAAATCGACCTACTATGGAGAATTACTACAACAATATCTACTTCATAACTCTTCAAATATACACGCTCTCCGAGGATCTCTTAATGAGTCAATCAATTCGATCTGGTAGAGACGCCATTCAGCTATGCAATATTTAATACATGTCCTATCACGGTCGCTCAGCTTGACCTATAACTGGAATCTACTTCATAGCTCTTCAAATATACACGTTCTCCGAGGGTCGCTTATTGAGTCAATTAATTTGATATGGTAGAGATGCCATTCAGCTATGCAATATTCAATACATGTCCTATCACGGTCGCTCAGCTCGACCTATAACCGGGATCTACTTCATAGCTCTTCAAATATACACTCTCTTCGAGGGTCGCTTATTGAGTCAATCAATTTGATCTGGCAGAGACGCCATTCAGCTATGCAATATTCAATACATGTCCCATTACGGTCGCTCAGCTCGACCTATAACCGGGATCTACTTCATAGCTCTTCAAATATACACGCTCTCCGAGGGTCACTTATTGAGTCAATAAATTTGATCTGGCAGAGATGCCATTCAGCTATGCAATATTCAATACATGTCCCCTCACGGTCACTCAGCTCGACCTATAACTGGGATCTACATACGCGCTGCCCCGAGGGTCGCTTATTGAGACAATCAATTCGACCTGGCAGTAACGCGCCCTTCAAATATCTAGTTGAAGTCTTTATTGATTTGTTCAAATTGACCTATACACGTTAAAATACGACATCACTACATCTCTATATGGTCGTTCGTTGGATCACCCAATTCGACTATACATAGAGATAACAACAAACTTTTTTATCTACTCAACATTTGATATCTTTTTTGCAACAAAGACATATTTACACTCTGTCTCATTACAATATAAACAATGAAACTACTTTTCAAGCTTTGGACGTACAATATTTGAACTTTCCCCTGGCCCAGATGAAAGTAAGGCAGGGAAAGGTATAACAATATCAACTTCAATAGAAGACGCATTCAACAGCTCTGTAATTCTCGGCATCAGATTATCTATATAAGATAACTGCGCTAGCTACAAATGGTACTCCATGCCTTATTCAGTTGAAGCAGCCAAGATCGAATCCCGTTCTGTCTGAAATTTCTCTACATCAGCATGCAACACAGCCATGGTGTGCAATGTAGCATCATCTACAGTTAACAACATAGCTTCACCAAGCTTGGTCTTCACTTTGGTTATTTCTTCTTCAAGATCCTTACATCGATCTGCCTGAGATTTTTTCTCCTGCAGCAACGAAGCTTTGTATTGCTTCGTTATCTGTACACTACGCTCCATCTCCTACTTCAGATGCTACAACTTTTTATCTACCTTCTTCGAATACTGGATCTCATCTTCTGCTGCATCCAAAATCCTCTGCGACTCTTTATACTTAACATGGAGCTCCTCAAAAACTTCATTACCTTACATACACTCTAATATCAAAGCTTGTTTATCCCAGTCAAGATCGGCGATCCGCGAATTATACTTATTGATGGCCTCATTTAGCTCTCGATCTCTCTTAGAGCATGCCTCCTCGTGAGTTTTTGTATGGTCATTTTTTCTCTGACATGAATCTTGAGCCTCATGCAAATCCCACTTCAGCTTTTTCAGTCGCTTGCGCATATAATGGATTTCAAAATCTTGCTTCTTTAAGAGATCAATATTATTTGCTATCACTGACTGATGATACAACAAATCGTTCTTATTCTTTTCAATCGTAGTTAACAGATCTATTACTGGTTCATTCACAACCATGGTCTCCAACTTTTTCTTCTTCAGAGATCCTTTCCACAGTTCAGATTCATTATTAGTAGTCAATATCTCTGCATCCTTACATGACAACTCTACAGTCACAACATTTAGCCAACTCTGCAGCTCCGGCATCTCAGATTCCTGCTTTGAATTTAACAAAGTTATTTTTTCAACTGCCAACGAACATTGCTGCAACTTGGAAGACAATTTTTTATTTGACACGGATAAGGCAACCAATTTGTCTTGTTCTTTGTCTTCAACCTAGAAGAACAGATCATAAGTGACAATACATCTATCAACAGGTATTCATTCCAACAAGATATATCATTCTACAACATTTATTACAACATCAAGCTATGATACACAAATCAACTACATTATGCAAAGTACAATCAAATACCACAATCTAGTTGGCTTGTGATTGCACCCTACTACTACTAGCATCTACTTGCAAATGTTCATTAAAGATTGTGACCTCTTGCGGACGGGTCTTATGCCGTGTGTGAGGTAGCAGATCTTTGACCTCCTCCTCCTCAGACTCTTCAGCTAGCGGTTTTGAGGTTGAAGCTCCCCCACCCTCATTCCCTTTTCCAAACCACATATTTTCAACCTTATCATTCTCTACTTTAACATCTTTACCACAACTCAAGATATAACGTCTAAATTCATTTTCTACTCTCTCGAGCTCGCCCCCATAAAATGTGATCACATCAGCTATCTGACGTTTTCCCCGCTTTGGAGTAATTTTCTTCTTCAAGCGTAATTGGGATACTTGCAGACATTGCTGTATATTTAGTAAATGCACTTCTAATAATGTCACTCTCTTCTCCGAGCTCTGCAACAACCTAACACACTTTACCTTTTCCCTCTCCAGACATGCATTATGACCCTTGTACCACTCCAGTTCGTCACAAGCATGCCTCAGATCGATTTCTAATTGTGCGTGGACCTTTTTATCATCCTTTTTTATGTTGAAGAAAATGATCCTCATTGATCTTTGCCCCTACAAAAGTCAATCTCATCAGGCAATGAACCTACACCACCCCATATGATGGATACTCCATCCTGGGCTGAGCATCTTTGCGCCTCTATACTATGGCGATTGCGCGCTTCTTGCACTAAGAATTTCACCCGAGCTGGGTCTGACACTATGCCTCTCTCAGTTAACAGTTTTAAATAGGCCTCCTTCAAACCCTGCTCACTATCAACTTGGGCCTCAAAATAAAGTGTCAAAGACAATAATGACCTTTGACACTCTAACTTATCGCTCTCATCTGCGAACCGCTTATCCTTAAAGGATTTTTGAAGTAAAATAAACCTATCAGTCTCTTTTTGCAAAACCTCATCCCTCTCAATTTTTATCTTCCCATATCTACATTGAAGCTTGAATAACTCCTTAAAGGTGATATCAAAGTTTGACTTATGAAGGCGTCTCTCATATTCAAGTTTATTGTGTACCTGTTGAGTATGATTAATGGAATCCC
The DNA here is from genome assembly GCA_014058105.1 of Kingdonia uniflora. Classification (NCBI taxonomy): domain Eukaryota; kingdom Viridiplantae; phylum Streptophyta; class Magnoliopsida; order Ranunculales; family Circaeasteraceae; genus Kingdonia; species Kingdonia uniflora. The sequence goes on along the minus strand of JACGCM010002020.1, from coordinate 4,707 downwards.
TTCCTCGACTTAAGGCCTTCTCCATCTCGATCACTTTCCCCCTCAAATGAGCTACCTCCTACATACAAATCATACATTCACATCAAAATAACATATATCAACAACAACTTAACAAATTTCAAAGTCTCGGCAAAAATAGCTCTACCACCAGTACAAAGGAAAAAGTTCGACTAAGTCTCAGAACTATGTTACAACTATAAAATCAAGATTTAGCTCCTTCTACCTCCTTGGTCGGATCATCAGCTACTGGAGTAGCTGGGGTCTGCTCAGCCACTAGAGATGCATCATCCCTTGGGAAGACGATCTAGCCATACTTCCTAGCAAGAGCACGATCGATATCCTTTCTGCTCAAACACCTGAAGTAGAAGGCTTAAATTAGCTTATTTTGAGAAGCCACTGTAATATTAACAACCTTCTTTGCCTCATCTTCAACCTCTTGCTTTGTAGCGGCAGCTTCCTTCTCGAACTTATCTTTCTGCAGAGCCATCTCCTTCTTGAACTGCTCCCTCTGCAGCACCTTCTCCTGCTCGAACTATTCTCGCAGAGCAGCTTTCTCTGCATCATGTTGCCGAACAAGTTCGCCACGATTCACAGCAGCTAGCTTCAACACCTCCGCGGCCGACTTCCAAGCAACAAAAAACTGCACCACAAATGCAATAAAACAACAAGATCGGATCATTACTGGAAAAGATTTAATCAAATAACACCTTGCATACCTGAGAGATGCTGGATTAAATTTGAGTATCTAGACGGATGGGATCACGCGTAGCCAAATCCAACGCCTCCTGCTCCATGGCTTCGAAGTTGACACCCTTCGAAGAAGCTCATATATCTTTACCGGATTCTTTTTTCCGCTTCTTCAGAGGAGGAGCCATATTTAGATCAGCATCCAACCCCTCATTTCCCACTGGCGGTATCTGTACAAGAGCTGTTTGTTTAGAAGGCGACACTGTCTTTTTTATTCTAGGTCACCGAACTAAGGAGCTTGAAGTACCCACAACACAGGCATGAATCTCCATAACATTAGCATAAGAAGAGCCAGAAGCAGCCATAGCCTGTTTTTGATGAGCTTGTTGTACTTTTTCAACTACAGAGTTAAGCCTCTTATCTCTGTAAATTCCTAGTTCTCTAAGAACTTTGTTCAGTTTATTTCCTTCTCGACTAACGACGTCGAGCAAAATCGATGTATCAGCAACAACTTTTGGATTAGGCTCTGCCAAAACAACAACAAACTATGTTAGCAGCTCGCAATAAGTTAAAAGACAAACTGCAGGCAGAATGAAGATACTTACTCTTGTAAAATTCTTATATGTCAGCTCGAGCGTGGGTTCCCCAGGCACTTGCATACAATTACCCCTCACCATCACAAGATGGTCGTATCAGGGTCTCCCAGAAGATTCAAAATCAAAGAATTTTGGCCTCGCCGAATCACTAAACAAGTATCCACTCTTTCGATCTTTCACATACTTAAACTTATAGTATTTCAAGACATCGTCCGTAATGAATTGTCTTACAATACCACCATCTCTCCACTTCTGGTTAAGGGCTTCACAGACTCTCATCATTTTAAAGATGTTACCATTTAATTGACCAGGGAAACTCTTTAGTGTATTCATTACCCCCTTTTGGAAAAAGGTTAGGGGAATACTTAACCTATATGCGACCTGGTTTAAATAACAGAGGAATGAAACTCTACGACCTCTGCGCCAATTCCATTATAATAAGCGATATCTATATCATTTCCTATATCCATACTTCTCTTCTGCCAATCCAGAGAAGGCACCTGATAATGCTCTACATTACCACTCGGTCTCACCAGAGTTCTAAACCACAACCCTGCATTCATCACATAATTCCCCCGTTCTCCGTCTAAACTCTTTTTATACTGTAAAAATTTCTTTTCTACGTCTACATTCTCGGGATACTTAAAAAAATTGCCCAGTTTCATTCCCCGCATGTAATCCCACGTCCCTCCCAGAAGAAATAGCCGGATTATCAGCTGTTACAATACCAATTACCACATAATCATCCATAGTCCTATTAGACGATGATGATTCCTCACTACTGGTAGATACAACAAATTTACTACTGGGTGTCAGGTTTTTTGAGCGCATCTACCACACATACATGAAAAATCTATTCAGAGTTTTTTTTAAATTAAGCAGGCCTCCTCCCTCAGTCGTACCCAACACATTATTAATCCACCCAAAAAGCTCAACACATGCAATATACCAATTTCCAAGAAACTAATATAGCAGCAGAAAAGATGGAAACAGAGATACTATCCTGTACTAGAAGAACAACAGTCATCGACTCCGGTCACCGCTCGCACCTCAGACGGACAAAACTTTGTCCTTCTTAGCAAGATCACACAACACTAGAGGACTGTATTTAAAATTTGAAGATTTTCTCTCTCTAAAAATGCTTCTGCATCTGTCTGTAACTGATTGTGGTTTAAAAGAAGAGGGAAGAAAAGCTTTTATATTATCCCTCAGTTTCTGAAACCGCAGCTCTTCGGGACACGTGTCCACATTATTTCTCCTAGCAGGCACGTCTTTTCGTTTGCCCTCATAATGATTTTTGGCGTAACATGTTATGTTATCACGTATGTCTCTCTCCTCTGCCATTATTAATGACTCACTGCCCAAGAAGATTTATACAGATCTTATAGCACGATTACTTACAACAATAACCTTTTATGGCTGCACGATCCTGCTATACTTTATTATAGCATGGTTCCAGTTCAAAAACCTAAGTACAGCTATTACAGCTGTCACTTATCTCAATTTTGGTATGACAGAAGCAGAAAAACCAGCAACAAATCCTGCTTAAGTTATATTTTAGTAAAAAATTATCATAGATACTTAAAGCAATGACGAGACGACCTCAACACAAGCAAATCAATTTATCATGATCAATCATCCGACCTTACATATAATGACAGGATGGATAATTCTCTTCACCACGTGGAATGATTTTAATATCTGCAGCTCTCACATCCTCTTTAGCAAGTTTATCCAGCGCGATTTTCAAAGGCTCCGACCAAGTTCCACCAATGATAACAAGTATTCAAGTTGACAACGACAAGGCTTTAACACCATGAACTTATGGTACGAAAGAAATTATGACTTCGTCATCTCCGCAGACATAACAACACTATATCTTAACAAGGCCACAAATATATAAGAGCGACCTACACAGTTCGGATATACTTCATTCAACTCATCAACAATACGATCTATATATTTTTGACCTATGTCATTAGTGACTAGTTTGATAATTGTTCTATGGTATCTTACAACAGTTCTTCAAGCAACTTCAAGCACTTACATGACAAGATAATAAAGTTCGAATTTATTATTCAAGAAAAGCAAGTTACAAGAACAAACATTTTAACCAGTTCGAAAATAAAGATTACAAGTTCTACAGACAATTTTGTCTTTTACAAAGAATAGCCTACATTGCAGATGACAGTGCAACACTTGAGAAAAAATAATGGTGGGCCCTGCAAAAAAACTCAAAACTCAAGGGGGGAATTAGAGTAAAGTAGAGGATATAATTAATCCCACCACTCTCCATAACCCCACCTCCACTGCCAATAAAGGACCTCCTCCACCATTATAATACCAATCTTTCGTAGGGTATCGACAGTACTTCTCAGACGACTTCCCCGCCTTCTCGTCTTCCGCCGCCACTGTATCCTCTACAAGCATCCGCAGACAGGACAGACGGTGAGCAGCAAACAAAACCACATAATGGAATTGCCACAGTTGATGATAATCATCCTCTGCCTCCTTTACTTCTTCCATGGCATCCCATGGAAAGTTGGAGGAACAGGGATTGGAGTCGGCAGAGAAGACTTTGGGTGCCAAAATAGCGAGTTTGCAGACTTGCCATTTTTGTATGAACTGTAGCTTATATGTTTGGCGTCGAGTTGTTGTCCATCACTACTCCTCAAACCCAACCTGAATGACTGACAATGTTAACCAGGGTAAACAGTGATAGCAACTATTCACCATGTTTTATAGTAGCAGCATTTAATGATTCCACAACTTCCAATAAGGTATTCATCACAAGTGCATGTCTCAAGAAGAATTTTTGGGAGACCCAAAAGTCGAATCTACTATTCTTCCAAAATAAATGGAAGCCATCAATACAACATTCAATTCAGACGACTGGAACTTCTCAACAATACCACTGCAACACACGTTTCTCCTGCTATTGGCTGAAAGGGGGCAGTTGTGAGGGCTTATTTCTAATCTCGTACTGAGTCCGATATTCGAACTCATATAGATCGAGTAAACTACTGATAACTAATCAAGGACTAAAAGCAAGGAGATCGTAATACAGACTTCCTCATCTATAGCTCGGGGATTAGAAAGCAACCAATAACATTGCACTACAGAAAATACTCAGATATCTATCAACAGTGCGAATACACGCGAAACACTATTAGAGATCATATCTTCATCAACAGTTTGGAGATATCAAAGCATCCTGTGACTTTACGTACAAAAGATACTCCTCAACTTATTAATAGGTCGTATGCACACGAACATCACAGAGATCATATCTTCCCAACGGTCTGAAGCTACAGCTAAAGAATGTTAATGGATCCATTACAGATCAACAAGTATCAAGACGTTACAAAAGACCACCATGAAGACTCATCAAAACCGGATATTGTAATGTTCCTCATCAATGAAC
>JACGCM010001453.1:600000-939002 GCA_014058105.1 Kingdonia uniflora | reverse complement strand
TGGGGTCCAGTTAATATCTAGCTTTTTCTTCTTGCCTTTATGGGACACCTTGGCCGCAAAATAAATAAAATAACCATTTGTACCTTTTTGATGACTTTGAGATAAAGCGATTGAGGACAGCTATTTTACCAGCAACCTTCTGCACGTCTTTCTATATTTTTGGGGATGGCATATCGATCAGGGCTCAAATTTATGACGGGTCAATTTTGATGCCTCATCTACTGATGAGGTGGCCAATGATTTTTCTGGATAAAATACCAAACTAACATTTGTCTGGGTTTAGCTTCATTTTGTATGATCAAAGGGTAGCAAAACTTCGTTAAGGTCTTATAGATGGCTTTTTTAGGGCTTTGCAGAGCATGTCATCGATATAAACTTCGATTGTTTATCTTAAAAGTGGTTCAAACATGCCCGTAGCAAGTTGTTGATAGGTCGTACCTGTATTCGTTAGCCCGAAGGGCATGACATTGTAATAAATACAAGCCGTACTCTGTGATGAACGCAGTTTTGATTTGATCTTCGAGTAGAAGAGTAACCAAGTTATATCCTGAAGCTGCGTCCATCATGAAGAGGTGCTCACGTCTAGCTGTGGTATCGAGTAGTACGGTTATGATGAACAGGGAGAAACTATCCCTCGGCATATGCTTATTAAAGTCTGTGAAATCGACACAGACTCTAATCTTGCTTTTTTTTTGGGTACTGCCACGATGTTTAATATCTAATCTGTATATTTGATTTTGTGGATAAACCATGTGGCTAAAAGTTTAACAATTTCGAGATTAATCACTTCACAAAGTATTGGTATTAAGGTCCTCTTCCTTTGTTTTACTATTGTGAAATTAGCTACTAAGTCGAGGCAGTGGCATGCAAGGGTAGGATTGACTCCTGGCATGGCTTGGAAAGTCCATGAGAAGAGGTCCTTATTAGATCGAAGAAAATCTAACATTTATTGCTTCTCTTTGTTAGTTAACGAACTCCCAATGAATGTCCGTTTTCCTATTCCATCATCTTCTATGCATTTAATGGGTTCGACGGTCGATATTTGAGATGGGATGATTGAGGGATCAAGGAGAGTAGGCTACTATAATTGATATGGTTTAACCAGCTTTCCGCTCATGTCTATCTCCGGGTGTTCGCATGACCGAGCGAGCCGTTGGGATCTTTTCAAATCCTAAGTTCCGCTAGAGGTGGTGAAGCGCAGCACATGGTGATAACTCGATGGTATCGCATTTATTGTATATATCTAATTGCGGCCTAGGATGCCGATATATTCAGATTTCTTATCTACGACCATAAAGTTAGTCTAAAGCACCATTGGTTCCGGGTGACCAAAAGGCTGATTCGACTGACTGCTACTTCGGTAGTGCCATTATAACCTTTTAGTCTAACATTTGTAGGTGTTATGCAGTTTTTCATCATCATCATTTTGATTGTTCGAAGGAAGAGTATGTCTGCTACACTACCAGTATCGATGAGCATTGTGTGCAGTATCATATGCTCGATATTTATCGTTACCACCAATGGGTCCAAGTATGGGAACTTTGCATAAGAAATATCACAGCCGACGAAGAAAATACATTTGGGACGAGGGCCAATGTTGGCTGGATTTGGGAAATAGCACTAGTAACTTTTCTCTATACGAGAGTTTGTAACATTCTTCAACAAATTTTTGTTTGTTTCGAGTGACTGCGGTCGATGTTGTTGACTTCAATCATCCAGGCTTGGAAGATATTTACCTCGTTTCCTCCATTATTTTATCTAGCCTAGTTTTTGAGATACGAACGGTATCTAAGGATATCTTTGGTATATTCATGTTGTCGTCCTACCTTCATAATCATTTCCAAAGACCACGGTAGAGTGTAGTACTTGTCTACTGGGTGACAATTATACTTATAGTTCTGGCAATAAGGTTCATCCTTTCTAACTTTGATTGGAAATAGGGATAGCCAAATTGGGTTAGACTGGATGATATGGTAAATGGAGCCTATAAAAACGGTGAGTTTAGGCAGTATCAACATCGGGCTCTTCTTCCAGGGCCTCTCTATTTGATCTTTTTGCGCAATGTGCTTCCTACTGTCGATCCCATTATGAACGGGAGCAACCATGGGTGAGTTTGGTGGTATTTTCTTGTGTTGGTTGTTGGTTTGGGTTGGCCCTTAGCGATTGCTTTTGCAGATTTGCTCGAGGTCTATATAGCCATTCACTTTCGACAACATTTCCTCGAGTATTACAGGCTTTTGTAGGATGATGTATTCCTTTACTCGACTATTATATGGTAGGACATTGGAATATGCTAAGACTGCATTAGAAGAGTTAAGATTCTCAATTTTTCATGACTTGTCTAAGAATCTCTTGGTAAAAGTTTTAAGGGTTTCAGTTTGTGCCTTTCGAATGTTAAAGAGGGCATCGACTTTGGCCTCTCGATCCTTGTTGAAGGTAAAGTAAGATATGAACAATTTGGTCAGGTATTTAGAACTTTGAATAAATCTGTTCGGGAGGCTGTGAAATCACTTGAGTGGAATATCCTTCAGGCTTGTGGGGAATATTCTGTAAAGGATATATTCGGCTGATGAATAGAGGCTTAATGACATTTCTAACTCAAAGATTTAGGACTGTGGGTCTGTGTTTTTGTATTTACGGATCTTAGGGATGTGAAAGTTTAATGGTACCTCGATGGCTAGTAGTTCTTTGCATATAGAGTTATTAAGCCTGCTCCACGCACTTGAGGCTGGGCTCAAACTCTGTCATATGACTACTTTTATTTGGTGGTCAAGCTCCTTTTGTGTTACATACACTACGGGATGGGGAGAATGCTTTATTTAGGATCGCGATTACTCAATTTGGGGACATGCTCTTCACTTTGCTCTCCCAACCTCTCTCAGGCTGGTCTACGTTGGCGAAGTCTAGTGGTTCAAAGAGTCGAATCACTCGAATCATTGGGAACATAAATGCCAAAGTGTATCGAATATTTGAGTATAGGATAAGGAGTACCATCGACACCGAGGTGGACTGGTGTCAAAGCTGGTTGGTATGCCTTTTTTTAGCTAGCTCGAATTGCTCTCGCATTTGTGTAAATTGTGTGGTTATGTCATCTACTGGAGCTCTTACAATTGCAAAGGTCAAATAAAGGTTGGAAGCCATTGGAAATCTACTCTTCTTGGTAAAATTGTTTGAAAGTGTGGGTAATAGCGCAGATGGTGCCAAATATAGGGGCATAATCTCATAGAGGGGAGATTAAACTCTTAAATTACTGAGTTAATACTCACCTAGGGGTTCTAGCAAGTGCATTAAATAGAAATATAAAAAGCTTCTAGTAGAAACACTTAAGTGGAGTCCTAGAATAGGATTCCTCCATGACCACTAGTAAGGATTCTTAAGCTAAGATTGCATAAATGGATGAGATTACAAATAAGGCATCAGTAGAACTGAGTCTTTAAGCTTTGAAATGTACTAGAAGGTTGCCAGAGTTTCTCATGGATGTGGGAGGGGGGGGGGGAATTTCAACCCCTCTAGGGTGGTTCCCTTTTCCTATTTATAGAGGATAGGAAAGGTGACATCACCATAGAGAAGTTAAATTACGAATGTATCATTTCTTTCGATTGTCTTGTACCAGAGTTTATCTGCTGAGTTATCCGCCTTCGACCTGTGGTGAGCTAAGATAAAGTGGCAGTCAAAGCCTTGGTGGACTTGAGGGTATATTTGTTATGGCCTTGATTAATTGGCAAGTAAGGTAGGCTTTGAGTAGCTCAAGAGTCTTCGAGTACTTATTCGGTTCTCGAAGGCTGCGAGTAGGCTACTACATATGTAATTACATCAAAACTTTACAAAAGCTATAATAAGAATCATTCAGGATATTGTTCTTGATTGTGTAGTTTATTCTAGATTTTCCCTTCCGCCTGTGGGGTTGGTGAGCATAGTCGTTCGAACAAAACTTAATTTTTTGCCTAAAAACTGACCCAATTATAATCTTTTATTGGTGGCTCATAGTCGCTTGAACAGGGTTCATAGCCAATCAAACAAGACTTAGTTTTTTGCCTAAAAACTAACCCAGTTACAAAGGAGGACTTGGAGGTGCATATTCATTTAAATGGGCTTCATAGCCATTTGAACGAGGATCCACATTTTGCCTAAAATTTAATCCATAAACAACCTTTGTTTGGTTTTCTAGAATCCGTTTGAATGAGACTCATTGTCGTTCAAACGATGATGTGAAGGATTGTTTTAAGAGGTCATTTAGACCATTGGTTTTATCTCGTGGTCTGTGTTTGATGCATTAAGTCGCCCAAGTATATAATGAAGACATAGGGTATTTGTTAACCGCGCTTGGTAAGATCTATTTGTAAGGAATCTCTTGAGAGTAAAACTTAAGAAACCTTAAATTGGTTTGTGATTGTAACCTTAGATCCTTGAATAAAACTTTATCTCTATTTTGTGTAGACATAAGCAATTTGCCGAATCACGGTAAATGTGTGCTCTCTTGTGATTGTATTTATTTCTTTAGTTTGTTCATCTCTAATCAGATCGAATCCGTGGCTAACTTCTGCGGTACGGCTCAATAATTAGTATCAAAGCGAGGTTGTATCCTTGATGGTTCTCAAAATTTGAGGTAACGGTTTATCTTAATTTCTCTTTGTTTTCAATTTCAATTATTGCATGAAAATTGGGGGAACAATGGTAGAAGGAGATGAACCAAGTTCCTTGACAATGCCTAAACAGAATAACATAATGGTTATGTTTAGCAATACCAAAATTAAAGTTAAGAAATTCAATAGCACAAATAACTTTGACATGTGGCGTGGCAAAGTTATTGATATGTTTAGACAACAAGATTAGGATGAGGCGTTGGAAGACAAACCGGAGGAGGTAGAGGAGAGCGTTTGGAAGAAGATGAACAAAAGAACTTGTGGTCAAATTCGGTCATGTCCAGCTTAAGACATAAAGTACCTTGTAATGAGTAAAACCTTAGCAAAAGAGATTTAGAGGATTCTTGAGGAGAAGTATTGGGTGAAGAGCATCCAAAATTGACTCTATTTGAAGAAGAAGCTTTACCACCTCACGATGAGACAAGGAATTTATTTGTCATAGCACTTAAACAATTTCATCAAGTTACTTGCTGACTAGGTAAATCTAGAAGAGGTTGTTGGTAAGGAGGATAAATCTCTATTATTCTTGAACTCGCTTCCCAAAGAGTACGAACACTTTGTTATGATGATTAACTATGGGAAGAATTCTTTGTAATAGTCAGATGTGATTACGGCAGTGGTGAATCATGAGTACTGAAAGAAAGATAAACGTGAGTCTGGGAAGTTAACCTCCGAGGTATTGATGGCAAGAGGGAGGTCTTCGGACAAGAATAAGTCAAGTGGTAACAACTCTTGATCAAAATCGAGAGGTCATGGTATTAATCACAATAATTTGGATAAAGACCAATGTTCATTATGTAAAGAGATAGGACATTGGAAGAATGAATGTTTTGCGCTTCTAGAGAAGAAGAAATGTGGAACAACGGGCTCCTTAATAAATGTTGCTCAAGAACGTGAAGGAAATGGAGGTAATGATTTTGAATTTTCTTTAACTATGTCATTTATTTCATGTATTGCTAATTCTAAAGAATGGATATTAGATTTAGGCTCTACTTATCAAATTTGCCCTGAAAAGAGTTATTTTTCTAGTTTCAAAAGGCTAGAATGTAGAGTTGTGTTGATGGGAAATAATGATTTATGTTACATAATGGGGATATGTACCATTCGTCTAAAGTTACACAATGGGTTGGTTAAAGAAATTAAGGAGGTTCGGTATATTCCGACTATAAAGAAGAATATTATTTCAATAGGTTTACTTAAAATAAAAGGCAGCAAGGTCGTATCTGAAAATGGCATGAAGAAGTTCTTGAGGGAGCAATGATGGCTTTGATGTGCTAAAGGAGAAGTAACAACTTGTACTATTTAGATGGTACAATTGTTCTTGGGGAGGTTGCTACTATGGAAAGTGTGGAGACTACTATCAGAGATACTACTAGACTATGGCATATGTGCATGGCGCATATGGAGGAAAAGTCCTTGAGAGTTCTTGCAAACCAAGGGCTATTAAAAGGTGTTATAGCATGTAAGTTGGATTTCTGTAAACATTGTATTCCGGGCAAGCAGACAAGGGTAACGTTTGGCACGGTTATCTATTGTACTCATGGAATCCTTGACTATGTTTATTTAGATATTTGGGGACCCTCTAGGAATGCATTACTTGGGGGAAAACATTATTTTGTGTCATTTGTGGATAATTTTTTTTAGCTTATGTGGGTATATACCATGAGAAGGAAGGATGAAGTCTTAGAAATATTCATAAGATGGAAGAAGTTGATAGAAACTCAAACTGGCAGAAAAATCAAGTTTCTCCGATCAGATAATGGTGAAGAGTATACAAGTGATCCGTTCTTGCAAGTATATCAAGATGAGGGGATTATTCGACATTTCACCGTTAAGGAGACACCGCAATAAAATGGGGTAGCGGAGCGCATGAATTGTACTTTGCTAGAGAAGGTACTATGTATGTTATTTAATTCTTAGTTGGGCAAAGCATTTTGAGCTAAGGCTTTTCCATATGCATGCTACCTCGTTAATAGGTTGCCTTCAGCTGTAATTGAAGGTAAAATATCAATTAAAGCTTGGTCGGGAGAACCTGCTACAGATTATGATACTCTTCATATTTTTGGGTATCCGGCATACTATCATGTCAAAGATGGTAAGTAGGATCCTCGAACAAGGAGAGCCATTTTTTTGGGAAAGAAAAAAGGTGTGAAGGTTACAAGTTATGGGATACAAAGTACCGAAAAATTATTCTATGATGAAGTCACATGTCTCTAAGCACGAAGAGAAGACAACAAACAAGATTTTGTAGCGGGTAGAGATTGATACATTTTCACATGATCCAGATAGTTCTGTAATAGGGTGTCATCTACCGGTGTGACATCGGGTGATGAGCCATTAGTTCATGTTCTAGATGATGAAGAAAAATACAAAGGTGGGACATTTGGTAGCTACAAGAAAAATAACTTTTAATAGCACTTAATAGATTGTATTTTTGCTAGGTGCTATTAAAATCATCATTAATAACACTTAATAGATAACATTTTTGTTAGGTGTTATTAAAATCATCATTTTATAGCAGTCGCCAAATAAATGCCATGAAAGGTTTCGCATATTGTACAGGTTGAACTTGTCTTGGGTCTGTCTGTAAATGCTATAAACTATTATTAGGGAGCCGCAAATAAAATTTTACTCCAAAATCTCCCACAAGGAAAATCTACCACGACTCAAACCTACCCCTTCAACTTATCTAACCCACTCTCCCTAAACCTAACCATCATTTTTCCTATTTTCCACCAGGGCATCCCTAATGTTACTTGTTGCTGGAGATTTTCTAATGTTGTTTGATCAAATTTCTCTCTCTCTCTCTCCCTCCCTCTCTCTCTCTCTCTCTATCAATCTTAGCTACAACGATCTTCAATACTCCTCATTTCAGTTATCGTTCCTCACAATATTTTTAAGCTCTAACATTATGATGAGAAATTGTTCGATCACATCTTCTTCTAGTTGATAATTATTAAGTAGATCTTTTTCCTCTCGACAAAATCTTTAGAAATTAAGGGGGCTTCAAGATGTTGTTTCCTGCGTTGATTTACTGTAAGTTGTAGTCTTACAAAGATTGATGAAATCCAGTTTTTGCCAAACTTTTTGAAGTTTAATCATCATGTCCTTATTGAGTTCATTGCGGATTGGTGTGGTTCGGGCCGATTGATGAATTTTCAGGCGTGAATTTAACATCTCCTATTTCTGTAACTTAGATAAATTTGTATTGCTAAAAATTGCACTTCTAATCTCTAAATTTTATCTGGTCACTATAATAGTACAATATAATAGTGGAGCATGAAGCTTTTTGCAATAGATGATAATTTGAAGTTTTTTATGTAGGAGATCAGGGAATCTATTAATGGGGGCACAATTCACAATGGAAAGATAAAGTTTTTTTTCATTTAACAAGTATTCACCAAGGGTTCTCAAATTGATATTGATAGAATTTCTTACTCTTGCATATTTAATTGATGGCATGTGACATTATAATTAATTGATTTCATTATGTTCTTTATCCCCAAATTATGTATCCGATGTTGGTTTTTCATAAGTTATTGGTCTTTAAATTTTCCAATATTGCTTTTGTTTATAGTTCTTCTTAGTTATTTTGTAAGAGATAACTATGAGGCTAGTCCTTTTTTTTTCCATATCTATTTTTATTCAGTAGATATTTTTGTGCTACAAGCCTATACTTGTAATGATTATCACTAATTTTTATTCTTTCTTGATACCATTTGCTGATCTTTGTCAAAACCCTCAATGGCTCATGGTTGCCCGAGTTCAAATCACTTTAAAGCCAGTATTCAAATTGAGTTATAAACCTTTTTTGAAAAACTTTACTACAAATCGAGTATTCTTTATGCCATTTAGTACTAGTTTTGGTGGTTGAGGCTAGCTATTTAGTTTTTTTTTATAATTTCTTGCAAATCAAGAACAAGTTATGGCAATTATGGAGTTTATCGACAAAAAGATTGATGATTTAGAAGGCAAGATGCATTTGAAGTAAACATTTTGGCTTTAGAATCTCATGAGTGGAAGATTGTCTCAGGCTGTGATCCCAAAAATAAAAGATGGAGCTATCAGAATTATGGATCTTGGCCAGGTGAGTTCTACTTCATAGGTCAAATATTTCTTTAAGCCATTTTTGAGGTCTGATAGTCTTCATATTATTTTTACTGTAGTTCTCAAGAACATAAGCATTTACTATTTTATAGTAATAGGTGTTAACTCATGTTTGACACTCGCCGTCCCTTTATACATATTTATACTATAAATAACTCTGTCATCCAAATCCATATATATGAGACACTTCACTTCAAAAATATGCCTTTGGAACTCCACCTTGGTAAACCAGTGAAATGGGTGCATTGGTTTACCAAGCCATACATGGTTTTTACATAGTAGATATGAATAATGATTTTTTTTCCAGATTTAGAATTATTTATGCGGGTATCATTTGAAAGATCTTGGAGATATCGCAAAAGATCAGTTTTATCCTCTATGGAATTTCAGCTAATAGTTCAAAAGTTCTTTCATTTTTATTTATTTTTATTTTCTTCTTGAATAAAGTATAAAGTATTAAACAAAAGTGAACCACATTGCCACAAGCACAAGATGTATCATACATTTTAGTCTTTATAAGTTGTTTAACCTTTGACCCACTCATGTTTATAGAAATTATTAATACAATTAGAACTTCCAATGACCATCATAGTTAGTAGGGATTGAATTTCACTAAGTAACCAAAATATGCATGCAACTCATTTTTGATATATATTTTTACTTTTAGTTGCAACTATTTGAAGATGGTGTTCTCCTCTATCCCAAGAACTTCCAAAATATTATCTCGAGTTTGATGGTAAGTACCAAAGATCACCCTCATGATTTATTTTGTATAACCTGCTTTCTTTGCCTTTACATGAGAAGCATGTATCCTTAAAAAAAACCATGAGAAGCATATTGTCTGACTTGTGTTAGTGCTGCCTTGCTTGATAGTTTCTTCACAATTTTATATTTATATTTTACGGTTTCTTCTTTGATTTTTGTTTAAAAACAAAGAAAATGATAACTCTACTGAGGAAAGCCCAAATAAAGGGAAAAGAAATGCCCAAATAAAGGAAAACTACAAGCTGCTAACTCTAAAAATAAAGTTCTGAAACATAATAAATGATTACAAGTGTCAACTTAATTATGAAATAGTATGGAACAACTCTACAACACCAAAGTGTTTTTAGTTTCAAGTTATTTTTTTTCTTTTTTTGCATTTATGTTGCCTTGTAATTCATCAAAATAGTTTTCGAGCTTCAGGCATGTAGATGGTGTAATTTGTCCAGCACATTACCATGTGTTGTTGTAGGAAACCAAATTTACAGCTAATGGGCTCCTGAATACTGCCACAAGAAAATAACGGGGTATACTTTGGAGATTATTTATATGCTTGCATTCCTAAAATACTGCCACAAGTTTAGTATAGTAATCCAATATAAAATGCGCATCTTTCTAGTAAAGCTGATGAAGATAGCAAGATTAAGGCTTTAGTTGATATGCACGCCTTGGCCTAGCATTGGTAAGACTTTACGATGTCATTTGTTACACAAGGATTTTTCATTAGTATTTTAATAAAGTGATTTTCTTTGTGTATAACACTCATCAACTTAAGTTGCAATTTTAGGCAACCAAAAGGTGTTGCTGGCAGAGACTTCGGAAGGGGAATGGATGGAAGAATAATGCCAGACCGTGGCTTTGGTAATTTCTTGAATGATATCTATTACCTTAAGCGAAGATAATTATAAGTTACCTTAACTATTATATGCATTTTCTAGTATTAAGAACGAATGAAAACCTAGAGAAGAATGGTGTTGCCTTCTTTGGAAAAAAGAAAGAAACAAATGTAACCTAAAGTAATGCAACTTCCTAGCAATTATGCTTCAGGAGATCAGGAAATACATCAGCCTAATGGAGGAATTTTGAATATTTCACAACTATAAGGAAGCTAATAGATCCCCAGATAACTTAGCCTCTCATAACAATGAAATAGATGACTTCTTTGTACTTTCCCCTTGCTCAATGCCTAATGACCTACGTGTCATCAATGAGGAGGATGTTGGTGGAACCAGGCATACTAGGTTGTAACAATTTAATTTTTGTTTTATATAGAGTGGTCCATGGGGTTCCCTAAAGCCCCAGCTTGCCTAGAAGAAAAAAATTCCTAGCAATTATTGTTTTCGTAGTACATTAAAAGTTTATGATTTAGAGGTGTCTTTTTTATTCAGAATGAGATACTATACATTTGGGGATATATACCTGTCTTTCATCTTTAATTTGCTTGAATATTTCCAGATATGGGCTATCGCATTGATATCAAAGACGAAATGGAGAACTATTCATGGACACAAATTACTGAAGAGGTCATTGCTTGTGTTCATTTCCATGATAAGCTTTTTGATGTTGTAGTAGTGCTTGATGCCATACTTAAGGTGATTCTTACGGAGGTAAGGCTCCTATTTGACCTTTCATGGCTGTAAATAGCATAATACTTTTGAAGTACCAAATGATAAATCATAACTTACTGTCTACTAGCTCTGACAGATGGAAATGTATGCTTTTACTTTGAGCGTTCAAAGACATCTCAATTTATTATTTTTTTTTGTAAAAGTTATTCATCATTCTGCTCTTATTTTTTTACAGCGCCTTACTTCGTCACCGTGCTTGTTGACTGGGAGTATTTGGTGAAAGATGACCCTGAAGTACATACAGAGTAAAAATAATTCTAAATAGATTTAGGTATTGTATGCACCATTTAAATGATTCTTCTTAGGGTATTGGGCAAAGATAACATTTGAAGATGTTATGTTAACATTCAAGAAATCATAGATTTCTATAAAATGCTATGGTACATACAACAATAGTTGTAGGACCTATCCCTCAATCTAACCTAATTTAAACTATTTCCAGTTTGAACTACCTCCATATCAGACTCACGCATTTTACATGTGACACAAACAGTCAGCATTGACACCTACGCCACGAACTGATGATGAACGCGAGTCGAACAAAATGGAAAAGCATTAACAAGTTAAAGACCCATGTCTCTCACAAACTTAATAGTTAGCCAGTCAAGTACCACTTACCACGTTGTTTGGAGAATGAGCTTCAGCACGATAGAAAATTTCTGACAATGTCTATATAAAGAAAAAGTTCCAAAAGAGACAAGGATTAGAAAAATATATGAGAAATCACTAAAAAAAGCTATATTTTCTATATTCTCAAAACATCTAACTTTTATTTACAAGATCATGTATTTCTAGCTTGAGAGATCATTTGTAATAAGATATCAGCCTCAAGCAATAAAAGTCATTTTTACTAAAACCTTCAACTCGAGGTCGTGTTTTGTTATTTATTCAAAGGTTTTCCACGCTAAATCACTTGTGTCATTTTTTATTCTACATTAGTTTTGTTATAGGAACATTGGTGTAAATGCTAATTTTGAGCCATGTCGAGCTTACGGAATTAGGTCATTACATTTGGCACCGTCTGTGGGAATCGAAGACATTTTCACAATATTCTAAGGCATACATTCACTCTACTACCAACTTCAATAATGGTCACTTCCAAACGACCAACAACCAGAATCTAACCCGATCTTTCAGTTAAGCTGGAACAAGTTACAAAACTACGGGTGACTCTCTACACCGAAATAGAGAAGCACAATGAGCTTGAACGTCAGTTAACTCTTGATTGAGAACTTTGTGAGAAGGAGCTAAAAGCCGAGCGACAAGCTCGTTTGGCAGCCTTCAAACAACATGAAGACCAGATGACAACCATGCAGACTGCATTCCAAGCTTTACAAGATACTCAATAGGCTCCTCTAACAAGGGTGTAGTGGCGTGCTATTTTGAAGGAAAATCTTTGGCAATAGTTATTCGTAAAGAGAATACAATAAGACTAGATAAACAAGATTTTACGTATAAAACTTAGTAAAAGCAGAGAAAAACCACGACCTCGAGGAGGATGTTGATGTAAAATCCCGAATATTACTAGTTATTAGTAAATTTGGAATGATGGTAGGGTAAAAGTAACAAAAATGGTAAGATTTTCAGATTGTTGGTCCTCTTCTCATCTATTTTCTACCTGTATTTATCATAGATAAAAGTAGTTTACAAACAGAAAGAAATAGTCACCTATTCCGGAGGGAGTCGATAAACATTGCAGATCTCTAACAATTCTTTTCTTGACCAGGCACAATAGCTACTTTTGGCAGGTCGAGGACATGAGGTAACTTCTTGAATGTTGACCTTCGATCATGTATGGCTATCTTCGACTATGTTTTGTTGGCTTACTCATGTCAAATCTGGGGAATATGCTACTATAATCGTCTCATTCTCGACAGAAGCACTTATGGTTATGTCGAGAAGAAGTTGGAAGCTGAAGAAGTTGTCGAATTAGAAGATGAGGCATCTTTGTTATCTCCGAGGTCAAAGTGAGCTATATCTAGTCAAATCATTCTCAATGCGCAATTAATGTGGTACTATGAATCTGGCAGAGTGAAGTTGGGTATAAATTGAGAGGCTATGGAGGGTGTAATATTAGTGGTTTTGGAAAGATGTACCCCAAGTGTGGCAGAATATGTTGCCAAAGGATGAAGATGGTGAGGAATTAGAGGCAAAGTATTTTCCAAGTATAGGCCTTGGTGATTGTTTCATTAATTATGTTATGGTGTGGAGGGTGGGGGAAGGAATTGTCAGAGGATGGTGGTATCCTTTGGAACCAATTAAGTCATCATGCGATGGTGAAGGTAATGGAGTGCATCAGTTTGGGGAAGAAGGGATAACTGTTCCTGTTGATGATGAAGATTTGAATCTTAGATGGGCGTCCAGGGATCTTGCCGAATGTTGGAGGCTTCTTACAATTTTTTGCTGCCAGTATCTGTGGAAGCAGCTTTTAGAACTTCAGTGACTTGAGATTCATTGAGGTTCTTAGCACTGGAAAGATGCTTTAATGTTCAATTCATTGAGGTAGAAGAAAAACATAGAGTAATTAGTCACGCAAGTCAAATATAAAGATAGAGTATAGTTTGATATAATGTAATCAAAGGATGAAGTTTGCGAATATGAAATGCAATCATTTATAATAAATAAAGTTAATTTCTTCGATATTCTATTCTTGTGTTGTTGGCAATTATAAATTGTAGTTTGTAAGTCACCGAAGGTTAAATGTCGAACGTGAATTCACAGTAAATGATAATATTTGCTATAATATCTCTAATGTATTTGACTGAGTGGGTCCTGGAATAGATTTCAAGGTTGATTGATTAAACTTTGAAATTGTAGAGTTCCAAGGCAGAATAAATGCAGGTGAGTTGAACCATGACTGGAGGGGGTATAAATAGCTCTTATTTTCTGCAGATGTGATACATTCATACAAGATGGTGAAGACGAGATCTCATGCCCAAAATGGGGTGTTCATACGTGTTTAAGCGATGAACTAGGTACTGTACACTCGATACTTTGGATCTCAGAATTGTGATATGCATATGGAAGATCCTGAGGAGCTTGATTACAAAGGGATGAGTGAGGCAGAAGCTAAGGAAGCTGAGGAGGACTTCATGTTTTATGTCAAATTACAGTTTTGGCGTCCTCCTGAACCGTGTGGTGGTATGTGGACTCGAGCAAAGTTGTTGGCGAAGATGGAAGATGAAGTTACAGCTAGGGGTTTATGAAGATGTAATGTTTGTAAGAGTATGAAAATAGTGGTCAGGATGTTTTGTCTATTAAAGTAATGGGTTGTTTATTTGTCGACTTGAATATGCACTTGTTAAAATTTGGGAATGGAAAATAGCTTTAAAATATTTCTGGTAGAATGTTTAATATAATGATATTGTAGATGTTGTCGAATATGTACCCAAAAATATATAAATTTATAGGTAAAGTAGAAGTGGGGGAACTGAAAAAAATAATGATTATGGCAAGATGTGTTCCATTAGGTGTGATTATAAAATATAAGGAAATTGGTGTACATCGTCTTTATGATAAGATAGGTTGTGTTTTGTTGCGCATGAATGTAGTTGGAGAAATTCTTTGAGATATGGAAGGATCAGAGCGGGAGTGTAAGGGTTTGTTGTCGCTGAGAAGGCAAAGTATCAAGAGACGGAGAAATGAAGTAGAAGGTGTTACTTTCGAGGAGTTAAATGGTCGTAAAGTGGTGGAATGAATGGTCACGTGGGGTTTATAAATTGCTTTGATGTAGGCGACTGTTCACACTTTTCTAACTCAATTTTTTTTTCTCTGGTGCGAATTGCTTTTGCTCGTCGTTCGATTTGTTGTCTACAATTGCGAAGGAGGAGATTAACGTTCTAATTACAAGAGCCAAGCGAGCAAAGGAAAGGGGTACAAAATAAGCGCATAAACAAGGTTAGTGATTCTGGTTTTGCTGGTTTTTTGGTTTCTATTGATTAAGAATTGATAAATTGATAAACAAACAAGATTTAAATATATGTAATGTTATTGTAGAATGAATTTGATTGAAAGTTAATAGTTAGTAAGTAGGAGACAATAGAACAGTGCTAGGGTTTGACAAAGGGATTATGAAATTGTGATTTAGTTATGACTTTATAGATGGGTTCTGGCGTAAGCGGTGTGATAAATGGGTGGAGATGAGTGGAGAGAGTGAGTTGTTGGCGGCGCTGTGGTTACTGCTCGATTGTAGAAAAGCTATTTTGGAATGGCAAATTATCGTGGACTTTGTTTTTTGTTAGGATTTGGCCGGATTTTGTGCTGAAGAAAGAGAATTCTCAATTTTGAATAATGGTGTTTTTGCAAGAAACATGTGAAGTGTCTTCGAGAAGCTGTTGAGTTTCCTAAAATTTGACCAAAAGTAAATCAGATTAACAAGTTGTCGATGTTTATTATTAAAATAAAAAGGTATCAAGAACTGAGCATATTTGTTACTAATTGAAGATAGGAATATGAATTAAATCATATTAATTATATCAAGAACTGTAGTATTAAATATAAATGTAAAATGTTAGTAGCAGACAGTAAAGCAAATGACGTGTTAGAGAGTAATCTCGACAACGATATGATTATGAATATATGAACTTATGAACATATATATGTATTACATATGATAGATTCTAACTGTATAAAAAATATAGAATCTGATGTACAGGTCCGTTTTAAAATGACTGAACCAATTCTAAATGATGAGAAAGATATATATGCAAATCTCGAAGATGTAGTGCCCCTGAAGATTGATGTGAGGACTTGTGTACAACAATTGCGAGGGAGATATAGGGTGGGGTCGAGTAGTGCAGATCTAGGTAGCGTAGAACAGTTTAGGGTGGCACATTGTATTGTCGAACAGTCTGAAGAGGAGGCCACGGAGATGGATGTGGATCATGTGCCCCAAACTAGTGATCGAGAAGGTAGTGGGGATGGGGAAGAAGATGTGGAGGAGGGCGTGGAGGTATGTTATGGAGAGGGTCCAGAGAACAAAGAGATATTATGGTTCAAGAAGAAGTATGGTATTCATGGGGATATAAGGTCAGAGGAGTATCAGTATGAAATGATCGACCAAGAAATACCCTTGAATGGTATTCTGGTGCATAGAGAATAAATAAAGAAAGGGTTTAAGCTTCCCCTCAGAGCGGACCAGAAAAAGTTAATAAACTTCTTTGATGTAGCCCTTGGCCAGTTCAATCCGAATGTATACGACCTGTTTAGGGTATATGGGGTAAAAAATGGTCAACTTAGTTTCAGGGGGAGGAGTTGATAACCGTTGATGATCTATGTGTACACTACACGCTCAAGATGAACCCACAGAAGTTAGGCTACCGATATTTGGCGAGGTTTCTAAAAAGACTGTTGTTTTATGATATGGTGTCAACAGGGGGCGATATACCGATGAACGCTTACTTCTCTCCAAGAATTAGGAGTTTGATAAGAAAGACCCTGGAGAACCCCTAAAGAGTAGGACTTTTCACTTAGGTTTGTGGTTAGGTAACTACAATTGTAGATGTTTGAAGTGTTTGAATGGGATGTGAAGTGTTCTAACTATTTTATGTTGTTTACAGTGTTGAAAGAGGTCGACAGGAAGTCACAAGTAAAAGAAGAGTTGTATAAGGTAAGGAAAAATTTATTTGGTAGGATCGATAACTTGGTCATTGACAAGGATCTTGAGAGCACGGTATTCCAAGAGGCCGGTCTAAAAAGGTCAAGGATAAAAGGCTCTAAAGTGCCTATTATAAACGAAAAAATGTTGGCAAGAACAAGAGAGCCCCCGATGCTTGTTTGCCACTGGAAAATCCTTCCTTGGCTGGGTACAATTCCGATACAGAGATTGATGCCATGCTATAAGAGTTTTTGGGAAGGAATAAAAAGAAAAGGGCAGGGAGTTCTGATGTTCCTTCATTACATCCTCATAAGAGACTTACTCGATAGTCGACAACGAAGAAGGTGGTTGGCACCGCTAAACCAGCAATTGTGGTGGAAGGGCGTCCTCCATGGGGTTCTGGCAGTGTGGTCCTGAAGAAGACTAGTGGTGACGAGACGTCAAAGAAGAAGCTGCTCGAAGAGTTTGAGATGGAATTTCAGAAGACCATGAATACTTATAAGTCTGGGATGGATGAGCTTAAGAAGGAGCTGGAGAATTGTTTGCTAGGAATTGAGAGCTTAAATAAGTTTTTTAGTGAGGATCAGATGAACATGTCGAAGGTGAGAAATTTTATTGCTTTACTACGAATGAAAAAATTGGTAGGTCACTCGAATACTCATTATATGACTTTGATGCAGATTTTAAAGTTGGTAACTAAAGACATGGGTCGCGTTGTGGGCAGTGGTGAGCTGGCAAATCAGATTGTTGCCTATAAAAATAAAGAGAAGGATTTGATCGCGGAGAAGACTGATTTGAATGCAAGGTTGAATAGGTATAAGCTCAATGCGAAAAAGGCAAGGGGAGCTGCGCTTGGTAATGCAAAAAAAGTGGCAGAGAAAGAGAAAAAGGAGGCTTTGGCATTGCAGAAGACCAACTTTGAAAAATATATAAGGGAGCAAGTTGCCAATGTTTTGAAAGCAATAATGCAAGAGCAGGGCCAACTTTACGATGAGGTAAGGGCTTAGATGAATTCTGAGAACTGGAAAAATGTCAGGAAGTGAGGGCGCATTTTTTTGGATAGTTTAAGGAATTGGAGGAAAGGAAAAAAATTCTTCAAGGGGCTTGCAAAATTTGGTTGTGCATTGTTTGATGATAGCTCAGAAGACGATGCACCCCAAACTCCCGATGTACATGGGGCAACCGAAGTTATCGAAGATGATGTGATGATGGAGGCTGATTGTTTTCGTCCTGGGGAGGTAGCCGATTTGTAGGTACCCGATGGTGCCCTAAATGTGAATGAAAAAAAAATCTCCTTCTAAAATGTTGAACATTGTGTAAGCAGTACTATGTTGGTAAAGTATGTAAAAATGGTCTGTTGGACCAAAATAATTTAATTTGTAGTTTGTGGTGAACATTTGTGTTACAGAAAAAAATTATTTGTGGAATAATTTTATGCATGTGTTTTGTAAATAATTCTATGTAGTAGATTCGATAAAGTGAATTTAACGAATGTGACTATAGATTTGAACAGATAGGTGAGGAACGCTTGTTTACATGATATGTAAAAGATGGCCATAAAATGGCAAGTAATGAGAATGAGTTCCAGATGTATATCCTTAGATGGGTATCTGGATTTAGAGTTGAGAAGAGCATTAGTTCTGTTAGAAGTTGTTTGATAAGTAAAGAGCGCGAAGTAGAATATCCTATAGTTGAATGTTGTTAAATAATAGTCTTTAGTCATACTTGTTAAGTAGTGACCAAGAAAAAATTAAGATAGTAAGGATTTTGTTTGTTTCATACATACTTATCAAATATGGGTTGAGATCGAATCGAAATAGTAAGGATATTATTTGTCTGATGCATACTTGACAAGTATAGATCGAGATCAAATCGAAGTAGTAAGGATATTGTTTGTCTGATGTATACATGACAAGTATAGATCGAGATCAAATCGAGGTAGTAAGAATATTGTTCGTCTGATGTATACTTGACAAGTATAGATCGAGATCAAAACAAAAATAGTAAGGAGTAAACTGATAGCAAAATTTGTTTATTTGAATCGATAAAGACGGTTACAGTGTCTCATCTGTAAAAGATTTTTAGTTGAGTAGTGTTCCATGGATATTCAAGCAGTATTTCATCTTTCATCATTAGCCAATAAGTTCCACTATATATTTTGTTGCTGACAATGTATGGCCACTCCTAGTTTTCTGGTAATTTCCCAAAAATTTTAGGCCGAGTATTATCTTGGATCCGTTGTAAGACAAATTCTCCAATACCAAATTTTTGTTTTCAAACTTTTTTGGAGTATGTTTTTTTCAATGTATCATGATAACATCCCAAATTCGCAATGGCCTTGTCTCGGGTTTCATCTATCCAATTGAAGTTGTAAAGGAGTTCGAATTTATTGTCTACATCTGGGAGTTTCTGTCGGGTACTTGGGAGATCAAAGTCTGAAGGTATGACTGCTTCGGTACCAAAAGCAATCATGAATGGAGTACAGCCTATGGAAACTCGAGGAGTGGTTCGGTAGGCCTAGAGAACACTAAGAAATTCATCCACCCATCACCTCTTCTTGTCGTTGAGATGCTTATGCAACCCTGATTTGATGTTTTTGTTAATGGCTTCAGCTTGTCCGTTGCCATGAGGATAATATGGTATGGATATTGTGAGCTAGATTTTGTATTTATGAAGGAAAGCAAGTACTTTGGTGTTGATGAACTATTTGCCATTATCGGAGCGTATCATATACGGACAGCCAAACCTGGTGATGATGTGCTCCCAAAGGAACTTGATGACTTTATTTTCATCAGTATGGCAGAGAGGAACTGCTTTAACCCATTTTGTGAAGTAATCGGTGGCCACAAGGACGAACCTTCAGTTTCCGGATGCTGGATGGAAAGGTCTAATGATGTCAACTCCCAGTCATTTGAATGGTTAGAGGACATTACTAATATGCAAATCTAAGGCTGGGCATTTGATGCCTTGGGCGTGGATTTGGCATTTGTTGCATTTTTGAACAAAGTCTTTGTTGTCCTATCTCATTTTGGGCCATTATAATCCTTGTGTGAATGCACATTGGGCTAATGATCTCCCTGAAACATGTACGCCGTAGATACCTTCATGAAGTTCTTTGATTTTTTTCTGAGCTTGTTTCTGAGAGATGCATTTGATAAGTGGTCCCCCTCCTGTGATTCAATATAAGATGTGATCTTGGACGGTGAATCTGGGGCATTTGGCCAAAAGTGACCGAGCTTCTTCTGTATTACTAGGGAGGATGTTGGAGTTAAGGTATGCATAGAATAGTCTTCTCCAGTCTTCAGAATCGTCATCTTCAGCAACGGTGATCTACAGTGCTGATAGTATGTTGAGGCTAGAATGTTCGATGATTTTAATTTCTAAAGTTTTTTTTTCAATGTCCCCCAGCATGGCAGTGATGTAAGCTAACGCATTGGCATGTCAATTTTCTTGTCGAGGTAAGTAAGAAATTTTTGCATGTTTGAATTTTTGCATCTTTTCTTCGACTAGAACTGCGTAATCAGTAATTTTTCTTGTTGTTTTGAAAGTTTTGTTGTAATGATTTTCCATGAGCAAAGAGTCAACGTAGAATGCTAATTCTTCTGCTCTGAGAGTAAGTGCGAGATCGAAACCGTGTAAGATTCCTTCATATTCGATCTCATTATTGGTGGCATAGAAGTTTAGTTTGACAACTTTCTCGATTCGATGATTGGATGGCGTAACGAGGACGATGTCAATCCCTGATCCTTGTGGTCATGCTGATCCGTCTATAAAAAGTCGCCAACTAGAGCTTTTGGACCATGCGTTTGGTTCTGCTATTGAGTCATCTGTGAAGATTTCTTTGAGTTCTTCCCAATCGGGGTCCTTGGTGGGAAATTCTGCCAAAAATTTGGCAACTGCTTGCCCCTTGATTAATATTTGGAGTTTGAAGGAAATGTCATATTCTCTAAGAAAAACATACCATTGTTGGATTCGTCGAGATTTTTCTTTTTTGGAGAGTACTAGTTTGAGGGGGTATCTGGTGATGACTTTGATAGGATGAGCTTGAAAGTAGGGACGAAGTTTTTGATAACTGTAGACCAGGGCGAGTAGCTATTTTTTCTATTGTTGTGCATCTTTTTTTAGTAGGCATAAGTGTTTTCCTGATGAAGTAGATTTTTTTTCTGCTCTACCATCTGGTCGAATAAGGACGGAACTGATTGAATCTATAGTTGTGGATAAGTACATTGTAAGTAATTCACCATCAAATGGAGTACTCATTATTGGAGGACGCCCCAAGTATCGTTTAAGATCCTGGAAAGCTAACTTACAATCAAGAGTCCAAATGACTTCCTTCTGTTGTTTTTTTTAAAGAGTAGTGGGGCTACCACGAAAAAGGAGGTAAAAGAGTTTGTATTAATCAGATGACAATTGAGATGAATCTGTGAAGAGCGGCTATCTTGCCTGCGAATTTTTAAACATCTTTTTTCATTTGAGGAGATGGCATCGTGATTAGTGATTTGATTTGTGCTGGATCGATTTCAATTCCTCCTTTGGTGACCAGATGTCCCAGAAATTTACCAGATGCGACTCCAAATTGACATTTCTCTAGGTTAAGTTTAATTTGGTACTTGCGAAGGATATTAAAAATGGTTTAGAGATTGCTAGAGTGATCTTCTCTTTTCAAGATTTTGCAGATCATATCATCGATATAGACTTCCATAATTTTGCCGAGATGATCTTTGAACATTTTAGTCACAAGTCTCTGGTAAGTAGCGTCTGCATTCTTTAAACCGAAAGGCATTACCACAGTAGAGACCTCTGTCGGTGATGAAGGTTGTTTTTTCCTAATCTTCTTTGGTGAGTGAAACCTGGTTATAACCAGAGGCTGCATCCATCAAAAAAAGAAGATTATGTCCTACTACTGAGTCGAGAAGTTGCGGAATTAGTGGTAGTGGAAAACTGTCTTTAGATGTGAACTTGTTGGGTTATGTGAAGTCAACACAAACCCTAATTTTGCTATTTTTCTTCGGTACCGCTACGATATTAGAAACCCACTTCGGATATCTAGCTTCCCGAATATATCCTACCCGAAGGAATTTATCAATTTCTTCGTTTACTGTATCGCAGAGTCGGGGAGCCAGATTCTGACATTTTTGAATGATAGCTTTACTATTTGGAAGGAGGTTGAGTCGGTGGCAAGCGATTGAAGGATCGATGCCAGGCATTTCATGGAAAGTCCAGGCAAAAATGTTGATGTTCTTCTTAAGTAGCTGTATCATGGTCTCTTTTTTGACGGTTGATAATTTAGAGCCGATGAAGGTTGTGCATCCTGGGCCATTGATTTCAACAGATTCGACCATCTCAGGGTCATGTTGTTAGAATGTGGGTGTTTCATCTTGCTGTAGTTGTTACTCTTTTAGAAGTTTGATTATATGAGGGTTGGGTGTGGTATTTTTGCACATTCATACAATTGCTTAGCTGCCTTTGATTTTGTATATTCCATGATCTATTGGAAAACGCAGCGCTAGATGATAAGTAGAAGGCACTGCTTTGATTGAATGTAACCAACTACGTCCCAAAATTCTCAAATATTTGAACTCTGCATCGATGACAAGAAATTTTACGAATATAGTTTCTGAACCTAACTGAACTGGCAGAGTGATCTCTCATGTGGCTGATTCTTTCAAACCATTGAAGCCCATGATTGTTGTTGTCGAAGCTTTTACCAAGTCTGTAAGACCGAGGACTTTAATTTATCTTCTGAATAATACATTTGTGGCACTTCCGACATCGATGAGATGCGTATGTAGTTAGTCTTGTCTTACTTTGAGCATAATAATCATGAGGGTATTTAACGTGGCTGGTGTCACAATCTTCAAAGGTGATTTGGTAAGGACATTTCAATTTGTTTGTGCTTGGAAGAAGTTTTGCTGATTTGTCTAAGGAGGTCATTTTACAGCAAGACGTAAGCCGATCGTCTTATTTTCTTTACAGTCTTTTCTCAATCTCGATCATATACAGGTGGCGAGCTGGCCCCTAGACCTGATTTTGCTCCACTTCTTTATTTTTAGCTTCATTCTCGATAAACTTTTGGATGTCAATGACACAATTGTGAAGTCTTCCAGCTAATAGGATACGATGAAAGATTCGCATGAGGGAATAGCAGTAGTCAGTTTCGTGATTATGCATATTGTGATACTGACATAGAGGTATGTTGGGAAGATCAGGAATAGTTTGTGGTGCACGATAACACTCATCTCCTTTTATTGTTGGTTAGATAACAGAGAGAGCCATTGTCCTCGGTGGCAGAACTAGGACAGGTCTGTCGACTTTGTCGTCCCTTCTTCAATTGTTGTCGGTATTTCTGTCGTATTGTTTGGGTGCTTCAGTCGTGACCGTTCGTTGGGATGGGGTCGAAGATGTTTCTCGAGAGTAGATGACATACGAGCTCTTCATCTTGTCTTTCTTTGATCGCTCCAGTTCGATGTAGTTATTAACTACATCAATCATTTCTGTAATAGTTTGTGGCTTGTGTAGAGTAAGCTCTTCTCAAATTTTTGAGTCAATGTGTAGGGCGGACGTGAATGCTGGAACTATGATTTTGGGGTCTAAGTTCCCAATTTTCCTTGTTTCCTGTAGGAAGCACTTATAAAAACTTACCAGGGTCTCCTTCGCGCCTTGCTCAAAGTAGAACAAGGAATCGACAGTGATCTCTTGCTTTCTTGTATGAGCGTAATTGGATTCGAAAAGATGTTGTAACTGGCTGAACATGGTGATGGAGGCCTCTTAAATAGTATGGAACCAACGGAGCGGTTCATCCTTTAGGCTCATGTTGAACAACCTACACATTATGTGGTCGAGTTTGGAATATAACCCAACTGTGGCTTTGAAGTGTCGAACATGGGTAAGCAGGTCAGTCAGGCTTGTATACTGAATAAATTTGGGCATATGGAAATTTTTTGGGATAGGCATAATTTTGAGATGAGGGGAGATAGGGTTTGTCTTGATTCTATCAAGCGCAGATTTTCGGCTCGGAATGTCAGAGTTTATGGCCTGGATCCTGTTGTTGAGGTTGTCCAAGGTGACGAATTGCTGCGGGGGAAAATATAAAGCTGCAACCTTAGGATCAAATTATTCATGTCCTTCTGGTCCCAATCGATCCCTGATTGGTCTTCTTTTAGGCGTGGGGGGGGGGGGGGGTTGATGACACGTGCGTCAACTTCCTTGAGTTATCGATGCTGAGGATGTTAAACCAAAATGTTGAGAGGCTCTGTTTAGGTTCCTGGATCTGGATCGAGAAATATGTAGCTTGTCTTCCCTTTGTGGATCATCGCATCGAATTGCTCTTGATTTATGCTCACTCAGGGCCAGTGGTTGGGACGTCAGTCGACCAGTAAGTCAATCTTGTGTTCTCCTCAGTCATTCCATTTCTTTCTGATGTGTTTGACTCTACTGATCTAAGGCTTTCCTCCATTCGTTTCTCTCCGTTTGAAGATCTCAAGCGTGGACACGCTGATCTTCCAGTCTTTGGGCTTTTTCTGTGGCTATTTGTTTTTGAAGCTCGAGTACTACACTGTGCAGATCGACAGTCCCTGCTATTTCCTAATCTCTTACAGTACTAGAATGGCTTCTCAGGTTCATGTTAGTCATCGGATGGTGTTTAGATCAGTGATGGTAAAAAAAGTATGGTAATTCCTACAGACGACGCCAATTGTAGTGGCATATTTTCCGGAAGGAGAATCTTTGCCAATACTTATTCGTAAAGAGAATGTAATAAGACTTGATAAACAAGATTTTATGTGAAAAACTCAGTAAAAGCTGAGAAAAACCATGACCTCAAGGTGGATTTTGATGTAAAATCCAGTATATTATTAGTTATTATAGAATTTGGAATGATAGTAGGGTAAAAGTAACGAAAATGGTAAGGTTTTTATATTGTCAGTCCTCTTCTCATTTATTCTCTGCTTGTATTTATAGTAAACACGTGCAATTTGCAAAGATAAAGAAATAATCTCCTATTCTGGGGGGGAGTGGGCGAACTTCATAAATCACTAACAGCTCTTTTTTTGACCAAGCACAACGGCTACTTTTGGCAGGTCATGGACATGAGGTAGCTTCTTGAATGTTGACCTTCGATCATGTATGGCTGTCTTCGACTATACTTTACTGGCCTACTCTTGTCAAATCTGGGGAATATGTTACTACAAAGGGATTGTGATCAATTGCCAAAAACCTCCCGGGTTTCTTCGCGGGACAGATTGAGACCTCGAGAAGCCACCAGCAAAGTTATTTCCCAAAATATTTAAAACAAGCATCAACCTTCTATTTATTTGGGTGGTGAAGTTCAATCCGAATTAGCAGAGGTCATCGAATTTCCAAATGTCAGTAGGAAGAATAGCAACCTCAACATCGAGTTCCAGCCCGTGATCATTTGAGTGAGGGTACCGGTACTCACAATCCTCAACCTTCTCATCAAGCCATTCAACCGACACGTCAATATGTCACACAAGAGCATATGGATCAGCGTATCAAGAAGTTGATCAAAGCACAAGTTATGGGGACTACAGACGACCTTACCAAGTTATAAAGGAGTCCAATTGCCAAAGAACTATACGATATGGAAATACCGAAAGGTTTCCATACTCCAAAATTCATAAATACAAATGCACCAATCCAAAGGAGCATATTTAACAATACTGTGATTCATTGGGGATGTATTTCAATCTCAACCACATCCTCTGCCATTTGTTCATAACAAGTATACAGGAAGAACTACTCTGGTGGTTCTACTCTATACCTGAAAATTTCATACTCACATTCGATCAGCTGCAAAAACAATTCATCAAGACTTATGCTTACAACAAAGACAAAGAGAAGAATTTATATTCTCTTATGAGTCTTTAACAGTCACATGGAGAGATGCTCGAGGCTTTCACAAAGAATTTTTTGGAGCTCGCACGTAAAGTGGACAATCTTGATCAGAAAATAGTTGTTACAGCTTTCACCAACGCGCTCTAGCTCGATTGCAAGGATAAAGAACATATTTTCCTCAGCAAACCTGCGACATTGGAGGATATGATCACCAAGGTCAATAGTTATGTGGAACGGGAAAGGATGATGTTCAAAAGGAATAAATCCACTAAATCCATTCAAACCACCAAAGGTCTACTTAAAGAACGAAGCATTGATGCGAAGGAGGATCAGGTTGATCAAAAATGCTCCAAGGGAAATGCTGCCAACCCACGGAAAGGCGATTCACTATCCAAGCCGATCCTCTCAAAGATGAATGTTCGGATCTCCGTAATATTTTCAATCATCTCCAAGGATAAGCTATACCGTCCCTCTTAACCATTAGAACCAATCGAGAACCGCCCGTACAGCATGCATCATAAGGTAAACCATCATTCTGCTGATAACTGCTATACTTTACAATGGTTGTTGAAATTCATTTTCAAGGAAGGATGGATGTTTGAATACATTATCGACTTGGAACCATACAAGGATGGGAGCTATAAGAAGAAGCTCGAAGAAGTCTAAGTTTAAGATAAAGCTGAGGAATAACATTTCTACAATATGTACCACAACAACATGATCAAAATCCATCAGATCACCAACTCTTGCCGATTCAAGTGTAGGAGACTGTCTGAATGCTACGATATCACACCTTAAGAAAAAGGAGCCAAGCTTCTACCTGAGTCGAGCAATCACCGGCTTGGGATCTCATTTGAAGATTGCGACTTTAGTTATTAAAAAAAAATTACATCATAATGCATTAGTCATAATGCTCAAGATGAAGAAGTTTGGCATGCACACAATAATGATTAATACTAGAAGCGGTATTGAGATTCTCTTTCAGAGCACAATTGACCAAATGGGATTGGCCGATCAAGTTATTTCATGCGACACCAATATCAGTAGATTCAATGGTTCTAAGAAAAGCAAGTAGGCAAGATCCTCTTACCCATTACTACAGGACCAGCCACCATCGACGTCGTCTTCTACGTCATCAACACCAAATTTCATTATCTCGAGATTATGGGTCGTTCCTGGATTCACAACATGTAAGAAATTGCTTCTACCTATCATAAAGTATAGGGACCTAACTCTGTTCGGATGGGGAGTCGGTTCTTACAAGATAGACTCAATCCTCAATCAAAGGGAATAAGCAATTAGCAAAATATAAGATACAACTAAAGGAAAATACTTGCGTAGAGGCCCAAATGTGACTCTCTACGACCTCTGATGAGGATTTTTAACATAGATTATATTACTAAAGAGTCAATAAGAAGGTTCGAGTACAAATTTTATTGGTAGTCGAAGGTAAAGATGCCAAGGCTGGAGGAGATTTATTTAACCCCCCTCTGGTTTCCCCTCTCCTCTATCTATAGAAGCATAGGGAGCTAAGTCACCAGGCGTGGGTCCAGTTTACATGATCAAGTTGTCAGAAAATCCCACCGAGTGATGGACACTGGTCTTGTAGGTACTGTTACTGCTGCATTTATTCGTGATGGCCCTGGACGGCGCAGTGGCTGGACTTGTCACTCCATACACATAGGCCAATTAATGCGCTGTCTCATTTGACAAGGTAGTTGTCGGTCTTATCTTGCCTCGACCGTGTGATAGTGAGGTCGAAGGATGTCTATTGTTAGGGTGCTAATCCTTTCTCAATGTTCTATCTGGTGAGCTGACTGGCTGTCTGTCTTGTCATACTTCGACCGTATGTAGATATGGTCGAAGGATGTCTACTAGAATGTACTGATCCATTCTCGTAGTTCTATCTAGTGTCAAAGGTTCATCTTTAGGGGGTCTCTGAGGAACCTGTTAAAGGGATTAAGTGGGCTTCGATACATTCGAGTAGGCTATGAAGTGGGCTTCGGCCGTCTATCGAAGGCTACGAGTAGGCTACTACATTTGCCCCCTCTCAGCAAGGTCTTGAAGCCAAGTGGAGAGGTGTTCTCTGAGAAAACTGTTTGGTCTTGGAATCTGGGCGGTTTGACTGTCTTGTTTTTTGGGAATGTAGTAAAAGGGGGTTTTCAAGGGATGCAGTTGGTTATAGGGTAATCAATGCATTGAAGCCTATAAATATGGGCTATTGTGGAGGTGTGTTGTATCTTCTTTCATCTACAATAGTCATTTGCTATGTTCTCCATATTCTTAATATGTGGATGGATACAACGCCGAACACCCGTTACCAGAAGAGGATGGGGTATGCTCGGGACCGTCGAGTGGGGCAAAAAATGGCAGAACTGCACGTGAAGTTTTTTGGCAAACATGACCTGACCTGGGACATGCCGAACCTTTTAGAAGCATGGCCTGAGGAGTTCTTCAATGGTAACCCATATTCATATCTGTGGGAACAGTTGAGGTTTCAATTTATGACTGTTGAACGGCGCTATCTCTTTTTGAGGGCGCTGGCCAAAAGTCTCTTTTGTGCTGAGGAGATCATCGAGGAGCAACATGCGGCGAGCGGGGCTGGTCCATCCAGTAGTAGGGCTTCGGGTTGATGG
Source organism: Kingdonia uniflora (assembly GCA_014058105.1). Classification (NCBI taxonomy): domain Eukaryota; kingdom Viridiplantae; phylum Streptophyta; class Magnoliopsida; order Ranunculales; family Circaeasteraceae; genus Kingdonia; species Kingdonia uniflora. The sequence continues at coordinate 910,777 of JACGCM010001453.1, read as the reverse complement.
TGGGAATGTTTTGCATTTCTGTAGGCTTTTATTTTGATATGTTAGGGTGATAGTAGAAATGTAATTTGTCTGTTGGGTTTGTTATTTGGAATGGAAAAAGTATTTTCTCCGTATTTATATTGTTATGTCTGATTTGATAATGTAGATGAATGAAAGTGAATACTCTTATTGGCGCGAGGTATAGTTATGTACTCGAAGGTAATGATGAACGAAGGTTATTATTATCTGGGTTATGATGGTCTGAATGAACTATAGTCGAAGGTATGATGAAATGCTGCTTGTAATAACCAATGGTTATAATAGCCAAATGCTCGATGTGGGTGATGTACTCGAATAGAGGTCCTCGGGAATGAGGTTTGAGTACATGCGCCAATGAATCAGTTACGTCTAGGAAGTTTGAGAGGTTGCATCTTGACTCTTCGTGGTTAGAAATGAAAGGTTGCCATTAATTTTGTTATGGAAGAGGAAAAGTTGTGGTGGGTTTGCAAGTATAAAAGGAACTATTGTAGGGATTACTTCTTACCATTTTGCATGTTTTCCTTATTCTTCTTCTTCGTTACTCGGATTGAAATGGTGGCAGATATTCCTGTTCAAGAGAGCCCGGCTGCTGCGAGAGTGAGGCGCATATAGGAGGCCTTGCTGGGGCTGCGACAGCGATTTGGCCTGGAAGAGGACATTGATGTAGAAATGCTGAATCTTTTTGAGGTGGAACCGGGAGCTCCCATTCTTGAGATGCCATTCGCATACTGGCAGGGGATATTGCAAATGATGGGGCTGTTCCCCGGTTATCGAATGTCTCTCCTCGAGGGCTTCGCAGAGGATATTGTTGACCAAGAGGATGCAGATGTAGCGGTCATTGTCGAAGTGGAGCAGCCCACTAATAGCTAGGGTCCTCTGTGATATAATGGTGTTGATTATTTCTTTTCCTCTGTTTCTGTTGTCTCTTATTTGTTGGTTTGTGTTGTTTGTTCTTCTTCTTTTTCTACAAAGGTTGTAATGTTAGCTACTTTTTGAATAAAAATGGTTTCTTTGAATAACTCGTGTTGTCGAACTGTGGGAAATAGTAATACAGTCTAATATGGAATGGATGATACAGTTGTCAAAATGTGTAGTTTGTGTTTTTCGAGGATAAAAATAAATTTGTCGAAGGGAAAAGTAAACTTTGCCGAGGCTAAAAAAATTATCTGTCGGCCTGAGGTTTTGGACTGGTCGAACTTACGACTGTATTAGGTCGAAGGGTCGATTCTTTTGAATTAAGGGACGTGCTGGATATCGAAGGCCAATATATTGAAATAAATTTTATTGAGGCTAGATGCTGAGGATTATTCGAGGCGTTAAATGCTCGAGTACTCGAGTATAAGAGTGTGTTGAAGATTGAGTTTGATTTGACTAGTTGTTATGATAGCCCAGACGGCTGGTCAGTCAGAATGGTACGAGCACCTAGGGCAGTATGCAAAAGGTAATGATGTTGTTTTTCTCGTATGACAGAAAAGGGTAAGGATTGGCTGTTTGGACTGGACTGTTTGGCTTCGAGTAAGGGAGAAAAATGGTTTGAGAAGCTTCGGGTTTTTCAAGAAGATGGTAGTAAAGGTGTTGTACGCATGTGAGAGGTGCGAGGGGTAAAGTGATCAAACGACATTAGAGCCTTAAAGTTGGGGCAGTGGGGTCGTGGCAATGCTAGTAATAAGTAAATCGAAGCGGTTTAGTTTTTTGAAAGAAATATAAGTACGAGAAGAGTGATTACTGTGATATCTTGTAGTGAGAATCAAAAGGTTGGGAGAAGAGAACATACGCTATTTTGAACGTGGGAGTTGCTGCTTCTTTTATTGGTTTGATCTTGCTCGTTCGAGGAGAGGGCTGCTAACCACTGGTAAGTTACTTGATCTCTGCCATGCTTACTCTATTTTGTTCTCTGATTGAGGGGGTGGGTAGGAGATTTTTCATTTAAGGTGAAGAAGTTATTTCTGGGAGTATGAAGGCTTGTTAGAGGAGGTACTGAGTCTGAGATTTGAGGTTGGGAAAAATATCTTGAGGGGATAGATGGGGTAAGGGTGATAGGCACGGGACTGTCGAATTTTTCACCCTAATTGCGTGCCTCTTCTTCTGTAGGCAAAAATACATAACCGTCGGGCTTCGAGGCAGAAACTGGTGGATGAAGAGGTTGACGAGGTCGAAGCTAGTACTTCTGGTCAAGACCCAATGGAAGATGGTAGCGATTTAGAGGTGTTAGATGTGGTAACCGAAGCCCCGTTGTCGATGATTCTTTCGGCTGGAGATATTCTGGTCACGAGACGTCGAAGGATGATAGTGACCGAAGATAGCAATGAGGAGGAAACTGTATAGGGGAAGGGATGTGATGTAGGGCCTTTAGGTGGTGGTAAGGGAGATAAGTTGCAGGGGGGCGATAGTGAGGATTCGACTTAGTGGGATGAGGTCGAAGGTGCCGCTTCGGCTAAAGATAGGATTAGGTTAAATCAGTTTGCTACAAAATTAGAACTCTCGAGGTGGGGGTACAGCTGAATGTAGCGAGGGCAGGGTTGACCTTTAAATCGAACCCTGGGGAAGGGATTATGGATTATAGGTGCCAAATTTATTTGGGATTGGAGCTTCCTCTTCGACGACTTGGTGAAAGAAGTGCTGAATTTTTGGGGGGTTTTCTCCGGTGCTGATGAACGGTAATTTTAATTAGATGATGAGGGTGATAGAGGGGATGAATATGAAATTGGCTGGTGGGCGTCGAAGTTTGATTAAATGGTTTAACATTATCACCTTTTATTCGAGGAAGGCTAGTCAAAACCTGGGGACCTATCACATCTAATGTCACCCGGTGAAACCTTGGTTCATTGATCTCTGCTCAAGAGGCCGGGGGTGGAATAAAAATTTACTGATAGTAAGGGGTAATTATGAGAATGTAGATAACGATGACCCGTATAGTTTGCATCATAGGGTATATAATGAAAGTAAGTTTACTCTGCAGATAAGTGATAACTATGATTTTGCTTTACTCTGCAGGTCCAAAAAGTTCATCTTGGAATAATCCTGTGAATTATATTGATACTCTGCTCAAGGCTAGAGAAAACTGGGTAAATTCAGTATTTGAGAGCCTAAAGGAAAAGGAGAAAAAAGGTTGATTCCCAGCTTTGAGACATACCCGCTACGCCGAAGCGACCAAAGAGAAAAGGAGTGGTAGGTGTTTCAAAGGAGTAAAATAAAATGGTATGTGAAGAGTTGCCGAGGAATTATCAGTTTGTGCTGAGGTCGCGGAGGGGTGCGAATCAAGCGGCGCCATTGTCCAAAGGGGGTGGAGAGGCTTCGATAATGAAAACAAAATAGGTGTCTACTCAAGCCAAGAAAGGAAAGGGCCGAGTACCGCCCGATGCCCTTAAGGTGCCGCAATCGAAGGTTATTCAACGTAAGAGACGCAAGATACTCGGGGAGGATGATACAATGGAGGAAGATGAAGAAAAGATGGAGGCTGAATGACAGGAGCAGGCTATGGTGAAGCAGGCTTCGATGGTCGAGCTCTGGGAGGATGACCCTGACGGAGCTTTGAAGGAAGTAAAAAAACACATGTCTCAGGTAACTATATATAGCTTTGTGTATTGATATTTCAAAATTACTTGCAAATTGATCGAGTTTTGAGGTTCACTGATATCTTGAGTATTTTTAGCAGACGGAAGTCTGGGTAGAGACTTGTAACATGGCGATGAAGTCGGTAAAGGCGAAGCTGCGACAAACAAAGGAAAATTTAGATCTATCTCGTGGGAAGGAGGCATCATGGGTATCTCAAGTCAAAAAGTTGAAGCAAGATACAGATGTGCTTACTGACTCTTATGATGAGAGGCTCGAGCAGCAGCTGTCATGCCTGGAGCGAGAGTGGTCGGCCAAGGTGAAGGCGTGTGAGAAGGCGAAAGCAGAACAAAAGGTGGGTTTCCAGCGGTAGTATGATAAGGAATGTATAGAGAATGTGAGGTTGAAAAAGTTTATCGATGGTATGGGGTATGATACCGATACGTTTCAGCCTTATCTTATTTCTCCGGGACTTCTGGAGGGGGATGAATTGCCGATGAGGGGAGGAGAGGTGATCGTTGTTGGGGAGGCAATTGGGAGTACTGGGGGTAATGTTAGAACTTCAATTCTTGAAGCGCCCATTGGTGGAACTGCTGATGGTTTGGTCGAAGGTTCGCATGAGTTTGCTGAGGTTGGTGGTGTTGGGGCGTCTGTGGAGCCAGAGGGTACAACCACGCCCACATGAGGTATTTGAGGTAGAATTTGCATGTCTTCTTCTGCTGGTTGTAATGTTAAGTTGTAATATTGCGAACGATGTTTGTTATTTTCTGTTGGTATTAGAACTCAGTAAGGGGTTTTTTTTTGCTTTTGTTATCTGTTGAACTTCTGCGGTTGATGCTGAACATATTGATGCTTATTTCCTAAACATACTGATTCCAAACTTCTGACTTGAAATCTAATTTGCTGATGAATTATGCTATCGTAGTCTGACCTTGAATTGTTGGAATTTGAATGTACATGATGTTGATTTTGCTTGTTTTGGACTCTTGTTGATTGATCTTTGAATTATACTGCAACTATTCCTATGACGGATAATATGTTGAATGTTCTCTGCAATGGATGGCATTATAGATAGTATTTTTGTATTTTTGAAGTAGAAATTTTATCTGTTCAGAGGAGAAAGTCAATCTGTTCAAAATAGGAAGTTGATCTGTTTGAATGACTGTAGTATGATCGAAGTCTGAAGAGTATCGGAGATATATATATCGAACTCTGACTGTTCTGCTGGGCATCGAAGGCCGAAGCCACAGCGATGCTGAAATTTTGAATAATTTTCAGGTCACCTCTGAGTATCAGTCAGGCTGAGGAGACGTGATACCTAGTAGACCCGAAAATTAACTGGACTTCGAAGGCCTAAGCCACAGCGAAGCAATATCTGATCGCCTCCAGCACATTCCTGAGGATCTGGCCTTTCGACCATCCTTGCCCCTCGAGTTTGCTTAAATGTTGGAAACTTAAGCAATTTAGGGTCGCCCCCGAGTACTGGTTGGGGGGAGGGTGGACATGATACCCAGGGTAAACCAAGAAAAGGACTGAACTTTGACGGTTTAGGAGCCTGGATGAAGTATATCTGATAGCCCCCAATGCAACCTCGAGGGTCCTGTCTTTCGACCTTCCTTGCCCCTCCAGTTTGCTCAAAATTGGAAACTTGAGCAATTTAAGGTCGTCCCCAAGTATCAGTCGGGGCGAGGGTGGACATGATACCTAGGTTTAACCGAGAAAAGGACTGGACTTCGAAGGCCTAAGCCTCAGCGAAGCAATATCTGATCACCCCCAATGCATCCCCGAGGGTCCATTTTTTCGACCTTCCTTGCCCCTCGAGTTTGCTCGAAATTGGAGACTTGAGCAATTCAAGGCCGTCCCCAAATATTAGTCGGGGCGAGGGTGGACATGATACCTAGGTTTAACCACAAATTGAAAAATGAAACAGTAGATGAAGTCAGAATGGAACAACTTGTTTTATTGAATATGCTGGGTTACATCAGTTGTACATGATTGTAGATATGGCCTATTATAGGAGGCCAATTGCACTGTGTTCCAGGGGTTTGGTAGGGGCTCTTCGTATTTTGTCATTAAGTTATAGGAACCCTTGTCTATTTTATCGTAGACGATGTAGGGTCCTTCCCAAGATTCTGCTAGCTTGCCAGCATTTCGTGGCTTCGAAGATTGATTGACATGTCGAAGCACTAGATCTCCAATGTTGAAACTTCTTAGTCGAACTCTTTTCTTATAGGATTTTTGAAGTGAAGTATGGTAGCAGACAAGGTTGGTGATAGCCCGATCTCTACTCTTATCGATCCATAACATGTTGCACGCAAGTTCGAACTCATAATCTACGTCTGGGAGGTTAGGATCTCAGGTGGGCACTTTGAATTGAGTTGGTAGCACAGCTTCGGTCCCATATGTCAGGAGGAAAGGGGTGCATCCTATTGATTTTCTTGGTGTTGTGGGATAAGCCCAGAGGACGTGTTATAGCTCTTGGACCCGTCGTCCTTTCTTTGTATCGACTCTCTTCTTAAGACCGTCGACAATTGATTTGTTGATTGCATCGACTTGACCGTTGCCCTGATTATAGTAAGGTGTTGATGGTGAGAGAATGATGTTATATTTCTTGAGGAAGTTTCTAACTTTGCTTCTAACAAACTGAGGACCATTGTCGCATCGGATCGTATGGGGGCATCCAAGGCGAGTGATGACGTTTTCCCACAATAATTTGATAACTTCTTCTTCTCGGGTTCGGCATAGAGGAACAACTTCGACCCATTTAGTAAAGTAGTCGGTTGCAACAAGGATACTTTATCTGCTACCTGAGGCTTTTGGGAAGGGTCTGATGAGATCGATGGCCCATCTTTTGAATGACCAGGAAACTTGACTGGCGTGGAGGTCTCGAGAGGAGCAATGGATGTCGTGGGCGTGACACTGGCATTTGTCACATTGTTTTGAATAGTCTAAAACTTGTTTCTTCATATTGGGCCAAAATAATCCTTGAGTAACGGCTCGAAGGGCCATAGAGTGACCAGCAGTATGAGTATCACAGGTTCCTTCGTGAAGTTCGATTAAAATTTGGAAGGCTTCGGCTTGGGATATGCATCGAATGAGGACGCCATTTGAGGATTTGCGATGCAATTGTTTTTTTTGGATAGTGTATATGCGGCAATTTTCTAGGATAGACCGTTTGACTTTGGGATCTTCTAGGAGAGTAGCCTTGTTGATGTATTAAAGGAACAGTGTTCGCCAATCGTCTGGATCGTGACTCACGCCCCCAGTATTGATGGCAATGATTTCCATCTGGTCGATACTTGGGCGTTCGAGTACTTCAATATGGAATGTCTAGGATTCTGAGTGGCCGAGCATAGCTGCTATGTAGGTGAGGGCATTTACATGTCAATTTTTTCCTCGAGGGTAATGTGCGATTGTGGATTTTTTGGGGAACCGGTTCGTTCGTTGTCGCACAAAAAGAGCGTAATCGACCATGCGATCATTATCTTGGTTTTCTCCTGTGTAGTGTCTCTGGACAAGTTGGGAATCTGTGAAGACTACAAGTTTGGGGATGCCAAGCTTGAGTGCGAGGTAGAGGCCGTGGATCAAGGCTTCATATTCTGCTTCGTTATTCGAATATTCAAAGGCAAGTTTGACAGCTTTCTCTATGCGATCATTAGTGGGTGTTACTAGGACAATACCAATTCCTGGGCCAATATGTCCTGCTGACCCGTCTGTGAATAAATGCCAACCAGTGAGAGGGTCCCACGGATCTGCTTCTTCTGGTTGATCGTCAGCTAAATCATCTTCGTGTTCTTCCCAGTCTACGTCTTCGACCGGGAAGCCAGCTAGAAAGTCTGTTACTGCTTGGCCTTTCTGGGATATTTGCTTTTCAAAGGCGATGTCGTGTTCGCCAAGGTACACGGACCACTATTGCACTCGTTTGGATTTTTCTTTTTTGCCGAGTACTTCTCGAAGGGGATAACTGGTAATAACACCGATGGGATGAGCCTGAAAATATGGTTTGATCTTACAGGCTGAATTGACAAGTGTGAGGAGTAAAAGCTCGAGTTTTGAATACCGGGTCTCTGCGGGGGTTAGGGTTTTGTTGATGAAATATACAAGTTTTTCGATGTTGGAATCAAGTCGAATAAGCACTGAACTGATGGAATTTTATGTGGCAGCAAGATCTAAAGAGAGTGTCTCACCTTCGATAGGGGTACTGATAATAGGTGGTCAACCAAGATAAGTTTTGAGTTCAAGGAAGGCTTGTTCGCACTCAGGGGTCCAGTTGATCTCAGGGTTATTTTTCTTTTTTATTTTGAGGGTACCCTGATCGCGTAAGAGGGAAAAATGTCAAGCACATCGGTCAGATGATTTTGAAATGAAACGGTTAAGGGTTACTATCCTGCCAGCTACTTTTTGGACGTCTTTCTTGGTTAGGGGCGAAGGCATGTCTATGAGGGCTCGAATGTGGGTGGGGTCGATCTTTATCCCGCGTTTAATGATGAGGTGACCCATAAATTTTCTGGATGACACGCCAAATTGGCATTTATCTGGGTTGAGTTTCATATTATACGTACGAAGTATTAAGAAGATTTCTGTTAGGTCTTGAATATGGGTATTCTTATGAAGGCTTTTGCATAACATGTCATCAATATTGACTTCGACTGACTTGCCAAGCAAGGGTTTAAACATTGTTGTGACATGGCGTTGGTAGGTGGCACTAGCATTTTTAGGGCCGAAGGGCCTAACATTGAAACAGTAAAGGCCTTGTTCGGTTATAAATGCAGTTTCAACTTGATCTTTAGGGAGGAGGGGTACCTGATTGTAACCCAAAGCCGCGTCCATCATAGATAGGCGCTCGTGTCCAGCAGTAGCATCGAGGAGGGCCGAGATAGTTGGGAGGGGGAAACTGTCCTTTGGTGTATGCTTGTTAAGGTTATTGAAGATGATACGAATTTTGATTTTGCCATTCTTCTTAGGTATTGCCACGATGTTCGATATCCAGTCTGCATACTTCACTTCTCTGATAAACTCAGCAGCTATGAGCTTGTCAACTTCAAGGTTCATACCTTCTCGAAGTCGTGGTGCCAGTGTAGGCCTCTATTGCTTGAGTGTTGTGGAATAGGGGATGAGATCGAGGGGGTGGCAGGCAAGGTTGGGGTTGATACCAGGCATTTCATGAAATGTCCAGGCGAAGATGTCATTATTTGTTTGAAGGAACTCAGAAAGTTCGAGGCATTCTGACTCGTTAAGGAGGGTTCCAATAAATGTACCTCGACCAGGTCCGTCGAGTTTGATATAAACAATGGGTTCGATATGTTGTGTGGTGTCTGTTGAAGTCGAAGGAGTAGGAAGATGTTGTGATTGATTTGGGCGGTTGACAAGTTTTCTAGTTTGGTCGATCTCTAGGTGTTCGCATAAGCGGGCAAGGCGTTGGGATCCTTTCAAATTCCAAGTACCCTCGTGATTGCTGAATCGAAGGGTCTGATGATAGGTCAAAGGTATAGCTCGCATGGCGTGAAGCCAGTCGCGTCCGAGTATGCCAAGGTACTCAAACTTTTGGTCAATGACTATGAAGTTGGCTTGAAGGGTAATGGAACCTGTGGTGACGGGTAAACTGATACGGCCAACAACGAATTTTGTTGATCCATTGAAACCTTTTAGTTCGACTTTAGCTGCGGTTATGAGGTCTATTTTCTTCATGGTTTGGACTGTTTGGAGAAAAAGGACATCAGCTGTGCTCCCCGTGTCTATGAGCATTGTATGAAGGATGAGGTTCTCGTCCTTAATCATGATGACTAATGGATCAGAATGGGGAAAATGGACGTGTGAAGTTTTAAAGTCAACAAAAGAGATACCTTCGAGTCGAGGGTGATGGCTGGTTTTTGGCAGGAGGGTAGGGAATTTCTCCTGATATGTGAGCTTGTAACATTCTTTGATGCGCCTTCGTTTGCTCTTGGTGAGTCGACTGTCTATGTTGTTGACTTCAATGAACTTGACTCTGCAAATGTGCACCTCGGCTGGGTCAGTAGCAGGGGTGGATAGGGATTTGAGGTTGGACCCATCGGGGTAGCTTGGTAGATCAGCGATATATTGGGGAAAATGTTCTGCTCTGAAGATAAGTTCAAGAGAGTGCTGAAGGTCAAAGCATTTATTAGTATGATGACAATTGCATTTGTGGTTGGCGCAGAAAGATTCGCCTGGTCGAACTTCGATGGGGAAAGGGACGCGCCAAATGGGGTCTGCCTGTATGTATGGTAAAAGGGTGTTGAGGGGAGCAGTAAGTGTAGGTAAAATAGGCTTTAGTCACTTCTTGTGAGCTTCGGTGCTATTATCAATGATGGGGCGTTTGTGGCTCTCAGTCTCCTGTGAGACAGAAGCGATCAGGGGTGTGGGAGTAGAGTGGGTGTGTTGCCGAGGTTTATTGAAATTGGCTGTTTGCGGAGGCTGGCTCTATTTACGAGACTCTTGAAGGTGCTCGAGGCCGATATAGCCGTTGACCTTCGAGAGCATCTTTTCGAGTGTTTTGGGTTTGTGGAGAACGAGATATTCTTTTACTTGACTGTGATCAGGCAGAGCATTCGAATATGCCAAAATAGCATTCGAACAGTCGAGATTCTCAATTTTACGAGATTCGTCGAGGAATCTTCTGGTGAAGGCTTCCAGGGTCTCATTGCCGAACTTTCTGAAATTGAAAAGAGTATCAACTCTGACCTTTTTAACTTTGTTGAAGGCGAACTGGGCGATGAAAAGTTGTGATAGTTGCTCAAGTTACAAATCGAACCATTTGGGAGATTGTGGTACCATCGAAGGGAATTATCAGTAAGGCTCGTTGGAAAAAGGCGGCATAAAAGATAGTCAGCCGTGGAGTAGAGGCCCAGGGTATTTTGGAATTCGAGGATGTGGGATTTAGGATTTGTATTACGATATTTGCTGAGTTTGGGGGCACGAAAGTTGGAGGGTATTTCGATAGCCAGAAGTTTAGGGTAGATTGGGTTATTAAGGCAGCTCTAGGAGTCGGTGGCTGGACTCGTGGTAATACGGATGAGTGGTTGTATTTTGTGGTCTAAGTCCTGTTGTATAACGTGTGTAGCATGAGGGAGAGATCGGTGAAGTCAAAGGTTGTTCGCTCGAGTATGTGGTATAAAGTCAGCACTGTGTTCCTCGAGCCGTTCTCGAGCAGGACGGCGTCTGGGTTCTCAGGAGGAGCAAAGGGTTGAGTCAGAAGAGTCTTCTGTGGGATGAATCCCAAGGTGCATAGATCCGGTTGGGGGAATAATATGGGGAGTACCATCGTCCCTAGTGTAAACTGGGGGTAATTCGAGGCTTTGAGGAAGGCTAAGGCGGGCGTGGGCAGAAACGCACGATGGGCCGGGTACCTGAGACGGACGAGCAGGTTCCAAGGGTTGTAATCTCTGTAGCTCGCAAATGGTGTTGCGCAGCTCATCGATTGCTCTGTTTGTCTATTTTCGTCATCGAGACGACGACTTCGTTCGGTTTCCAATGCCAAGCGGTGGCTTTCTCGCTCCTGATTAAGTTGGCTCTGGTGGTGCACTTCTGCCTGAGCGACTTGCTGAGATAGTAATACTATCTGAGCAGCGACTCCGCCGATAGAATTTCTTGCCTGGGTAGAGTTAGAATGACGTGTGGGTGTCATTGAGGATAATCTGCTGGAGTGGCAAACAAAAGGAGGGGAACAAGGGGGGGGATTGGTAGGGTGGGAAGCACTGACGGCGCCAATTGTAGGGACCTAACTCCGTTCGGACGGGGAGTCGGTTTTTACAAGGTAGGCTCAATCCTCAATCAAAGGGAATAAGTAATTAGCCAAAGATAAGATATAACTAAAGGCAAATACTTGCGTAGAGGCCCGAATGCGACTCTCTATGACCTCTGATGAGGATGTTTAAGACATTATATTACTGAAGAGTCAATAAGAGGGTTCGAGTACATATTTTATGGGTGGTCGAAGGTAAAGATGCTAAGGCTGGAGGAGATTTTTCTAGCCCCCCTCTAGTTTCCCCTCTCCTCTATTTATAGTAGCATTGGGAGCTGAGTCACCAGGCGTGGGTCTGGTTTACATGATCACGTTGTTAGAAAATCCTGGTGAGTGACAGACGCCGGTCTTGTCGGTATTGTTACTGCTACATTTATTGGTGATGGCCCTGGACGGTGCAGTGGTTGGACTTGTCACTACAGACGCATGGGCCAATTAATGTGTTGCCTCATCTGACAAAGTAGTTGTTTGTCTTATCTTGCTTTGACCGTGTGATAGTGAGGTCGAAGGATGTCTGTTGCTAAGGCGTTAATCCTTTTTCAAAGTTCTTTCTGGTGAGCTGGCTGTCTGTCTATCTTGTCATACTTCGACCGTATGTAGATATGGTCGAAGGATGGCTGCTGCAATATACTGATCCGTTCTTGAAGTTCTGTCTGGTGTCAAAGGTTTGCCTTTGGGGGGTCTCTGAGGAACCAATTGTAGGGATTAAGTGGGCTTCGATAGATTCGAGTAGGCTATGAAGTGGGATTCGGCTGTCTATCAAAGGCTACGAGTAGGCTACTACATCAAGCACTCTGCTTCAAGCACAATGATGGTATCTACAAAATCAAGGATAGTTAAAAACCTTCTCGAGCTTGCAAAATACCATTTTTGCCATTCTAGATACTTCAGACAGATACGCTGCATAGCAATTACATTAAGTTGGTCACCTTGATGATCAGCCTTCAACAGAAGAGCATTCAAAATAAGTTAATATTGATGGTCCTACTAGAGGCACTTTTATCAGTACTAAATTGGTCCAGCGCGATAAGGATGCTATCACTACTAGAAAATGGACCAACAGCCACAGTTTATATTAGTTTTAGCCACAGGGACAGTAATAGCTAAATACTGCAAACCTAACCATGGCCAAACCCCAAAATTCATGTCTAAAGATATATACCTCTTTATGATTTGTGACACTAATTTTGTTTTGTGGCCAAACCGTGGCGAATAACGTTTAAAAACGTAGGATCCAAAAATTTAGAAATTCTATTTCCCTCAGTTTCTAGACTTTCTTCTCACTTTGTAAGTTTTAAAGGTTTGAGCAGTCAAATTTCTCCACGAAAATCTTTAACCACATCTCTCTCTCCAAATCTCAAATCTCACGGAGGTAAGTTTCAATTTTTCATTGATCGATGAGATAGAGCCATAGCATCTCTGTGTGTGTTAAAGCTCTCAAAACATATATAAGTTTGTTTCTCTAAATCGATTTGCACGGGTGAACTCACAGAGTTTATTAAAGCCTGGAATTTGCAAGCCAAAATTGAATCCCACAAGTTCTAGGTATTTATTTTTGATTTGGGTATTTATTTCAATTGGTGGTTGTAGTTAGAGATTTCAATTGAGTTTACCATAACCCCTCTTGTAAATAAACTCCTTTACACAATTAATTGGAAAATTTTACAAAAGAGAGGAAAGCCCCTAGAGAATCAGCTGTACAAGCGCTAGCTAAATCTGAAGAGAAATTACATGGAAAAGTATTACCAAACTCTATTCATTATAAGATTAGTTTTTTTCTACCATATTTGAGGACTTATGTCTTTGTTAGCACAATTTCTTTTGAAGTAATAATCTGCTTGAAGTGCCTGCAATTCCTTTCTTCCCATATGTGATGAACTGAGGCATTGAAAATTCTTTTTAGAATCATCTTCAGGCTGGGATCAATTTTTGCATCTGTATAATCTTGTACTTCTCTTCCCATTTACCAACCACTCTTACTGTCTTGCAATGCCCAAACAAAATATTAGACCATATATAATTGGAAAAATTGCATTCAATGAATAGGTGTGATATGTTTTCTTCTCTTACATCACAAAAAGAGCAATACAAGTCTTGAAGAACTTCAATTTGAACAAGAAAATCTCTAATTTTCATTGTGTTCTTGACAGCTAACCTTTAGTCAACTATGTTTCTGATGTTGATTCTGTAATTTGGTCATATGTCTGTGATGTTGATTCTATAATTTGGGCTGCGTCAAATAACTAAGAACTTTGTGTTAACAGTGACAGCTACCCGGTCATTTTCTTAGCTACTGCAGCCGATGGCGACCACTCTAGATGAGTGTAAATAATCATGATTGATGGCTTACAAGACGCATTACTCGATAAAAAATGCCCTGAAGTGATGGAATGGAAGAAACGATTTTCAATTGCGGTGGATATAGTTAAAGGACTAGAGTTTCTGCATTATGCTTTTGATCTGCGGGCAATTCACGGTGATATTAAACCTAGTAATATACTATTGGTTTCACATTTCAATGCGAAGATTACAGATTTTGGTTTAGCGAGGAATGAGATTGAGGAAATTTACAATGCCCTATCTGTGATCGAGATTAAACCAGAAGAGAGGAAGTTGGGAAATAGTATTGGTAGTGGATCGAAAGTTAGAATGGGATTGGTAAAGGGAGAAGATAATGGGTCCATAATTGATGAGACGGAGAGTGTTGCGACGAGATTTGAGGAATTGGTTGTTAGCTGTGGTGTGGATTTGTAGCTGGAGAGTTGTGTGAGGGTTATAAAAGTGGAGGCTTCTCCGGAGACCGATAATATTATAGTGGAGGCATCTCCGCCTAAGGTTTTGGATAAGACGAGTGTTTCAGAGAGAAATTTCGATAAGAGTAGCATTGATAGTAGGATAAATTTGGTTGATCAAAGAAGTGGTCAGAAAAAGAATGTTTCAGGAAGGGATTGGTGGTGGCGACAAGATATTGGAGTAGTATCGGAGTCGGGAGGTATGAAGGATTATGTGATGGAGTGGATTGGGACTGAAATTAAGAAAGATATACCCAAGAGTGATTGGATTTCCTCTTCTTCAGTTAGGGAGGAAACTACTATTACTAGTAGTAAACCTAGTGGGAATAAGTCGGAGCGAAAGAAACGCTTGGATTGGTGGGCATCGTTGGATAAAGATAGAGCTCATAGGAAGGAGAAGAGCCGTGTACACCCTTGCACTCGCCCTGCGAGGGAGTGGTGGCGAGAAGAATTTTGTGGAACTTACTAAAAAGAAGAAGAAACAAGAGAGAATGAGTAGTGGAAGTAGTGGAGTTGATAATTGGTGGCATAGGGATGATAAAAATACAGTCTTTGATTGAAAGAGGAAGAGGAAGAGAAAGAGAAGGAACAGTATCGATTGGTGGTTAGATGGGTTAAGTGGGGAATTTCGTTCTGGTCGGCGCAATAATCAAGATTGGGCAAGCGGAGAGATCCATAAAAGTGGTGGTGTAAGTAGTACACCGAGTATGAGGGGGACTGTACTACATTACTCCTGAATATGGGAGAAGCGGACAACTCTCAGAGAAATGTGATGTTTACAGTTATGGGGTTCTTCTTTTGGTTTTGATATCTGGTCGTCAGCCTCTTGAAGTGACTGCCTCGCCCATGTCAGAATTCAAACAAGCAAACCTCATTTCTTGGGCGAGGCATCTTGCTTGTAGAGGGAAGCTTCAGGATTTATTTGACCTAGCTCTCCAGCCTATGGATCAAGATCAAGCTCTTCTTTGCATCACAGTTTCACTTCTTTGCTTACAACGATCTCTTGTTAAGTGGCCTAGCATTAAGGAAGTAGTAGGAATGCTTTCAGGTGATTCTGAGCCGCCTCACCTTCCTTTTGAATTCTCTCCGTCACCTCCGTCCAACCTGTTCAAATCCCAGAAGATAGCTCGGTAAGATAGTCAAATTCTTGTACTAATTCTTATGTATATTGTTATTGCCCATAGATAGTATTAAACTTATTTTGTAAGCGGATGATGTAGAAAGACTAAAAGGAAAAAAACTGAAAATGTCATGAATTTGACTTTCTTTATTTGCTCTTGTTTAGTCGTCTTGAAGATGATCATTTGAGAACCATTATGAGAGACAAAAAAGGGACATATAATGACATAGAGCCCACTTAAATTTACCTCCTAAACTCTTGATTTTTAGGATTCTCATGCATGATGATTAGCATTGATTTGCTTAGACATTAGTGCTCAGGGAATCGAACAAGCATTTCTCTTTTAATGTTTGCAAAGCTAAATTAGAGTTGGGAAGTCGTCTCTTATATTTCATATTTTACCACTTTTCATAGTGCACATAACTTTACCCCACATTATATTATTTATAAGGGAAGCAACATCTTTTGCTTTCGGTCCTTTCTTTATAGCATATTTGTCTAAGTTCACATCCTATTACTGCCTCTTCTTAAAGAAGAATTGAGTGAGAGAGAGAGAGAAAAAAGAAGGATACAGAACCAGAACTGTACCTTTAACATGATTCTACTTAGTCTTATACCAATATTGTAAACCTTTATCTTTACATACAGTGAATTCCCTTTTTGTGTGATCAATGTCCAAAGCTAGAACTACTTTTAATTTTATGTTGCAACTATGTAGAAAAAATGAGCAAAAAAAGAGAAAAAATTAAATTATAAAAAAGTAGGAAGACAGTGATTGAGGAAAAGGTAGATTGAAAGAAATGAGCAAAAGAAGAGAAAAAATTAAATTATAAATAAGTAGGAAGACAGTGATTAAGGAAAAATTAGATTGAACGAAATGAGAAAAAATTAAATTATAAAAAAGTAGGAAGACAGTGATTGAGGAAAAGGTATATTGAAAGAAATGAGCAAAAGAAGAGAAAAAATTAAATTATAAATAAGTAGGAAGGCAGTGATTGAGGAAAAATTAGATTGAAAGAAATGAGCAAAAAATGAGAAAAAATTAAATTATAAAAAAGTAGGAAGACAGTGATTACGTAGTAGGAGAGAGGGAGGGAGGGAAGAAGGCTTTGTATTATTCCCTTTATTGGTAGACCAAGATTAATTACAATAAAAGTGGTAAACAATTTAATTTTTAATTGTCTATTTGGGGGGATAGGTTTCTATAAAAAAATTATTAAGAATTCAACAATATCTATCTTTTGTTTACTTGTTTTAATAAACGAGCAGTTAACGACATGAAAGAGGAGATGTGTGTGTGGAGGAAACTTTAGTTCTCTCTTTAGATTTATTTTCTAATTTAATGAAACAAATTGAGAGAGAGAGAGAGAGGGTTTGTATGTATTAGGAGGTGCAATCTAGCTTGACACTGAATTCATGGTTTTATGGTGTAAGGTTGCAAATTTTCACTCTCTTTTTTCCGGTAACATGAAATGTGTATAAGGTTCCGATGAATCGGAGAACTTGTTCTGAAATGTTTTTTTTTTTCATAGCATAGCGAACGGCAGAAAAGCGTCGTATAGTCCTAAGGCTTCTCCACAGCTCCTACCCTCTTTATCTTTCCAATTACAATCAAGTAAGAAAGAAAAAAAAGATCCTTGAAACTCCACTATGAATGAAAAGCGAGAGACAGTAGGATGGTTGTATGTAATTCGGTATAAAGATAATCAGCTGAAACTCTAGAGAGAAAAGAAAAGTGAGAGACAAAGCAAAGGTTCTATGTCATTCGGAAAAAAAAATTGTGTGGTTCCAGGTTTTATTCACTTTATCTTTAAACCGAGCCATCGGCAGATAGACAAAGGCAGGTCCCCGGTAGCATAGCAAGTCTAGGTGGAGCCAAAGAATGCGCATTCGCTCCCAAGCCTTGCACCGAACTTTAGCTCTTTTAAACTACTAAAGCCTTTCTTTCGCTAAACTACTCTTTATAAACTATTGGGTGCTCATAAGTAGTGGACTTGAGCCTCCTACTCAAACAAAGGAATCACATACCGTAATTAAGGAATCGCATACCACTTGCATACTTTTTGTTAAAAGAGCTTTTGCGGCCTGTCTAGGAGAGGCTAGAGCAAAGGAAGGCTAGATTTTAAAGTAACTAGCGGCTGGAATCCGCCTCAAGCAGGCAGGATGAGTCTACATACCACCCTGAAGGCAGAAATGAAGTCGAGCAACACTCATTCATAGAAACTCTTGGCTATATTTTTTGCTTTATTTGCCTACATAGTCTTGAGAATGTACAATGTTTAATTCTAATACGTGTATCCTAAAGAAATCCTCTTGTTAAAATTTGTTTTACTTGTGATTGAAATAGAATCTATGGGTAGAAATGTTTCTGTGTATGATTGCAAGTACTTCAACAGCTGAAGTAATTTCTGGTGGTGTCGGTGGAACGAAAAATGACGCACTTCAACTGGTAATTTTTTCTAGAATCTACAAGATTTTTGGTGATTTCTGGTGGTGTCGATGTACAGGTAAAATTCATGGCAACTAACTAGATCAACAGGATTGTCCATATTTCTGGAATTTCTAAGCATATATCTCTATGCATCTTGACTTCATGATTCAGTTATCTTGAACATTCACTAATATCGCCAGTACTCTTTACAAAGGTCTTTGGGTCTCAGTTATTTTGCAATATTTACATAGAGCTATTTTCTGTTTTAATTTTTAGTTTTTTTATGATGTCTTCATTTGGTCATTTTACCCTATTTTGGATCATTGGAGAGAGCACTGTGTAAACACAGATTTATTAGTTTACTTTAGTTTAGTTTTTTTTTGTTGCAACTCACACATGAACATTATTGGAGATGCACTGTGTTGATATGTTGAAGCATCCGGGTTCAACCCAATCTAAAAAAAATAAGCGTTTGTTGGTTCAGCGGGACACAAAAAATTATGCCGCATTTTTATGATCTTATGCTGAAAATTTTGTTCTATTTTGAATGAAAAAAGAAGAAGATATTCTATAAGGAGGTATACTCATTACTCTTGATTCAGATGCCATTTCCAAGCTAGTGATTGGCTTGAAAGGGGGTATCTCTTATTATTTACATGCAAGAACACCATGAATGACCCCTAAAACTGGGGTTTTACCTGAATCACACTTATGTTAAACTATATCTACTTCTAGTGCATTGTAGAATCAGTTGAAGTTGCTCATAGAATCAGTTACTTGTTTTCAGGGTGAAAGTAGTGGAACAAAAGAAACATGGATCTTTTTTCTCAACCTTATGTTGATAAGTTGCTGCTCCTTCCTCCAATTTATACTTTTTATCTATTTTAAGGAAAAGTAATTCATGTTCCTGGAGGTAAAACCAAGAACAGTCCATGGTTGATTATTGTAGAATCTCCATCAAGATTCATCTGAGAAACCATGTTTTGCATCTCATGGATGACATGAGATGGCAATATACAGCTAATGTTGTCACATGCTTATTCTCGTTGTGGTTATACACTCAGGTACTTGTGTGGTCCATTTTCCTTGTGAACTGATGTATGTTATTGCCATCTTAACAATTATATGGTCCTAATAATTATTCAGCAAGCTTGAAACAGACTTCATATTAAGTACCCAAATTTCAATAGTTTTTATGGTTCTTTAAAATGGAACTCTACTTGTGTTTCAGAGGAAAGCTCAAATGTTATTTCTGCGGAAAATCTATGAAACAACGTATTGCAAAAATAATTCTTTGTATCCATTTAAAATAGAACTCTATTTTGTAATCCATTTACTCATCTTGTTATGATGCATCCATTAGTCTCATTCCATCTAACAAACTACCTTTGCAGGCTGAACTGATTGAGCCAGCAGTAACGAGTACACTAAATGTGCTTAAGGCTTGTTCAGAAACCAGTGGGAAGAAAGTGGTTGTTGTGTCATCTGTAGTTGATGTTTTGATGAATCTCATTCTTTTCTTTTAGGGTACATATCTCTATTTTTTCGTTTTCTTCAAAGAGCTCCATCCTGCTTGTACTTTCTAATTCCCTTCAATCTTCACCTTTGATCCTCCTGTCTGGTGAATAATTAATACTATCTATTGTCACTACTAGAAAATGAAGTTAAGGCCACGGCCTATATTTCAAATAATATCACTACTTACCCAATATTTTCTCTGACCCTCAAGATGCCTCTCCACAGTCAACACCCATGCCTAGGCCTAACTTTCCTTATTGAAAGATCTATCCTTCCACAAAGCCAGTTTTGTAAAAACCTAACTCACATAAGGCTCTCGATTAGGCATAGCTATGTTTAGATCTCTCAAAAGGATGCCAAAGATTCAATGACCGATGATTCCCCACCACCAAAGCATCACGTAATATTGTAGATTTATAATATACCCCAGTCCCAAAAGCTCAATCTTTGGATGTTGATTTCAATTCGAAAACAAATCTCAAAGGTGCAAAATAACTATCCACGAGGGGGAAGATGGCTCTCCTCTGCACCGGGACAATGGCCTTCACACCAAAAAATTAGTCTCAGAGGGTCTGTATAATGGAAAGAGAGCAGAAACCTCATCACTTTGTCTCAGGCAGATATAACTCTTTAAAAGTAGTCGAGGAACTCCCAAGTATAAAGGTTTTTAGATTTTTCCTCATCAACTTGTGCACAACCTCGAAATCCTATACTCAATACATTCTATTGACTTTAAGAGACCATCAATGATCTACTGCTGGGAAACATATACTCCTTAATTCTTCATGATAATGCCGGCAAAGAAACGTATGAGCCTAATGTTACAGCCTCGAAAACAATTTTATACAACCTAGCAAGTAGAAATCTGGCTATAGTGCTTAACTTACATGCTATTGTCTAATTTTCTACAAAATCTGATCAGTATTTTAGAGGAAGCCGTCTGCAAGGGAAAATTTGAGTAAACAACAAATTGAAGGTACACCAGTAATAGTCAACTATTGCCTTGCTTATAGGTCTTCCTGCAAGCAGTAAACAGCAAAGCTAAAGCTCAGCGCGCTAAACATCTCCCTAGAGATCGGTTTATTTTGTAATACTGACACAAGAAGGCACAGAGCGTAGGAAGCATCCTACCTAGAAAAACGTTGGGCGAGTCTTGGGCATTCTTCATCAAATCCATGTTTCATGTTAGCGAAGGTTGAGGTTGAGGTCAGAAGTTCATTCTTCTTTGAAGTATCACCACTTTAGAGCTACCAAAAGGCCACATTCTGGTCGTACTAGCTACAGAGTTTTATTAAGTACAGTCAATGGCTAGAGAAACCTTTTAATATTAAGGCAGGGAGGTTCCGTTCTAGAGGGCACGGCAAGTTCGAGGAGTGCATGGAAGATATGGGGGTGTTAAAGAATGGAATACGGCAAAATGGTGCTTTGTATCCCATGTACTAAACTTTTGGACGTCTTTTAAGGTGTCAAGTTTGATTTTTCTTCCATACTCTATATTCACCCTATGATAAATTAATTACTCGTGCAATATTTGTTTAAATATCTGATGTATTTAAGCTAATAACAACTATTGACTTTTTGAAGGGAATGGAAAAGTAGGCCATGTCAATCAAGCAAATAATATGTATTTGTTTTCTAGTTATGTGATGAGTCTACGTTATTTTATTATAAAGTCAAGCAATAAATGTTTGTCTAACGATATTTTATTGTTTAGGATCGGCTTAGGAACTCTTCTTTCGGGAGCTCATTATATTTATGATGGAATGTATTCAGCATATTACAATAGAAGCTGAGGCAGCTGTTATACGTGAGGCTATTGTCGAAGAGCTCACTGTAGGGGTATGAAATATTTTATTTTTGGTAATATATTGGTAATGGGTTATCCCAATGAACTTATTACTATAAGTTGCTTTATTTTATTATTACCAAGAATAATAGTTATATCTTGCGATCCATACAGCCTTGCATCGTATATGACAGGTGAAGAAATCAACAAAGGAATCATTTTTCCTTTGATTTCAAGGTAATATTTTGAACTCCGTGGAGAAACCTTCCTTTTCTTTTAGATATAATAAAAGTATTTATCTTCTAGATACTGAAATAATTTTATGTTGCCTTGTGTAGTATTCGGCATATTACAACAGAAGTTGGGGCAGCTGTTGTGTGTGAGGGTGTTATCGAAGAGCTTGCTGAAGGGCATGGTGAAATTAAAACCAAAGAGCTCATGCACATGTCAGAGGTACGAACTATTTTGAAAAAAAAGCAGCAGTATCAAAGTATAATATACCTTTAGCTCCAACATCTAACCGTTGCTTCCAATATGAAAATATTTCTCAAAATACAGTAAACAGTATCGTTAATGGATTTAGTTGGAAAATATTGACACATTTGTTTTGTTTTACTTGCTTGGTTACATGAGGAAATGAAGGAATATGTAGCACGGAGTATGTGGTACGCTCTCTAACATCCCCTTGTACATTATAAATAATTCTCCAAGAACATCCATTTTTTACGCGGTTACACGACATCATTTTGATTGCTACTATTAATTTTTGTAATTTATCTTTCTTAGAAATTATGTAAACGTAGCTTCGGCCATTTATAACGATGAAATATATATATATATATATATATTTGTAAAATAACTTTAGCCACGGCTAGTTTTGTAGTAAATAGCGAGTATTAGCCACAGATGAAGCAATGGTAATTAACAAGCATTAGCCACATATTATAGTGGTGATTAACAAATATTAGCCACAGGACATTTCGTGGAAAAGTTCGTAGCCAATGAAGCCATGTGCCACAATTTATAATGTATCCAATGGGCATTTATAGCCACGAAATAGCCATAGTACTATCCGTAACTATATTTGATTCATTAACCACAGTCAAGTCTGTGCTTGAGCATTAGCCACACTACCAGTTGACACAACCCTAGGCACGGGTATACCCGTGATGAATGGTATTAGCCACGGCCAGAGCAGTGGCTATTGACACTAATTCTAGTAGTGCCTTATTCAATTCTTACGACTGAATCGAGACATTTTTTCGTAGACTTTCTAAGAGATGTCTGGGGTTGATCCGGCCAAGACATGTCATAAATTGGCCATCAACATCAACGCCACGGCGGTCAAACAGAAATAGCGATAACTATCACCTCGCCTTCGAGATGGAGATTGAGAAATTAATCAAAGTGAGATTCATTCGAGAAGCCAAATATCCAAATTGGATATCCAACATTGTCGTTGTCACAAAGAATAATGGCAAAGTCCGAGTTTGTGTAAATTTCACAAATCTAAACAAACACACCCCAAAGAACAGTTTCCCTCTTCCCAACATCCATCAAATCCTTAATTCCACAGCAGGTCATGAACTCTTATCTATGATGGACGCTGTTTCTGGATACAATCAGATTCCACTCTTGGATGAAGATCAAGAAAAGACTACTTTTACCACTGAAAGATGAGTTATTGCTACAAAGTCATGCCCTTTGGACTCAAAAATGCAGACGTGACTTATCAACGGTTAATGACTACTATGTTCAAAGAACATCTTGGGAAAGTCATGGAAGTCTACATTAACGATCTCTTGTGCAAGAGCATACAGTCAGTCAACCACATTACAAATCTTAACACAATCTTCAACATTCTTCGATCTTACCGGATGCGACTCAACCCTGATAAGTATCAATTCGGAGTACATTCAGGCTAATTTTTCGACCATCTCATCAGCAAGAAAGGGATTGAGGCCGATCCAGATCAAATTTGAGCTCTCCTCAATATGCCATCTCCAAAGACGATGAAAGACGTGCAAAAACTTGTCGGCAAGATTGCCGCTATGAATCGATTCATTTTAAAATCTTCATATTGCTGTCGCTGGCAATTCCTACTACTCCGCAGTTGTACCAAATGAGGAAAAGTTAAGTCAAATACAGAAATCTAATGGATATCAAAATGTGAGGCAGCTTTTCATGATCAAAAAACCTATTTAGGAAAGTCTCTCATAATGAGCTCCCTAGTAGATAATGAGGAGCTGATCATCTTCCTCGCGGGTACGAATAGTTCTATTAGCTCGGTTCTTATTCAACTTGAAAGAAAAATTGAGAAGCCAGTCCACTTCATCAACAAAACCCTCACTCCAGTGGAAACGAGGTACTCTAAAATTGAGAAACTCCTTCTAACTCTTGTATACACTTCACAGAAACTTAAACACTACTTCCAAGCTCATTTAGTCAAAGTCATGATGAACTGCCCACTTCAGGAGGTTTTATCCAAGAAAGAAAAATTAAGGAGAGTGCAATAATGGTCAGTCAATTTGGGAGAACGTGATATCAAGTTCAAACAATTGTAGGGGACTAACTTCGTCGGGAAGGAAGTTGACTCTTACACTACAAATATTATCTTCAATCAAAGGATGTAAGAATATAATTAGTAATAACACTAATCTACTGGCAATATACTTGCATGGAGGCCTAGAATGGGTCACTCCATGACCTCTGATTAAGATTTTTAAGAGTACTGATATAAAGATTGAGTAGTCAAAGTTTCGAGTACAAGGCGATTACAGGGTATTCAAAGGTAAAATTCAAGGTCTGTGGGGAGAGTTTTTCTAACCCCTCCATAATTCCCCCTCTCTCCTATTTATAAAGCATATGAAGGGTTGAGTCATCATGGCAGGTCAAATTACAAGAGTATCCTCCGGACAACTGACTTGTACCAGAAGTTGGTTCTGACGCCGTAACTATCGGATCTGACACTGAAGCCATTGTTGGTTCTGACACTGTAGTTGCCGAGTGGCGTGCCTCGCCATTCTGTCTGGTGAGCTGGCTATCTGACATGTTTTCCTTCGACCTCGTACGACCATGGTCGAAGCCTGTTCTCAGTCGAGTGTTAGTATAGTCTCAAAGGGATTGATTATGATTTTATTAGGCTTTAAGTCATCGGGTAGGCTTCGATGTAGCCTTCGAGTGTTCGACTAGAGCTAGAAGGCTACGAGTAGGCTACTACATTCACCTCCTCTCAGCAAGGGCCTATAGGGTATTTTGAGAGAACTTTAAATATCTACACCTTCTTCCCCGAGTAAAATGTTAGCCTCTTCTTCCCAAAGCAGTGGAAACGCTCCTAACACCAGGTATAAGAAAAGAATGGCAACAAGAGGGCTTCGTATCCAGGAGAAGACCCTCAGGCTGAAGCAGAGGTTTTCTGGTGATCGAGACCTTGATTGGGTTATGCCCGACTTGAATGAACTGGAACTGGAAGAACCAATTGGTGGGACGTCTTATGCATACTGGTGAAGGGCGTTGCAATGGTTGAGCACGATCGCCTGTAACCGGCTCTCCTTCCTTGAATTGATAGCTAAGAATCTTGTGGAAAGGAAAGATCGTGTTGAGGATGCTGAGGCAATGCTCTTCAAGAAATGCTCCGTCTACCTAGGATTGTAGGTAGGAATGTTTGTAGTTTTCTGTTGATGTTACTATTTTTTAATTTTTTTGGTGTAAGGGCATCGGCCCGAATGAAATTACAATTTTATGAAATGACTGTCGAATTAAAATATCGAATTGTTTGTGTGTAAGTGAGATGAACACGTACTTCGAATGTCGAACTTCTTTAGGAGCGACCGTTAGAAAACTGTACGCAAGATCGAAGTGTCGAACAATATGGATCGAAGTGTCAAATACGTTACAGTATAGGTGACGGTTTGCGAACAAGATCTTAAAAGGTTGACAAAAAGGTTAAAAATTGAAAGTTGAGAGATTAGCCATAGAATGTTCACAGTTCCGAGGGAGGTAATAAAGGAGGGTAATTAAGAGGTAGTGGTGATTGTGGTGCAATAAATGAGTTGAATGAAGGTTAAAATACGGGTTCTCAGAAGGTAATCTGTAAGTTTTTTCATATCCGTCTTCTTCCTCTTCGTTACATCAAACAACATGAAGATAACACCCAACACTCGTTATTAGAGAATAATTGGACATTCCAGAGACCGACGAATAGGGCAAAAAATGGCGGAATTAAAATTGAAGTTTCTTGGCGACCGAGAGCTCGACTGGGACATGCCAGACCTGGTCAAACTAGATCCTGGGGAGCCGATCAATAGGCAATCGTATGCATACTTATAGGGAATGTTGCAGTAGGTGTTTACAACGGCCGAGGAATGTTACCTCTTCCTGCAGAGCTTGGCTAAGCGTATTGTGTGAGGAGAGGACTAGTTGTTGAAGGGTGAGCCAGGACTGGTTACAGGAAGAGCAACCTTGTCTGCAAATAGGGGGTTCTACATAGGGTTGCGACAGGGTGATGGTGATGGATGTATATTTTTTATTTGATTGCGCTATGTGTCTGTTTTTGTTTCTGTTTTGCTGTCGAAACTTTGTAATGAAAGATTGCTTCCCAAAAAATATGTGTTTTGTATCGGATAAGTAAGATAGACGAGTAGACTATAGGCATGTGACCGAAATGCCGGACTCAAACATAAATAAATAATAAGGGTAGCAACATGCTTCGAATGAATTATCCTCGAACAAAAAATGTAGTGATTGAAGTTAATGTACAAGATGGTTCGAAAACATATATGTCGAGGGTGAGAACAAATTTAAGCGGGAAGAAAATTTTCAAAAGTGAAGCTTCGGCTGTAAAAACTGACAGCCAAAAACTCTGGCATGAGGGTAACTGTTCCTAAGGCAGAGTGCCCTGCAGATCATCATGATGTTTCCTTGAACTACGGGAAAAGAGGTTGAGATGACGTATAGATGTTACGAGATGGCTTCGGGAAGGTAGCAGAGAGTTCGACTTGGTTAATATAAAATTGTTAAATATGGGTGTGGGAAGGGCACGTGTGAATTATTGAGGGTAAAAGCTTCAAAATGTAACCCAGCTAAAAAGTAGGGTTAGTGGGGTAGTGGTAATGATAACAATTTTAGAAATTGAGGAGGTTTATTATTAAGTAGGTATTTATAAAGGCAAAAAGAAATTATTGTTCCCAATTTGCAAGCAAAAACAGAGAGTCAGGAAGAGAACATACTCCATTGCTGAGGAAGTTCTTGCTGAAGATAAGAGGAAGGGTCGTTCTTTGTTACTGTCTGAATCAACCATACAGGTATTCATCTAAACTTCTCTATAAATAGGTTAAATGTAGTTCGCCTTTGTAGTTTCATATTTTGGAAATGTCCTGAGGGATAGGTGTTGTAAGGGTTTTGTTGGCGAAGGCCTGGCCGAGGGAGAGGGTGATCCAAGTAGTTGGGGGTCTAGCCCATTGGGACTTTGAGGGTATTGAAGGTGTGACTGGTATTGGGGTCGAGCATTCGACTATGGATGTATCATTTGGGGAGGGTAGATCAAAATAAGTTATTGGCATTTAATAGTCGAATATATCGATCTAATTGGGTACCTCTTCTTCTGTAGGGTAAAATACGTACCCGTCGATCATCGAGGCTGAGGCTGATAGACGAAGAGATCGAAGAAGATGAATGGAGTTTTTTTGGTCGTGCTCTCTTGGATGAGGGTAGTGACATAGAAGAGTTAGACATTGCGAAAGATGCCCCCTTAGCCGTGGTGGTTCTTGAAATTAGGGCTTCGAGTAAGAGCCGTCGAAAAGCTCGAGTGACTGAGGAGAGGGATGGGGAGATGGAGGGAGGATATAGAAGGGGATATGAAGGTAGTATTGAGCCTCCAGAGGATGTAAGAGAAGAGGGGAGCAGAATGGTTATAGTGAAAGTTCAACTGACTCAGAGGAAGCTGCGGTGTCTGTCTCAGCTAAAGAGAAGCTGAGGCTGGATTGTTTTATGGCAAAGCTGGAGTTGTCAAAGATAGAGTGGTCTTATATGCAGTAGGGTCTGGGTATACCTTCAGGTCTAAACCCCAAGAGGGTTTCATGGCATTCAGAGGCCAGATTCGGTTAGGGATACAACTACCCCTTCGAAAGTTGGTGAAGGAGGTACTAAACTTTTGGGAAGTTTCCCCATGCCAGATGAATGGGAATTTCTATTAAATGATGATGGTGGTTGAGGGTATGAATGTAGAACTTAGAAGTGAGGGGAGGGGCTTGATCAAGTGGTACGATATTGTATCTTTCTACTCGATAAAAGCTAACCTGAAGGTGGACACGTATCGCATCCAATGTCACGCAGATAAGCCCAAGTTGTTTGATTTGTGCTCGACGGGACGAAGCTAGCTCAAAGACTTGGCGTTGGTATGTGGTAATTATGAGAATGCTGAAGATGAGGACCCTTATCAGTTACAACGAAGGATCTATAATCCTGGTAAATTAATGGTCAAAGATTTTTTGATATAGTGATTGAATAGACTGATAAATATGTTTTTATTTGTTTTGCAGCACCTAGTGGCCGATCTTTGACGAATCCGAGGAATTATATTGACAAGCTGATCAACTCGGACGAGGAGTGGGTAAACTGTATATTTAAGAAACTAGGAATTAAGAGGAAAAAATAGAAGAGGATAGATTATCTACTTCGAAACGTTCCCATTATGCCGAAGCCATTAAAGAAGAGGGGAGACGAAGGTGTTTCGAGGGGGGTCGAAGGAATGGAGAAAGTGAAATTGGCGTGGAAGGTAAATTATGTTCCCAAGGAGTAGTAGGCGCCGAAGCAGGTAGTGCCGGTGCCCGATGTAGCTCGTAGCGCGTCGAAGCAAGCGCCGATGCAGTCTGACAAAGGGAAAGGTAAGGTCTTTCCCGAATCTCTGAAGGTACAATAGCCGAAGGTAACTCGACGTAAGATGTGTAAGGCACTTAGGGAAGATGATGCGGAGGATGTGGACGAAGAACTAACAGAATCCGAACTAGAGGAGCATGCTCGAGCTTTGAACTTGTGATTGCTTTGAATAGCTGATGCAGGTTGTACTGACACTGGTTTGTGTTGAAATTGATTTGTACTAAATTCTCGTACTGAAATGCTGATGTATGTTTTGAACTTAATTTAAATTGGTTTGCGTTGAACTTGATTCTCCGATATATGTTGTACTGAAACTTCTTGTATGTAGTTGAGTTGTTGGCGTTCCTGTATATGTGTATTTATGTTTGTTAGAAGTATAAAGTGCTTGAAAAAGTATCGAACCTTAAAGAGCTTTGAGGTCGTGCCCCGAATGTCAGTCGAGGTATAGGCATAATACGTGGGTGATACCAAGGAATGTACTGGGCTTCGAAGACCTGAGCCTAGTCGAAGCAAAACGTGGTCACCCCCAATGCATTCCCAAGGGTCCGGTCTGTCGACCATTCGTGCCCCTCGAGTTTGCTCGAAATTGGAAACTTAAAAATTTTCAAGGTTGCCCCCAAGTATCAATCGGGTCGAAGGGTTGACATGGCACTTAGGTTAGGCTAAGAAATTAACTGGACTTCGAAGGCATGAGCCTAGTCGAAACAGAATATGGTCACCCCCAATATATTCTTGAGGGTTTGGTCTGTCGATCATTCATGCCCTTCGAGTTTGCTCGAAATTAGAGACTTGAAAATTTTTAAGGTCGCCCCCCAAGTATCAGTCGGGCCGAAGGGTTGACATGATACTTAGGTTAGATCAAAAAATTCATAGGACTTCAAAGGCATGGGCCTAGACGAAGTAGAATGTAGTCGCCCCCAATGTATTTTCGAAGGCCCGGTCTCTAGACCATTCATTCCCCTCGAATTTGCTCGAATTTGCTCAAATTTAGGAGACTTGAAAGATTTAATGGAAGACATGGTGCGAAGTTCCAAGGAAATAAAATTTTTATTAATTATATTGTATTTACATCAGGTGGACAAGGAGGAAGTTGAGCCTTTTGTATGATACTAGTTGCATTGTATTCCATGGATTAGGTAAAGGCTCATCATCTTCTATCATCAGGTAATATGAACCCTTGTCAGTTTTGTCGTACACAACATAAGGTCTTTCCTAGGATTCGGCTAGCTTACCGACATTTCGAGGCATCGAAGACTGTGTGACGCGTCGAATTACGAAATCTCCAATGTCTAAACTGTGTGGTCGAACTCTCTTATTGTATGACTTTTGGAGGGAGTGATGATACCAACCGAGGTTTGTAGGGAGTTAACTCCATTCAAAGGGGGAGTTGGTTCTCACAACATAGAATCGATCTTCAGTCTGAGGATACAAGCAATTAGTCTAAAATAAGATATATCTGATCAAAAATACTTACAAAGATGCCCGAATGTGACTCTCTATGACCTCTGATGAGGATTTTTAAGACAGGTTATATTACTGAAGAATAAATAACAAGGTTCGAGTACAAAATGTCAGGGTTGTCGAAGGTAAAATGCAAGAGGCTAGAGATGATTTTCCTAACCCTCCACTTGGTTTCCCCTCTCCTCTATTTATAGAAACACAGAGAGCTGAGTCACCAAGTGTGGGTCAGGGATAATGATTAAACTGTCAGGAAATCCTAGCGAGTTATGGGCGCCAGTCTTGTCGGTACTATTACCACAACATTTATTGATGATGTCTCTGAATGGAACGGTGGCTGGACCTATCACTGTAGATGCATGAGCCAATCAATGCGTTATCTTATCTGATGAGGTAGTTGTTTATCTTATCTTGCTTCAACCATGTGTTAGTGAGGTCAAAGGGTTTCTGTTATAGGATGTTAATCCGCTCTTGAAGCTTTGTCTGGTGGGCTGGCTGTCTGTCTTATCAAACTTCAACCATATGTAGATATGGTCGAAGGATGTCTACTGCAATGTACTAATCTATCCCCGAAGCTTTGTCTGGTGTCGAAGGTTCATCTCTGGGGGATCTCTGGGGAGCCTGTTTTAGGGATTAAGTGGGCTTCGATACATTCGAGTAAGCTATGAAGTGGGCTTCGGTTTTTTCTCGAAGGCTACAAGTAGGCTACTACATTCACCGAACACGTATTGTAGGGTAATAAATGCATTGAAGCCTATAAGTATGGGTTATTGTGAAGGTATTCCGTATCTTCTTCCATCTACAATAGTCTTCTGCTCTTTCTCAATATTCTTAACATTTGGATAGATACCATGCCGAACACGTATTACCAAAAGAGGATGGGGTTCGCTCGCGATCGTCGAGTGGGGCGGAAGATGGCAGAACTGCATATGATGTTTTTTGGGCAACATGACCTGAACTGGGACATGCCGGACCTTGTGGAGGCAGGGCCTGAGGACTTCTTCAATGGTGATCCATATTCTTATCTGTGGGAACAGCTGAGGTTTCATTTTACGACTGCTGAGAGACGCTATCTCTTTCTGATAGTTCTTGCCGAAAGTCTTGTTTGTGCAGAGGAGGTCATCGAGGAGCGAAACGCGGCAAGTGGAGCTGGTCCTTCCAGAAGTAGGGTTTCAGGTTGATGGTGGAAATATTTATATTTCTGTAGGTTTCTGTTTTGCTGTGTGGGAGGGGGATGTTTTTGCGTTTGGAGTGGTAGTAAAAATGTAATTTGTTTGTTGGATTTGCTATTTGGAATGGACAAAGTATTTTCTATGTACTTATATTATTGTATGTGATTGATAATGTAGACGAATGTAAGCGAATACTCTTATAGGAGCGAGGTATAGAGTTGATCGAAGGTTATTATTATCTGGGTTATGATGATCAGAACGAGATAAAGTCAAGGGTATGATGAAATGTTATTTGTAATAATCGATAGTTATAATGGCCGAATGCTCGATGTGGGTGGCGTGCTCGACTAGAGGTCCTCGGGAATGAGGTTTCAATGCATGTACCGATGAATCAGTTACGTCTAGGAAGTTGGAGAGGTTGTATGTTAACTTTTTGAGGTTGGAAATGAAAGGTTGTTATTAATTAAGTTACGGGAGAGGGAAAGTCGTGGTGGATTTGTAGGTATAAAAGGGGATAGGTTGGAGGGAACTTCATCATTTGTCCTGCATTTTTCTTTCAATCTCCTGCTTTGTTTGTTGATCAATCATGGTTGAAAATGTACCAATTCAGGGAGATCAAGCGGCGGTGAGGGCCAGGAGGATCCAGGTGGCTTTGTTGGGTCTTCAACGGAGGTTCGGAATAGAGGAGGATATTGATGCTGAAATGCCAGACCTCTTTGAAGCGGAACCTGGGGCACCACTTAATGACATTCCCTTCACGTACTGGTGGGGCATAGTACAGACGATGGGGTCGCTCCTCGGCCACCGACTATCTCTTCTCAAGGGCTTCACAGAGGATATAGTTAACCAAGACGATGCAGATGCAGCGGCCGTTGTCAAAGAGGAGGATCCCGCAAATAGCTAGGGTCCTCTATAATATGGTGGTATTGTTGCTTTCCTTTGCCCTGTTTCTTTTGCCTCTTGTTTTTTTTTTTTTTTTTAACGAGGTTTGTAATGTTAGCTGCCTTTCTGAATGAAAATGGTTTCTTGGAATAACTTGTTTTGTCAAACTATGAGTAATAGTAATGCGATCTAATATTTAATGGATAATACAGTTGTTGAAATGTATAGCTTGTGTTGTTCGAAGATAAAAATGAATTTGTCGAAGGGAAAAGTAAACTGTGGTGAAGGTGAAAAATTTATCTGTAAGCCTGAGGCTTTTGATTGGTCAAAACCTGCGACTGTATTCGGTCGAAGGGTTGAAAATTTTGAGTTAAGAGATATGTTGGATGTCCAAGGTTGATATATTTAGATGAATTTGTTTGAGGCTAGATAATGAGAATTGTTCGTAACGTAAGATGGTTGAGTACTCGGGCTCAGGGATTGTAGCGAAGGTTATGTTGAATTTGACTGGTCATTTTGACAGCCCAGACAGCTGGTCTGTCAGACTGGTACGGGTGCCTAGGGCAGTAAGCAAAAAGTAATGATGTTACTTTTCTAGTATGACGGAAAAAAGGTTATGATGTGACTGTTTGGAGTTAATTGTTTAGCTTCGAGAAGGGAAAAAGAAGGTTCGAGAAGCTTCGGATTTTGTAAGCAGATGGTAGTAAGGGTATTGTTCGCACGTGGGAGGTACGAGGGGTAAATTGGTCAAACCACATTGGAGCTGAAAAGCCGGGGTAGTGGCGTCGTGATAATGATAGTGTTTAGAAAATCGAGGCGGTTTAGCTTTTTTGAAAGATATAAAAGTGGGAGAAGATTGATTACTGTACTATTTTAATATGAGAATCAAAAAGTTGGGAGAAGAAAAATATACATTATTTCAAACTTGGGGGATGTTGCTGCTTTTGTTGGCTTGATCTTGCTGATCCGAGGGTTGTACTGCTAACCACTGGTAAATCACTTGATCTTTGTCATGTTTATTTTGTTTTATTCTCTGTCTGAGAGGGTGGGTAGGAGATTTTGCGGTTGAGGTTTAGGGGTTATTTTTGAGAGTAAAAAGGCTTGTTAGAACTGGGTTTCAACCCAGTGTGGGATTTGGTGAGATTTTTTTTTTGAAGGAGGTATTGTGCCTGAGATTTGAGGTTGGGAGAAGTATCTGCAAGGGATAGATGGGATAAGGGTGATAGGCACGGGATTGTCAAATTTTTTACCCTAATTGAGTGCCTCTTCTTCTGTAGGCAAAAATACGTAACCGTCGGGCTTCGAGACGGAGACTGGTGGATGAAGAAGTCGACGAGGTCGAAGACAGTACTTTTGGTCAAGACCCAATGGACAGGGGTAGCGATTTAGAGGTGTTAGAATTGGTAACTGAGGCCCCGTTGTCGATGATTCTGCCGGCTGAAGATGTTCTGGTCACGAGACGTCGAAAGACGATAGTGACCGATGATAGTGATGAAGAGGAAATAGTATGAGGGGAGGCATGTAATGTAGGACCTTCGAATGGTGGGGAGGGAGGTAAGGTGCAGAGGGGCGATAGTGTGGATTCGACTGAGTCGGATAAGGTCGAAGGTGTCGTTTCAGCTAAAGATAGGATTAGGTTAGATCAGTTTGCTGCAAAATTAGAACTCTCGAAGGTGGGGGTATTTCTTAGTGCTGCGGGGGTAGGGTTGACCTTTAAATCGGACCCTGATGAAGGAATTATGGTTTATAGGGGCCAAATTCGATTGGGACTGGAGCTTCCTCTTCGGCGATAGGTGAAAGAAGTGTTAAATTTTTGGGGGGTGGCCCTGGTACAGATGAACGGTAATTTTTATGAGATGATGAGGGTGATAGAGGGGATGAATGTGAAATTGGCTGGTGAGAGTCAAAGTTTAATTGAGTGGTTTGACATTATGACCTTTTACTCGAGGAAGGCTAGTCAAAACCCGGGGACCTATCACATTCAATGTCACCCAGAGAAACCTTGGTTTTTTTACCTGTGCTTGACAGGCCGGGGGTGGAATAAAGATTTACTGATAGTAATGGGTAACTATTAGAATATAGACGAGGATGACCCTTATAAATTGCATCATAGGGTATATAACGAAAGTAAGTTTACTGTCGAAGGGTTTGTTGTTGAGGTGTTTCTGAAATAAGTGATAACTGTGTTTTTGCTTTACTCTGCAGGTCTGAAGAGTTCGTCTTCGGATAATCCAGTGAATTATATTGATACTCTGTTTGAGGCTAGTGAAGACTGGGAAAATTTGGTGTTTGACAGTCTCAAGATCAAAAGGCAAAGGTGAAAAAAAGCAGATTCCCAACTTTGAGAAGTACCCGCTATGCCAAAGCGACCAAAGAGAGAAAAAAAAGGGCAGGTGTTTCCAAGGAGCAAAAGAAATAGAATGGGAAGAGTTGTCGAGGAACTACCAGTTTGTGCCGAGGTCGCGGAGGGGTGCGAAGCAAGCGGCGCCA
This sequence comes from Kingdonia uniflora, assembly GCA_014058105.1. Taxonomy (NCBI): domain Eukaryota; kingdom Viridiplantae; phylum Streptophyta; class Magnoliopsida; order Ranunculales; family Circaeasteraceae; genus Kingdonia; species Kingdonia uniflora. The sequence continues at coordinate 876,923 of JACGCM010001453.1, read as the reverse complement.
GTGTCCCAAGGGGGTGGAGAGGCTTCGAAGATGAAGCCAAAATAGGTGTCTTCTCAAGCCGAAAAAGGGAAGGGTCGGGTAGCTCCCGAAGCCCCTAAGGTGCAGCAATCGAAGGCTATTCAACGTAAGAGGCGTAAGGTGCTTGGGGAGGATGATACAATTGAGGAAGATGAAGAAATGACCGAGGCTGAACGATAGGAGCAAGTTGTGGCAAAGCAGGCATCGATGGTCGACCTCTGGGAAGATGACCCTGACGAAGCTTCGAAGGAGATAATGAAACACATGTCTCAGGTAACTATATATAGCTTTCTGTAGTGATTTTTCAAGGTTACTTGCAAATTGTTCGAGTTTTAAGTTTCATTGATATCTTGAGTATTTTTAGCAGACGGAAGTCTGGGTAGAGACTTGCAACAAGGTGATGAAGTCAGTAAAGGCGAAGTTGTGAATAGCGAAGGAAAACCTGGATCTTTCTCGTGATAAAGAGGCATCATGGGTGTCTCAAGTCAGGAAGCTGAAGCAAGATATAGATGTACTTACTAACTCTTTTGAAGAGAGGCTCGAGCAGCAGCGGTCAAGGCTGGAGCGAGAGTGGTCGGCCAAGCTTATGGCGTGTGTGAAGGCGAAAGCCTAACAGAAGGTAGGTTTCCAGCGGCAGTATGATAACGAATGCATGGAGAATATGAGATTGAAGAAGTTTATAGATGGTATGGGGTATGATACCGATACATTGCAACCTTATCATGTGTCTCCAGAACTTGTTGAGGGGGATGAGTTGCAGATGAAGGGAGGGGAGGTGAATGTTGTTGAGGAGGTAATTGAAAATACTGGGGGTGGTGTTGAAACTTCTCTTCTTAGAGCAGTAGAGGCCTAATCTTCGGTGAGAAGCGAAGACGGCCCTTACAACACGAAGGTCAACCTCTCATCAAAGTTGTACAAGTATATAGCCTAAAAAGAGACTAATTAGAGACAAATACTTGCGTAGAGGCCCGAATGTGACTCTCTACGACATCTGATAAAGATTTTTAAACTGTGATTCCATTACTGATGAGTAATAATAAAGATCAAATACAGTTTGTAAGTGGTCGAAGGTAAAAAGCATTGGGTTTGGAGAGGATTTTTCAAACCAATTCTTGGTTTCCCCTCTCTCTTATTTATAGAGGCATAAGAGGCTGAGTCACCAAGAATGGGCCAGGCTACATGATTACTGTCCGGGTTTTTCGGCAACAACATTTATTACGGACATCCCTGTCACTGTAGCTGAGAGACCAATTAACGCGCCGTCAAATCCGTTTGAGCTGACTGCTAGTCTCATCACACTTCTGCTATTCGAACGTTCAGTCGAAGGGTATCTTCAATTATGTACTGATCTATTCTCGAAGGTTTATCTGCTGTCGAGGCTTTGACTACAAGAGTTCCTTGAGGGGCTTGATTCTGAGTCAAAATAGTCTTCGATATGTTCGAGTAGGATACGAAGTAAGCTTTGAGTGAGGATGTCGAAGGCTGCGAGTAGGCTACCACATTCGCCCCCTCTCAGCAAGGGTCTCAAAGCCAAGTGGAGAGGCATTTGCTGAGAAAGTTGTTGTCTTGGAACCTATTCTTGTTTGTCTGTTGGATTCTGGGGAAATAATAAAGTGGGGGGGTAATTAAGCGGTGTAGGTGGGTAAAAGGTAATAAATGGGGTGAAGGCTATAAAAATTGGTTCTTGTGCAGGGATTCTGTATCTTCTTCCATCATCAACATTGCTTTGTTCTTCATTCTGAATATCTGAATGGATAGCCTGCCCAATACCCGTTATCAGATGAGGATGAGGTTTGCCCATGATCGTCGTGTGGGGCAAAAAATGGTAGAACTGCACATGAGGTTATTCGGGCAACATGATCTAAATTGGGACATATCGGATCTTGTGAACGAGAGGCCAGAGGAGTTCATCAATGGAGAACCGTACGCCTATCTTTGGGAGCAATTGAGGTCACACCTTACGACCAAGTAGAAACGTTATCTTTTCTTGATGGCATTAGCTAAAAGCCTTGTCTACGCAAAGGAGATCATCGAGAAGGAATATGCGGCGAACAGAGCTGGTTCTTTCGACAGCAGGATGTTGGGCTGATGTTGTAAATGTTTTGGTATTATTTTGTGTAGTTTCTGTTTGGTTCTGCGGGAGGAAGTTGTTTTGAGTTTGGGGTGATATGGGAAAAATGAAATTTGTTTTTCTGGATTCGGTAATTGAAATGGACAGAATATTATACTCATGTCTGTATTCCCGTTATTTTGTTAGATAATGTAGGCGAATGCAAACGACTACTCTTCTAGGCGCGAGGTATAAAGATATGATCGAAGAAAATTATGATCGAAGGTAGATGATGGGCTGTTGTGAAGATTGAGGCTTACGATGGTCGAATATTCGATGTTAGAGATATATTCGACTGGGATTCATTGGGGAGGAGGTTTGAATGCAGATACAGACAAATCAGTTACGTCTTGGAAGTTGGAGAGGTTACATGTTGACTTTTCGTTATTAGGAATTGAAGGTTACCATTAATTTTGTTAGGGAAGAGAGAAAGTTATGATAAGTTTGGAGGTATAAAAAGGGGTAAGGAGGGAGAGATTTCTTTATCTGCCTTGCAGTATTCTTCTCTTATAACTGAGTACTTTCTATTATTTATCAATATGGCTGAGAACGTACCAGCTGCTGAAGATCAAATGGTCATGAGGGCAAGGAGGATTCAAGAGGCCCTGTTAGGTCTTCAACAAAGGTTTGGGATAGAGGATGACATTAACGCTGAAATGTCAGATCTCTTGGAAGCAGAACCTGGAGCGCCTCTTTATGATATGCCCTTCGCGTACTGGTGGGGAATAGTGCAAATGATGGGGCCGCTACCTGGCCATCTGCTGTCGCTTCTCAAAGGCTTCGCGGAGGATATAATGGATCATGAGGATGACGCTGCGGCGGCCGCTATTGCAGAGAAGCAACCTGCTAATAGATAGGGTTCCCTTTTGTAGTTTCTCATGTTGCTGCTTTTATGTATTTTGTTTCTCTCTTCTTTCCATTTTTTTTTGCACGACTTTTGTAGTGTTGTCCTCGTTGTTGGAATGAAAAGTGTTTTAGTTGATAGTACTAATAGAAATTGTTGTGAACTATGGGATATGATAGTAGAATCTGAATTCTGAATATAATATTGTTTGGTATGAGGTCGGTAGTATAACTGAATTGATTGAATATTTGGAATATAAAACTGAACTTGTTGGGATAAAAAATATATATATACTTTGTCGAAACTAATTTTTTTTTCTGAAGGCATGAAGTTTTGACTGGTCGAATGGGAGGTTTGTTGGTATGAGAGGTTTAATAAATCTAAGGTAATTTGCTGAAGATTCTTCGAGGTGTAGACTGGTAGAATGTTCAAGTTCGGAAGTGTAACGCCGGTGAATTTAATAGTGTATCGAAGGTGAAGTTTAAAAGTATATCTAAGGTGAAGTTTGATAGTGTATCGAAGGTAAAGTTTGATTTGACTGGCCGATCTGACAATCCAAACGGCTGGTCTGTCAGAGTGGTACGTACGTTTAGGGCAGTGTGCGGGGAAGTAATGATTATGTTTTACTCGTTTGATCAAAAAGGTGGTGATGTGACTATTGGATTCTTACTGTTTAGTTTCGATCTGGGAGAATAAGGTTCGAGAAGCTTCGGCAGTACATGTAATTTTTAGGTAAACGGGTATTTCGCAAGTGGGAAATGTTAAGGGTATATTTGTCAAAGCACACTATTAGCCAAAAAACCGGGGAGGTGGGGTCGTGGTAATGATAGCGGTTAATAAATTGATGTGTTTTTGGGTTTTCGAAATATATATAAGTGAGAGATGAGGAATTACTGTTCTAGTTTGCTGTAAAAACCATAAAGAGTTAGAAGGAGAAGGACAAGCGCCATTGCGAACGTGGAAGCTGTTAGGGCATTTGAGGCCGTGATCTTTCTGATTTAGGGGTAGTTCTGCTAATTTTAGGTATGGCATTTGATCTCTGTGAACTTTGTTCTATTATTTTTTTAGTATAGATAGTAGAGGTAGAACAATCTGTGTTTGTGGTTTAGAAATGGCACTCGAGAGGTTGGAGAGGGGAAAGGTCTGAGTTACGACTCGGTCTGTGGTTTGTTTTGGAGGGGGTAGATAGGATGGTCACAGAATTTGTCAAGTTTGTCAATCTAATTGCGTGCCTCTTCTTCTGTAGGCTAAAAATGGATAACCGTCGGGCTTCGAGACGGGCACTGATAGATGAAGAGATCGAAGAAATCGAAGCTAGTATTTCTGGTCGAACCCCAATGGGTGATGGTAGTGATGTAGAAGTTTTAGATGTAATAACTGAGGCCCCATTATCAATGGTACTGCCTGCTGAGGAGGTTGTGGTTTCGAGGCGTTAAAGGATGATAGTAACTGAGGATAGTGAGGAGGAGGAAAAAGTCTGGGGGGAGAGGGATGATGTTGGGCCCTTGGGTGAGAGAGAGAGGGAAATAAAGGGCATTGTAGCAATAGCAGCGATTTGACTGAGTCGGATGGCGTTGGTAGTCTCGTTGCAGCGAAGGATAGGGTTGGGTTAGAGCGGTTTGCCGCTAAGTTAGAATTATCGAAGGTGAGGATATGTTTGAGTGCTGCAGGGGCAGGATTGACCTTTAAATCGAATCCTGGGAGATTATGGCTTATAGGGGCCAGATTCGACTGGGGATGGAGTTACCGCTCCGAAGGCTGGTGAAAGAAGTGCTGAATTTTTGGGAGGTGGCTCCAGTGCAAATGAACGGGAATTTTTATGAGATGATGAAGGTGATAGAGGGGATGAATGTAAAATTGGTTGGTGAGGGCCAAAATTTGATTAAGTAGTTTGATATTGCTAGTCAGAACCCAGGGACCTATCACATCCAATGTCGCACTGAGAAACCTTGGTTCTTTGATCTGTGCTCGACGGGTAGAGGGTGGAATAAAGATTTATTGATAGTGAGAGGTAACTTCGAGAATGTAGACGAGGATGACCCTTATAAATTGCATCATAGGGTATATATAATAAAAGTAAGTTTGTTGTCGAAGGGTTTGTTGCCGAAGGGTTTGTTGTTGATGTGTTTCTGAAATAAGTGATAACTGTGTTTTGTTTTACTGTTGCTGGTCCAGGAAGTTCGACTTGGGATAATCTGGTGAATTACATTGATAATCTACTCAAGACTAGTGAAGACTTGGGATAATTCGGTGTTTGACAGTCTCAAAATCAAGAGGCAAAGGAGGAGGAAGGCTGATTCCTTGCTTCGAAGTGTACCCACTACGCCGAAGCTAGCAAAGAGAAAATGAAGTTAAGGTTCTTCCAAGAGGTCAAAGGAAATAGGAGGAGAGAAGCTACCGAGTAACTATCAGTTTTGTGTCGAGACCTCGCAAGGGGTTGAAGCAAGTGGCAGCGATGCCCGAAGTGGCTATCGATGCTTCAAGGTTGAGGCCAAGGCCATTATCGACTCATGTTGAGAAAGGGAAGAGTTGTGCTGCTCCCGAAGCCCCAAAATTACATTAATCGAAGGATGGCCAACGCAAGAGGCGTAGGGCACTGGTAGAGGATGATACACGGGAGGAGGATGAAGAAATGACAGAGGCGGAACGACAGTAGCAGGCTATTACTAAGCAATCTTTGATGGTTGAACTCTGGGAGGACGACCCAGACCAGGCGTCGAAGGAAGTAAAGAGGTACATGTTTCAGGTAGCTATATATTGCTCCTTATTGTGATATTCTTAAATGTCTTTCAAATTCTTTGAGTTTCGAGGTTCACTGACTGATTGAATATTTTAGCAGGCAGATGCTTGGGTGCAAACGTGCAGCAAGGCTATGAAGTCGATAAAAGCGAAGTTGCGGCAAGCAAGGGAAAATCTTGAACTTTCCCATGGGACGGAGGCATCATTGGTGTCTGAGGTGAAGAAGTTGAAGCATGACCTTGGGGTTCTTACCGAATCATATGATGAGCGACTCGAACTTCAGCGGTCGAGGCTAGAGTGGGAGTGGGCTGCGAAGCTTGCAGCGTGTGAGAGGGAGAAGGCTGAACAGAAGGTGCGGTTCCAGGGACAGTACAATGGCGAATGCAAGGTGACTGTGAGGTTGAAGACTTTCATAAATGAAAAGAGGTATGACCCTGATACACATGAACCGTACCCTGTGACTCCAGAATTTGTGGAAAATGATAAGGTCCAGCTGAAGGAAGTAGAGTTGCCCATTGTTCATGAGACAGTTGGAAGTACTGAAGGTGGTAGAGATACTTCTCTCCTTGGAGCACCCAGTAGTGGTCTTGTTGATGGTAGAGCTGTCGGAGTCTCGAATGAAGCCGCCAAGGTTTCTGATGGTAGAGCGTCTGTGGAACAAGAATGTGAGACTGTGCCGGTGTGAAGTACTTATAGTTGGGGTTGTTCGTCGTTTTCTGCTGACATGTGGTGATTTGTAATATGTTAAACTGTGTTGCTGCTATTTTACTTTGAACTTCTGTAGTTAATTCTAACCATGCTGATGTGTATTTTCTGTGGTACATTCTGAGTCTGCTAAATCTGACTTTCTGATGTAGTGCCTTAGTAGTCCTGTTATCTTATGTTAACCTTAAAATGTTGGAATTTGCATGCTTACTCTGCCGATTTTGCTTGCTTTGAACTGTTGATGATTGATCTTTGACTTGCTCTGCGACTGCTGCGTTGACAGATAATATGTAAGATACTTCCTTGATGTTTACATGACTGTAGTATTGTCAATCCATGAAGAATGTGGATGTAATGTGGATCAAACTCAGTGTGTTCTTTTTGACATCGAAGGCCGAAGCCAGAGTGATGTTGAAAACTTGAAATATTTCCAGGTCGCCCCCGAGTATCAGTCCGGGCGAGGGGACGTGATACCTAGGGGAAACCTGAAAAAGTGTTGAACTTCGAAGGCCTAAGCCCAGCGAAGCATTATCGAATCACCTCCAACGCATTCCCGAGGGTCTAGTCTTTCGACCATCCTTACCCCTCAAGTTTGCTTGAATGTTGGAAACTTGACCTATTCAAGGTCGCCCCCAAGTATCTGTCGGGGCGAGGGTGGACATGATACCCAGGGTAGACCAAGAAAAGGACTGTACTTCGTCGGTTTCAGAGCTTGGACGAAGGAATATCGAATCACCTCCAATGCATCCCCGAGGGTCCGATCTTTCAACCATTCTTTTCCCTCGAGTTTGCTCAAATTTTGGAGACTTGAGCAATTCAAGGTCGCCCCCAAGTATTTTTCTGGGCGAGGGTGGATAAGATACCCGGGGTAGACCAAGAAAAGGACTGTACTTCGAAGGCTGTAGCCACAGCGAAGGAATATCGAACTGCCTCCAATGCATCCCCGAGGGTCCGGTCCTTCGACCATCCATGCTTCTCGAGTTTGCTCGAATTTTGGAGACTGGAAAATTGTCGATATCATCCTCGAGTACCAGTTGGGTCGAAGGTTGACATGGTATTCGAGCTAAACCAAGAAATTAAAAGTGAAACATGAGACGAAGTATTGGTGACAAAAGCCTCGTTTATTGATTATCCAGGATTACATCGGTGGTACATGATTGCAGGTAAGGCCTGTTATAAGAGACCAACTGCATTGTGTTTTAAGGGTTCGGTAGAGGCTCTTCATCTTCTGTCATCAAGTAGTAAGATCATTTGTCTGTTTTATCGTAGACAATGTAGGGTCCTTCCCAAGATTTGGCTAATTTACCAGCATTCGCAGGCTCTGTCGACTGATTAACACGTCAAAGCACTAGATCTCCAACATTGAAACATCATGGTCGAACTCGCTTGTTGTAAGATTTCTGAAGTGATGCGTGGTAGCGGCCCAGGTTGGCGATAGCTCAATCTCTGGTTTCATCGATCCACAACATATTACATGCGAGTTCAAACTCATTATCTTCGTCTGGGAGGTTAGGATTTCGAGTGGGTATTTTGAACTGAGTTGGTAGTATTGCTTCTGTTCCATATGTTAGGAGGAAGAGGGTACATTCGGTAGACTTTTTTGGTATTGTGCACTAGGCCCGGAGGACGTGTTGTAACTCTTGAGCCCATCGTTCTTTCTTTGTATCGACTCTCTTCTTCAGACCATCAATAATAGTTTTGTTAATTGCTTCGACTTGACCGTTTCCCTGGGGGTAGTAAGATGTGGAGGGAGAGAGAATAATGTTATGTTTTTAGAGGAAATTCCTTACTTTACTGCCAACGAATTGGGGACCATTATCGCACCGAATCATGTGAGGGCAGCCAAATCGAGTGACAATGTTTTCCCATAAAAACTCGATAACTTCCTCTTTTTCGGTTCGGTATAAGGAAACAACTTCGACTCATTTGGTGAAGTAATCAGTGGCAACGAGGATTTTTTCTCTGCTACCCGAAGCTTTTGGAAATGGACCAATGAGATCGATGGCCCATCTTTTGAATGGCCAAGAAACTTGGCTGACATGAAGATCTCGAGAGGGGCAATGGATATCATGAGCATGACGTTGGCATTTGTCACAATGTACTGCATATTTTGAAGCTTGCTTTCACATATCGGGCCAAAACAATCCTCGGGTTACAACTCGAAGAGCCAAAGATCGACCAGTGGTGTGAGCACCACAGGTGCCTTCGTGAAGCTCTGCTAAGATTTGAGAGGCTTCGGTATTGGATATACATCGAAGGAGGATGCCATTTGGAGATTTGCGATGTAGTTCATTGTTATGGATAGTGTATCTGTGGCAGTTTTCTAATAGTGGACGTCTGGTTTTGGGATCATCGGGAAGGGTGGCGTTGGTAAGTTAACGAAGGAATGGTGTTTGCCAATCATCTAAATCGAGACTCTCCCCCCAATATTGATGGCATTGATTTCTATCTGGTCGATACTTGGGCATTCGAGTACTTCAATGTGGAGGGTTCGAGATTCTGTCTGTCCCAGCATAGCTGTTATGTAGGCGAGGGCATCAGCATGTCAGTTTTCTCCTCAAGGATAATGGGTAATTGTTGATTTTTTGGGAAATCAACCATGTGTTGTCATATAAGTAAAGCGTAGTCAGCCATGTGACCGTTAGCTTGATTTTCTCCTGAGTAATGTCTCTGAATGAGTTGGGAATCTCTAAAGACTGCGAGTTTGGGAATGCTGAGATCAAGTGCGAGGTCGAGACCATGAATCAGTGCTTCATACTCTACTTCATTATTAGAACATTCAAAGGTAAGTTTAACAGCTTTCTCTACTCGGTCATTAGTCGGTGTGACCAATACAATGCCAATTCCTGAACCATTGGGCCCTGCAGAGCCATCTGTGAATAAACGCCAATCGGTAAGGGGGTCCCATGGATCTACGACTTCAGGTTGATCTTTCGGTAGGTCGTCTTCGTGTTTTCCCAGTCGCAATCTTTTTCTGGGAAGTCGGCAAGGAAATATGCTACTGCTTGGCCTTTTTGAGATATTTGCTTCACGAAGGTTATGTCGTGCTGGCCAAGGTATATAGACTATTATTGTACTCGTCTGGATTTTTCTTTTTTAATAAGTACTTTACGGAGAGGCTAACTCGTGATGATACGAATGGGGTGGGTCTGAAAATATGGTTTGAGCTTGCGGGCTAAATAAACAAGTGTTGAGATCAATCGCTCAAGTTTAGAATAACGGGTTTCGGCAAGGGTTAGAGTTTTGCTGATGAATTACACAGGTTTTTCGATGTTGGAGTCAAGGCGAATGAGTACGGAACTAATTGAAGTTTCTATGGCAGCGAGATATAAAGAGAGTGCTTCACCTTCGATGGGGGTACTGATGATGGGTAGGCGGCCAAGATAAGTTTTGAGTTTGAGAAAGGCATCTTCGTACTCAGGGGTCCAATTGATCTCAGGGTTGTTTTTCTTTCTTATTTTATGGGCGCCCTGACTGCGTAAGAGGGAGAAGAAAAAAGCACATCTATCGGAGGACTTGGCAATAAAATGGTTAAGGGCTACTATCCTGCCAGCCACCTTTTGGACGTCTCTCTTTATTATGGGTGAGGGCATGTCAATGAGGGCCCGAATATGAGTGGGGTCGATTTCGATGCCACATTTAGTGATAAGGTGGCCCAAGAATTTTCTGGATGAGACGCAAAACTGGCACTTCTCTGGGTTGAGTTTCATTTTATAGGTGCGAAGTATTGAGAAGATGTCGGTCAGGTCGTGGATGTGGGTCTATTTTTGTATACTCTTGCATAACATGTCGTCGATGTAAACTTTAACTGACTTGCCAAGCAGGGGTTTAAATATGGTTGTGACGAGGCGCTGGTAAGTAGCACCCGCATTTTTAAGGCCGAAGGGCATGACATTAAAACAATAAAGACCTTGTTTAGTTATGAAGGAAGTTTTAAGTTGATCTTCTGGGAGGAGGGGTACCTGATTGTAACCCAAAGTTGTGTCCATCATGGATAGGCGCTCGTGTCCAGCAGTGGCATCGAAGAGTGCTGAAATGGTCGGCAGTGGGAAACTGTCATTCGGTGTGTGTTTATTGAGGTCAGTGAGGTCAACGCAGATTCAGATCTTTCCGTTCTTCTTAGGAACTGCCACAATGCTCAATATCCAATCAGCTTACTTGACTTTTCTGAAAAGCCTGTGGCTATAAGCTTGTCTACTTTGAGTTTAACCGCTTCTCAAAGTCATGGTACCAGGGTACGCTTCTTTTGTTTGACTGCCAAGAAATTGGGAATGAGATTGAGGCGATGGCATGCCAGGCTGGGGTCGATGCCAGGCATCTCCTGAAATGTCCAAGCAAAGATGTCTGTGTTTGCTCAAAGGAAATCTGCAAGTACGAGGTGTTCGGCCTCGCTGAGAAAAGTTCCAATGAATGTTCCCCGACCAGGGCCGTTGAGTTCGATATAAACGGTAGATTTGATATGGGGGGTGGTATCTGTCGATGTCGATGGGACAGAAAGGCGTAGCGATTGTTATGGGCGTCTGACAAGTTTTCTGGTCTGGTCAATTTCTGGGTGCTTGCATGAGCGGGCGAGACGTTGAGATCCTTTAAGGTTCTACGTACCCTTGGGAGTTACAAAACGAAGGGTTAGGTGATAGGTCGAGGGTATAGCTCGCATAGCATGGAGCCAGTCCCGGCCAAGTATACTGAGGTATTCGGATTTCTTGCCGATGACAAGGAAGTTGGTTTGAAGGGTGAGGGGTCCTGTGGTACCAGGTAGGCTGATACGACCGACGGCGACTTCGATAGTCCCATTGAATCCTTTTAACTCGACGTTGGCTGGGGTAATGAGTTCAGTTTTTTGCATTTTTTTTACGGTGGGTAGAAATAGGATGTCAGCTGCACTTCCTGTGTCGATGAGCATTATGTGAATGACAATGTTCTCAATCTTAATCATAATGACTAGAGGATTGGAATGAGGGAATCGGACGTGTGATGTGTCACAATTGATGAAAGAAATGCCCCCGAGAAGAGGGTGACGGCTACATTCTGACAGTAGGGTAGGGAACTTTTCCTTGTAAGAAAGTTTGTAACATTCGCCGATACGCTTTTGTTTGCTATGCGAACGACCACTGTCTATATTGCTGACTTCGATGAAATATGATTGGTAGATATGTACCACGGCTGGGTCAATAGTAGGGGTGGAGAGGGATTGGAGGTAAGACCCATCAAGATTACTGGAAAGGTCAGTAACGTACTGGTGCAGACGTTCTGCTCGGAGGATGAGTTCGAGAGAACGTTAGAGGGCGAAGCATTTGTTCGTATGGTGACAATTACATTTGTGATTGGCGCAATAAGGCTCCCTAGGTCTGACTTCGATTGGGAGAGGGATGCGCCATATGGGGTCTGCCTGAATGTACGGTAAGAGGGTACTGAGGGGGACGGTGAGTGTAGGCAAGATAGGCTTCGATCGCTTCCTGCGAGCTTCAGCACTACTGTCGGTATAAGGGCATTTGCAGCTCTCAGTCTCCTGTGAGATGGGATCGATCAAGGGTAGTAGAGTGGGATGCGAATGCTATCGCGGTTTGTTGAAGTGGGTAGTGTTCAAAGGTTGGGTATGTTTGCAGGATTCTTGGAGTCTTTCGAGGTCGATATAGCCGTCGACCTTCGAGAGCATCTCCTCGAGTGTTTGGGGTTTGTGGAGGACGAGGTGCTCTTTTACTCGACTATGATCAGGCAGAGCATTTGAATATGCGAGGATAGTATTTACACAGTCGAGGAATCGCTTTGTGAAGGCTTCGAGGGTCTCTGTGCTTGACTTTCTGAAATTAAATAATGCGTCAACTCTGACTTCTCTGTCTTTGTTGAAGGTAAACTGGGCGATGAAGAGCTGGGTGAGTTGCTCGAACCATCGTATCGAGACATTTGGGAGATTGTGATACCATCGAATTGGGTTTTCAGTGAGGCTAGTTGGGAAAAGTCGACATAACAGGTAGTCGGCAGTAGAGTAAAGGCTTAGTGAGTTTTTAAATTTGAGAATGTGAGATTTGGGGTCTGTGTTGCGATATTTGGCACAGAAATTGGGGGGTATGTCTATGGCGAGTAGGGTGGCACAAATGGGATTGTTGAAGCGGCTCCATGAATTTAAGGCTGGGCTTGCGCTGACGTGAATAGCGGGTTGTATCTTATGGTCGAAGTCTTGTTGCGTGACATATGCATGAGGGGGAGATTGGTGATATCGATGGTTGCAGGGTCGAATGTGTGGTATATATTCAGCACTGCGCTCCCCGAGTCGGTCTCGAGTGGGACAATGCTCGCCGAGTTGGTCTTTGACAGGCTGAGGGTGTCTTAATGAATGGAGGGTGGAGTCAAAAGAGTCTTTTGTGGGGTGGATTCCGAGGTGGATAGAGCCAGTGGGGGGAATAGTATAGGGAATACCTTCGGCACCGAAAGGAGCTGCGGGTAAATCGAGGTTTGTTGAGGGTCCAAGGCAGGCATGGATAGATACACGTGATTGATCCGGTACCTGGGACTGACAAGCGGGTTCTAAGGGCTCTACCCTTTGAAGTTCTCAAACTGTGTTGCGTATCTCATCGATTGCTCAATTTTGTCTATTTTCGTCGTCTACTCGGCGATTTCGTTCGATTTCCAACGCCTGGTAGTGGTTTTCTCGTTCCTGGGTGAGTTGATGCTGATGGCACTTTTCTGCTTGAGCAATTTGCTGAGATAGTAAAGCGACTTGAGCGGCGACTCCGTCAATGGAGTTGCCTACTTGAGTTGAGTTGGCACGGCGGGAAGGGGCCATTAAAATGGAGCGGTAAATGGTAGGAAAGAAAGGAAGGTAACATAAACAAGGTAACTGATAGTGTGGGAAGCACAAATGGCGCTAATTGCAGGGGCCTAATCTTCGTTGAGAAGCGAAGATGGCTCTTACAGCACGGAGGTCAACCTCTCATCAAAGTTGTACAAGTATATGGCCTAAAAAGAGACTAATTAGAAACAAATACTTGCGTAGAGGCCCGAATGTGACTCTTTACGACCTCTGATGAGGATTTTTAAACTATGATTCTATTACTAATGAGTAATAATAAAGATCGAATACAATTTGTAAGTGGTCGAAGGTAAAAAATATTGAGTTTGTAGAGGATTTTTCCAACCCCTTATTGGTTTCCCCTCTCTCTTATTTGTAGAGAAATAAGAGGCTGAGTCATAAAGAGTGGGCCAGGCTGCATGATTATTGCCTGGGTTTTCTGGCGGCGGTATTTATTACGGACATCCCTGTCACTGTAGCTGAGAGACCAATTAATGCGTCGTCCAATCTGTTTGAGCCGACTGCTAGTCTCATCACACTTCTGTTATTCAAACGTTCAGTCAAAGGGTATCTGCTATTACGTGCTGATCTGTTCTCGAAGGTTTATCTACTGTCAAGGCTTTGACTACAAGAGTTCCTTGAGGGGATTGATTCAGAGTCGAAATAGTCTTCGATATGTTCGAGTAGGATACGAAGTAGGCTTCGAGTGAGGAGGTTGAAGGCTACGAATAGGCTACCACAAGAGCGCCCATTGGTGGAACTGCTGATGTTCAGGCAGTCGAAGGTTTGAATGAGGCTGCTGAGGTTGGTAGTGCTGGGGCGTCTGTAGAGCAAGATGGTGCAACCGCGCCCATATGAGGTATTTGAGGTTGGGTTCTCATGTCTTCTTCAGCATGTTGTAATGTTTAGTTGTACTATGTTTGAACGATGCTTTTTTTTTTGTATGTTTCTGAACATGGTAGGGCTTTCTTTTACTTTTGTTATCTGTTGAATTTCTGAAGTTGATGCTGAACATACTGATTCTGAACTTCTGATTCGATATCTGACTTACGGATGGATTGTGTTATCTCTCTGACTTTGAATTGTTGGAATTTGAATGCACGTTCCGTTGATTATGCTTGTTTTGGACTCTTGATGATTGATCTTTAAATTATGCTGCAACTGTTCCCCTGATGGATAATATGTTGAATGTGCTCTGTACTAGATGGATTTGCAGATAACATTTTTGTAAACGGTTGTTGTTAAGGATTGTAGAAGTTTGGTCTTTAGGAGTAGAAATTTGATTCTGCTCGAAGTAGGAATTTGCCTCGGTTAAAGTATAAATTGGATCTGTTCGACTTACTGTAGTGTGATCAAAATCTGAAGAGTATCGAAGATATGTAGATCGAACTCTGAATGTTTTGCTAGACATCGAAGGCCGAAGCCACAACGATGTTGAAATTTTGAAAATTTTCCAGGTCGCCTCCGAGTATCAGTTGGGCCGAGGGGACATGATACTCAGAGGAAACCCAAAAATTTACTGGACTTCGAAGGCCTAAGCCATAGCGAAGCAATATTTGATCGCCTCCAACGTATTCCCGAGGGTCCGGTCTTTCGACCATCCTTGCCCCTCGAGTTTACTCAAATGTCGAAAACTTGAGCAATTCAAGGTTACCCCCAAATACCAGTCGGGGTGAGGGTGGACATGATACCCGGGGTAAACCAAGAAAAGGACTGGACTTTGACGGTTTCAAAGCCTGGACGAAGTATATCTGATCGCCCCCAATGGATCCCTGAGGGTCCGGTCTTTCGACCTTCCCTGCCCCTCGAGTTTGCTCGAAATTGAAGACTTGAGCAATTCAAGGCCGCCCCCAAGTATCAGTCTGGGCGTGGGTGGACATGATACCTAGGTTCAACTAAGAAAAGAACTGGTCTTCGAAGGCCTAAGCCACAGCGAAGCAATATCTAATCGCCCCCAATGCATCCTCGAGGGTCTGATCTTTAGACCATCCTTGCCCCTCGAGTTTGCTTGAAATTAGAGACTTAAGAAATTCAAGGTCGCCCCCAAGTATCAGTCGAGACGAAGTTCGACATGATACCTAAGTTAAACCAAGAAATACAAAATGTAAACAAAGACGAAGTTTGGGTGGAACAATCTTGATTATTGAATATGTTGGATTACATTAGTTGTACATGATTTGAGATAAGGCTTGTTATATGAGACCAGCTGCATTGTGTTCTAGGGGTTTGGTAGAGGCTCTTCATCTACCGTTATTAAGTACTAAGAACCCTTATCTGCTTTATCGTAGACGACGTAGGGTCCTTCCTAAGATTCGACTAACTTGCCGGCATTCCGAGGTTTTGAAGATTGATTGACATGTCGAAGTACTAGATCTCCAATGTTAAAACTTCTTGGTCAAACTCTCTTATTGTAGGATTTTTGAAGTGAAGTGTGGTAGCGGCCAAGGTTGGCGATAGCTCGGTCTCTGGTCTCATCGATCCATAACATGTTGCACGCAAGTTCAAACTCATTATCTTCATCCGGGAGGTCAGGGTCTCGGGTGGGTACTTTGAATTGAGTTGGTAGTATACCTTCGGTCCCATATGTTAGGAGGAAAGGGGTGCATCCTATAGATTTTCTTGGTGTTGTGCGATAGGCCCAAAGGACGTGTTATAACTCTTAAACCATCTTCCTTTCTTCACATCGACTCTTTTCTTGAGACCGTCGACAATTATTTAATTGATTGCTTCGACTTGACCGTTACCCTGGGGATAGTAAGATGTTGAGGGTGAGAGAATGATGTTGTGCTTTTTTAGGAAGTTTCTGACTTTACTACCGACGAATTGGGGACTATTATCGTATCGAATCATATGGGGGCAGCCGAAGCGTGTAATGATGTTTTCCTATAAAAATTTGATAACTTCTTCTTCTCTTGTTCAGCAGAGAGGAACAGCTTTGACCCATTTAGTAAAGTAATCGGCTGCGACAAGGATGTTTTCTCTGCTACCCGAGGCTTTTAGGAAGGGTCCAATGAGATCGATGGCCCATCTTTTGAATGGCCAAGAAACTTGACTGAAATGAAGGTCTCGAGAAGGGCAATGGATGTCGTGAGCGTTACGCTGACATTTGTCACATTGTTTTGCATAGTCTAAAGCTTGTTTTTTCATATTGGTCTAAAATAATCCTTGGGTAACAGCTCAAAGGGCCATAGAATGACCAGGAGTATGAGCACCGCAGGTTCCTTTGTGAAGTTTGGCTAAGATTTGAGAGGCTTTAGCTTGGGATATGCATCAAAAGAGGACGCCATTTGGGGATTTGCGATGTAATTGGTTTTTATGGATAGTATATTTGTGGCAATTTTCTAGGACTCAGCATTTGGCTTTGGGATCTTCTGGAAGAGTAGCCTTGTGGATGTAGTGAAGAAACCGTGTTCGCCAATCGTCTGGATCGTGACTCTCGCCCCCAGTATTGATGGTATTGATTTCCATCTGGTCGATACTTGGGCGTTCGAGTACTTCGATATGGAGTGTCCGAGATTCTGATTGTCCAAGCATAGATGTTATGTAGGCGAGGGGATCTACATGTCAATTTTCTCCTCGAGGGTAATGTATGATTGTAGATTTTTCGGGGAACCGGTTCATGTGTTGTCACACAAAAAGAGCGTAATCAATCATGTGACCGTTAGCATGATTTTCTCATGTGTAGTGTCTCTGAACAAGTTGGGAATCTGTAAAGACTGCATGTTTGGGAATGCCAAGGTCGAGTGCAAGGTCAAAGCCGTGGATCAAGGCTTCATATTCTGCCTCATTATTAGAACATTCGAAGGTAAGTTTGACAGCTTTCTATATGCGATCATTAGTGGGTGTTACCAAGACAACACCAATTCCTGAGCCATTAGGTTCTACTGATCCGTCTGTGAATAAGTGCCAACCAGTGAGAGGGTCCCAGTGATCTAGTATTTTAGGTTGGTCTTCTGATAAATCGCCTTCATGTTCTTCCCAATCGACATCTTCGACCGGGAAGGTAGCTAAAAAGTCTACTACTGCTTGGCCTTTCTGGGATATTTGCTTCTCGAAGGTAATGTCGTCTTCGCCAAGGTATACGGACCACTGTTGCACTCATCTGGATTTTTCTTTTTTGCTGAGTACTTCTCGAAGGGGATAACTGGTAATAACACGGATGAGATGAGCCTAAAAATATGGTTTGAGCTTACGGGCTGAATAGACAAGTGTAAGGAGTAAACGCTCAAGTTTTGAATATCAAGTTTCTGCGGGGGTTAGGGCTTTCCTGATGAAATATACAGGCTTTTCGATGCTGGAATCAAGTTTAATGAGCACTGAACTAAGAGAATTTTATGTGGTAGCAAGGTATAAAGAGAGTATTTCTCCTTCGATAGGTGTGTTGATGATTAGTGGATGGCCAAGATAAGTTTTGAGTTCCAGGAAGGCTTGATCGCACTCAGGGGTCCAGTCGATCTCGGGATTAATTTTCTTTTATACTTTGTGGATGCCTTGATCACGCAGGAGGGAAAAGAGCCAGGCACATCGATCTAAAGATTTAGAAATGTAACGATTGAGGGCTGTTATCCTGCCCGTCACTTTTTGGACGTCTTTCATGGTTCAGGGTGAAGCCATGTATTTGAGGGCTCGAATGTGGGTGGGGTCAATCTCTATCCCGCGTTTACTGATAAGGTGACCCAAAAAAAATTGGATGACACGCCAAATTGGCACTTATCTGGGTTGAGTTTCATATTATACGTGCGAAGTATTAAGAAGATTTCTAAGAGGTCTTGGATATGGTTGTTTTTCTGAATGCTCTTGCATGACATATCGTCGATGTAGACTTCAGCAGATTTGCCAAGCAAGGGCTTGAACATGGATGTGACAAGGCGTTGGTAGGTGGCACTGGCATTTTTAAGGCCGAAGGGCATGACATTGAAGCAGTAAAGGCCTTGTTCATTTATAAATTAAGTTTTAAGTTGATCCTCGGGGAGGAGGGGTACCTGATTGTAACCCGAAGCCGCGTCCATCATAGTTAGGCATTCATGTCCAGCAGTGGCGTCGAGGAGTACTGAGATAGTTGGGAGGGGGAAACTATCCTTCGGAGTGTATTTGTTGAGGTCTGTGAAGTCAACGCAGATTCTGATCTTGCCATTCTTCTTAGGCACTGCCACGATGTTTGATATCCAGTCCGCGTACTTCACTTCTCTGATAAAACCAGCAGCTATGAGCTTGTCAACTTAAAGGTTCATAGCTTCTCGAAGTCGTGGTGTTAGTGTACACTTCTTTTATTTTATTACTTTGGAATAGGGGATGAGATCAAGGTGGTGGTAGGCCAGGTTGGGGTTGACACCAGGCATTTCTTGAAATGTCCAGGTGAAGATGTCTTTGTTTGTTCGGAGGAACTCAGAAAGTTCGAGGCGTTCATACTCGTTAAGGAGGGCTCCAATAAATGTACCCCGACCAGGACCGTCGAGTTCGATATAAATAGTGGGTTCGATGGGTTGGGTGGTATCTGTCAAAGTCGAAGGGATAGAAAGATATTGTGATTGTTATGGGCAGCTGACAAGTTTTCGGGTTTGGTTGATCTCTGGGTGCTCGCATGAGCGGGCAAGGCGTTGAGATCCTTTCAAATTCCAAGTACACTCGTGATTGCTGAATAGATGGGTCCGATGATAGGTCGAAGGTATAGCTCGCATGGCGTGAAGGCAATCTCATCCGAGTATACCGAGGTATTTAGACTTCTTGTCAATGATGATGAAGTTGGCTTGAAGGGTAATGGTACCTGTAGTGACAGGTAGACTGATACGGCCAACAACGACTTCAGTTGATCTATTGAAACCTTTTAGTTCAATGTTGGCAGCAGTTATGATGTCTATTTTCCTTATGGTTTGGATGGTTTGGGGATAAAGGACATCAGCTGTACTCCCAGTATCTATGAGCATTGTATGGAGGACAATGTTCTTGATCTTAATCATGATGACTAATGGATCGGAAAGGGGGAAACGAACATGTGAGGTGTCACAGTCGATGAAAGAAATACCTTCGAGTCGAGGGTAAGAACTTGATTCAGGCAGAAGGGTAAGAAATTTCTCCTGACAAGTGAGCTTGTAACATTCTTCGATGAGCTTTTGTTTCCTTTTGGAAAGTCTACTATCTATGTTGTTAACTTCGATGAGCTTGACTTTGCAGATGCTCACCTCGGCTAGGTCAATAGTAGGGGTGGATAGGGATTTGAGGTAGGACCCATCAAGGTAGCTTGGTAGATCAGCAATATATTGGTACAAGCGTCCTGCTTTGAAGATAAGTTTAAGAAAGTGCTGAAGGGCGAAGTATTTATTTGTATGGTGACAGTTGCACTTATGGTTGGCGCAACAAGGTTTGCCTGGTCTGACTTTGATGGGGAAGGAGATGTACCAAATAGGGTCTGCCTGTATGTGTGATAGAAGGGTGTAGAGGGGGATAGTAAGTGTAGGTAAAGTTGGCCTTGGCCACTTCTTGCGAGCTTCGGTGCTGTTGTCAATGAGGGGGCGCTTATGGCTCTCAGTCTCCTGTGAGATAGGAGCGACCAGGGGTGTGGAAGTAGAGTGGGTGTACTGCCGAGGTTTATTTAAATTTGTTGTTTGCGAAGGCTGGCTCTGTTTGCGGAACCCTTGAAGGCGCTCGAGATCAATATAGCCGTTGACCTTCGAGAGCATCTCATCGAGTGTTTTTGGTTTATGGAGGACTAGGTGCTCTTTTACTGGGCTGTGGTCGGGCAGGGCATTCGAATATGCCAAAATAGCATTCGAGCAGTCGAGACTCTCTATTTTCCGGGGTTCATCGAGAAATCTTCTTGTGAAGGCTTCGAGGGTCTCACTGATGGATTTTCTAAAATTGAAAAGAGTGTCGACTCAGACCTCTCTGTCCTTATTGAAGGCAAATTGAGCGATGAAAAGTTATGAAAGTTGCTTGAAGCAAATAATCGAGCCATTTGGGAGAGAGTGATACCAACGAAGGAGATTATCGGTAAGGCTCGCTGGAAAAAGGCAGCATAGTAGGTAGTCAGCCGTGGAGTAGAGGCCCAGGGCATTTCAGAATTCAAGGATGTAAGATTTAGGGTCTGTGTTACGATATTTTCTGAGTTTGGGCGCACGAAAGTCAGAGGGTATTTCGATAGCCAAAATTTTAGGGCAGATCAGGTTATCGAGGCAGCTCAAGGAGTCGGTAGCTGGACTCGAGGTAACGTGAATTGTTGGTTGTATTTTGTGGCCGAAGTCTGGCTCTGCAATGTATGCAGGATGAGGGGGAGATTGATAAAGTCGAAGGTTGCTGGGTCGAGTATGTGGTATAAAATCAGTGTTGTGTTCCCTGAGCCGTTCTCGAGCAAGACGGCGTCTGGGGTTTCTAGAGGAGCAAAGGGTTGAGTCAGAAGAGTCTTTTGTAGGATGAACCCCAAGGTAGATAGAGCAGGTTAGGGGAATGGTACGAGGAATACCTCCGGCCCTGGTATTAGCTAGGGGCAACTCAAGGTTTTGTGGAGGGCCTAGGCGGATGCGGACAGATACGCGCGATGGATCGGGTGCCTGGGACGGACAAACGGGTTCTAAGGGCTGTAATCACTGTAGCTCTCGAACGGTGTTGTACAGGTCGTCTATCGCTCGGTTCTGTCTATTCTCGTCATTGAGACGACGATTCTGTTCGGTTTCCAACGCCAACTGGTGGCATTCTCACTCCTGATTCAGTTGGTTCTGGTGGCGCTCCTCTGCCTGAGCGACTTGTTGAGATAATAAGGCTATTTGGACAGCGACTCCGTCGATGAAATTTCCTGCCTGGGAAGAATTGGAACGGCGTGTGGGTACCATTGAGGGTAATCTGCTGAAGTGGAAAACAAAAGAAGGTGAAATAGGATGGGAGATTGGTAGGATGGAAAGCACAGACGGTGCCAATTGTAGGGAGCTAACTCCATTCAGAGGGCTAGTTAGTTCTCACAACATAGAATCGATCTTTAGTCAGAGGATACAAGTAATTGGCCTAAAATAAGATCTATCTAAAGACAAATACTTGCGTAGAGGCCAAAATGTGACTCTCTACGACCTCTGATGAGGATTTTTAAGACAGATTGTATTACTGAAGAGTAAATAACAGGGTTCGAGTACAGAATATCAGGGTGGTCGAAGGTAAAATGCAAGAAGCTGGAGATAATTTTTCTAACCCTCCGCTTGGTTTCCCCTTTCGTCTATTTATAAAAGCACAGAGAGCTGAGTCACCAAGTGTGGGTCAGGGTTACAAGATTACACTGTCAGGAAATCCCGGCGAGTTATGGGAGCCAGTCTTGTTGGTACTATTACTGTAACATTTATTGGTGATATCTCTAAACAGCACGGTGGTTGGACCTGCCACTGCAGATAAACGAGCCAATCAATCTGATGTCTTATCTGATGAGGTAGTTGTCTGTCTTACCCTGCTTCGATAGTATGTTAGTGAGGTCGAAGGGTTTCTGTTGTAGGATGTTAATCCGTTCACGAAACTTTGTCTGGAAGGCTGGCTGTCTATCTTGTCATACTTCGACCATATGTTGATATGGTCGAAGAATGTCTGCTGCAATATACTGATCGGTCCCCAAAGCTTTATCTGGTGTCGAAGGTTCGTCTCTGGGGGATCTCTGGGAAGCCTATTTTAGGGATTGAGTGGTCTTCAATACATTTGAGTAGGCTATGAAGTGGGTTTCGGCTGTCTATCGAAGGCTACAAGCAAGCTACTACAAGGTTAGAGATGGCTTTGTCTCTGGTTTTGTCAATCCATAACATATTACATCCGGGTTCAAACTCATTATCTTCGTCTGGAGGTTGAGATAGGGTGTGGGCACTTCAAATTGAGTGGGTAGCACTGCTTTGGTACCATAGGCTAAAAGGAAAGGTGTCTAGCCCATTACCTTTCGTGGTGCTGTTCGATAGGCCCAGTGGACATGTTGTAGTTCATGAACCCATCGTCCCTTCTTTGTATTGACGCGCTTCTTGAGACCGCCAACTATTGCTTTATTGATTGCTTTGACCCGACCATTCCCTTGGGGTTTGTAAGTTATTGAGGAGGAGAGGATGATGTTGTACTTCTTAAGGAAATTTTTTACTTTGTTCCTAACAAATTATGGACCATTGTCACATCTAATCATATGAGGGCATTTGAAGCGTGTAATAATGTTTTCCCATATAAATTTGATGACTTCTTCTTCTCTGGTTCGACAAAAGTGCACAGCTTCGACCCATTAGGTAAAGCAATTAGTTGCCACAATAATATTTTTTGGCTTCCTGATGCTTTAGGAAAAGAAGCCACAAGGTCGATGACCCAACGCTTGAAAGGCCAAGAGACTTAGCTAAAATAGAGGTCATGCGAAGGGTTATAGATGTCATGGGCGTGACGTTGACATTTGTCATAGTGTTTGGCGTACTCCTCGGCTTACTTCTTCATATTGGGCAAGAATAGACCATGGGAGATAGCTCAAAGGGCCATAGACCGGCCAGCAATGTGAGCACTGCAGGTACCTTCGTGGAGTTTGGCCTTCGCCTTGAGATATGCATTGAAAAGGGACACCATTTAGGGATTTGCGACGTAATTTGCCTTTAAGAATGGTGTATTTCTGGCAGTTCTCTAATAATGACCATTTGGCTTTGGGGTCGTCTGGTAGGATAGAACTGCTGAAGTAGGTAAGAAATAATATTCTCCAGTCGTCTGGATCGAGACTCTCGCCCCTAGTATTTATGGCATTAACTTCCATCTGGTCGATACTTGGGCATTCGAGTACTTCGATATCGAGAATTCGAGATTCGGACTGCTTAGCATAGCTGTTATGTAGACGAGGGTACCTGCATGTCTATTTTTGCCTCGGGGGTAGTGAGTAATAGAAGATTCTTCAGGAAAACGGTCCATGCGCTAGCGGACGAGAGCAGCATACTCAGCCATACGACCGTTGGCCTAATTTTCACCAGTGTATTATCTGAATAAGTTGGGAATTTATGAAAACTGTCAGTTTGGGGACATCAAGATCGAGTGCGAGGTTGAGGCCATGGATCAAGGCTTCGTACTCAGCCTCGTTATTAGAGCATTCAAAGTTTAACTTGAATGCCTTTTCAATTCGATCATTGGTGGGCGTAACCAGGATGATACCGATCCCTGAACCGTTAAGTCCAGCAGATCCATCCGCGAAGAGACGCCAGCCTGTGTTAGGGTTCCATGGTTCAGTTTGTTTGGGCTGGTCTTCTAGTAGGTCGTCCTCATACTCCTCCCAATCGACATCTTCGACTAGGAAGTCCGTAAGGAAATAAACAACTGCTTGGCCTTTTTGGGATACCTGCTTCTTAAATGTAATATCGTGTTCGACAAGATAAACAGACCACTGTTATACCCGTCTAGATTTGTCCTTCTTACAGAGAACTTCTCAAAGGGGGTAATTTGTGACGACATGAATAGGGTGAGCTTAAAAATATGGTTTGAGCTTTCGAGAAGTGTAGACAAGGGTGAGGAGCAAACGCTTAAGTTTCGTGTATCTAGTTTCTGCAGGTGTCAGGGATTTGCTGATAAAGTATACGGGTCTCTCGATGTTGGATTCGAGTCAAATGAGGATTGAACTGATAGAAGTGTCGGTGGCCGTGAGGTATAAAGAAAATGTTTCACCTTCGATAGGCGTACTGATGATGGGTGGTCGACCGAGGTATGCTTTAAGTTCGAGAAAAGCCTGTTTGCAGTCGGGTGTCCAATTGATCTCAGGGTTGCTTTTCTTTTTAGCCTTGTGGATGCCTTGATTACGTAAAAGAGATAAGAGCCAAGCACAACGGTCTGAGAATTTTGAAATAAAGCGGTTCAGGGTCGCTATCTTGCTAGCTACCTTTTGGATATCATTTTTGGCTATAGGAGAAGGCATGTCGATGAGGGCTCGGATCTGAGTAAGTTCAATCTCGATACCTCGTTTACTGATGAGGTGGCCTAAAAAAATTTCGTTCGAAACACCATACTGCCATTTTTCTGAGTTGAGTTTCATGTTGTATGTTCGAAGTATCGAGAAGACTTCGGCTAGGTCCTGGATGTGGGTCTATTTTTGGAGGCTCTTGCATAATATGTCTTCGATGTAAACTTCGACCGTCTTGCCAAGTAAGGGTTTAAACATAGTTGTAACAAGGCGTTGGTAAGTGGCGCCCACATTTTTAAAGCCGAAGGGCATGATGTTAAAACAGTAAAGGCCTTGCTCAGTAATAAAAGAAGTTTTAAACTGATCCTCGGGGAGGAGGGGTACCTGATTATAACCCAAAGAAGTGTCCATCATCCTTAATCACTTATGTCCAGCAATGGCATCTAGGAGGACTGAAATGATCGGGAGGGGAAAGTTGTCCTTGGGTATATGTTTGTTAAGGTCTGTGAAGTCGACACAAATTCTGATCTTACCATTCATTTAAGGAACTGCAACAATGTTGGATATCCAGTCAACATACTTGACTTCTCTGATGAATCCCGTGGTTATGAGCTTGTCGACCTCGAGGTTTACAGCTTCCCAAAGTTGTGGGGCCAAAGTACGCCTCTTCTGCTTTACTACTGTAGCGTGAGGGGTGAGGTCGAGGCGATGACATGCTAAACTGGGGTCGACACCGGACATCTCAGAAATATCCATACAAAGATGTCTTTGTTGGCTCGAAGGAAGTCGATGAGTTCGAGGCGTTCGGCCTCATTTAGAAAGGAACCAATGAATGTACCTCGGCCAGGACTGTCAAGTTCAATATAGACAATGGATTTGATAGGTGTGGTAACTGGTGTCGCGAGTATGGGGGTCAAGAGAGGCATTGATTGCTATAATTATTTGACAAGTTTTCGGGTCTGATCGATCTCAGGATGTCCACATGAATGGGTGAGGCGTTGGGAGCCTTTCAGGTTCCACATACCACAGGGGGTAGTAAAACGAAGGGTCTGATGGTAGATCGAAGGTATGGCGCACATGGCATGGGGCCAGTCGCACCCAAGGATACCGAAATATTTAGATTTCTTGTCGATGACAAGAAAACTGGTTTGGAGTGTGACCGGGCCGGTAGTAACTGGAATGCTAATTCGACCAACAGTAACTTCAATAGCCCTGTTAAAACCTTTTAGTTCGACATTGGAGGCGGTAATGAGGTCTGTTTTGTTCATGGCTTGGACGGCTTGAAGGAAAAGTACATCAGCTGCACTTCCCGTATCGATAGGCATGGTGTTGAGGACGAGGTGTTTGACCTTAATCATAATGACTAATGGGTCGGAATGGGGAAAATGAATATACGATATGTCGCAGTGGTTAAATGAGATACCCTCGGGTCGGGGATATTGACTTGAATCTGGTAGGAGGGCGGGTAGCTTCTCCTGGTAAGTAAGTTTGTAGCATTCTTCGACACGCTTGCGCTTACTTTCAGATTGACCGCTATCGATATTATTAACCTTGATGAAATGAACCTGGTAGATGTGTACCTCGGCTAGGTCGGCAACAGGGGCGGGCTGAGGTTTGAGGTACGACCCGTTGAGGTAACTAGGGAGGTCAGCAACATACTGATATAGACGACCTGCTTTGAGGATTATTTTGAGAGAGCACTGTATGGCAAAGCATTTGTTGGTGTGGTGGCAGTTGCACTTATGGTTCTGGTAGTAAGGTTCGCCTTGTTTTTTAGCAGGCTTCGACAGTGTCATCGGTATGGGGGCATTTATGGCTCTCAGTCTCTTGTGAGACAGGAGCTATCAGAGGTGTAGAAGGTGTAGAAGGTAGCCCCTGTCGAGGTTTGTTTTGTTGATTGGTGGATGAAGGTTGTGCCTGGCGATTGGACTCGTGGAGGTGCTCGAGGACGATGTATATGTTTACTTTGGATATCATCTCCTCGAGGATTCGAGGTTTGTGGATTACGGTGTACTCCTTGACGCGGCTGTTATCCGGCAACGCGTTGGAAAATGTAAGGATGGCATTTCCGCAGTCGAGGTTTTCGTTCTTGTACGACTCATCGAGGAACCTCTTAGTAAAGGCCTCAAGGGTTTCACCGGGGGATTTTCTAAAATTGAAGAGGGTATCGGCCCGGACTTCACGGTCCTTGTTAAAGGCAAATTGGGCCATGAAAAGGTTAAATAACTACTCGAAACTTTGGATGGAGCCGTTTGGGAGACTATGATACCATCTCAGAGGATAATCTATTAGGCTGGTGGGAAATAACCGGCACAACAGGTGGTCGGCCGTGGAGTATAAGCTAAAGGTGTTTTGGAACTCAAGGATATGAAATTGGGGGTCAGTGTTGCGATACTTGCCAATTTTGAGGGCATGAAATTTTGGAGGCACCTCGATAGCGAGGAATTTGGGGCAAAGGGGATTATTTAGCCGACTTTATAAGTTTGGCGTGGGCCTCGCACTGATTCGGGGATCAGGATGGATTTTTTGGTTGAAGTCCTACTGTACAAGATAAACAGGACGAGGAGGGGATTTTTGAGGTCGCAGGGGAAGAGGTTGAATATTCGGTGTATGCTCAGCGCTACGCTCCCCGAGTCGTTCTCGAGCAGGGTGACGTCGAGGTTTTCTGGTAGTTTGAAGGGTGGAATCGGACGAATCCTCCATGGTGCATGCCAAGATGGATTGAGCCAGTATGGAGGATTGTGGGGGGAGCACCCTCAGCTCCAAGATGGACCAGGAGTACGTCAGAATGTGGGTGGGGCCCTAGTCAGGCGCGGGTAGAGACGCGCGATGGGACAGGAGCTCGAGATAGTAGGGGAACGTCTTAAGGCGGATAACGTTACAATTCACGAACTGTGTTACACAGATCATTGAGGGGACGATACTGTCTATCGGCGTCGTTCAAACGACGTTGCCTTTCGGCTTTGACCTCTTGTCTGTGCTCTTCGCGGTCCTGGTATAATTGGCTTCTATGACGCTCCTCGGCTTAAGCAAATTGTTGTGTCCGAAGGGCAAGCTGGACGGCCACTCCGTCGACGGAGTTGACGACATGGGTGGATGTAGAGTGGAGGGTGGGGGCCATTGTAGGTGGGTATAAGGAAAAAGGAAAAGGCCAGAAATGGCAAGGGGAGGCTAGTAGGGTGGGAAAGCACATACGGCGCCAAATGTAGGGGCCTAACTTCATAAGGAAGGAAGTTGACTCTTACACTACGAATATTATCTCCAATCAAAGGATGCAAGCATATAATCAGTAATAACACTAATCTACTGGCAATATACTTGTATGGAGGCCTAGAATAGGTTACTCCGCGACCTCTGATGAGGATATCTATGAGTACTGATATAAAGATCGAGTAGTCGAAGTTTTGAGTACAAGGTGATTACAGGGCCTTCATAGGTAAAATTCAAGGTCTGTGGGGTGAGTTTATCTAACCCCTCCATAATTCCCCCTCCCTCCTATTTATTGAACATAAGAAGGGCTAAGTCATCATGGGAGGTCAAATTATAAGAGTATCCTCCGGACAACTGACTTGTAGTCGAAGTCGGTTCTGACACCGTAACTGTCGGATCTGACACTGTAGATATTGTTGGTTCTGACACTGTGGTTGTTAGATTTGACACTGTAGTTGTCGAGTGGCGCACTCTTCCATTATGTCTGGTGTGCTGGCTGTCTGATATGTTTTCCTTCGACCTCGTACGACCATGGTCAAAGCCTGGTCTCAGTCGAGTGTTCGTAAAGTCTCAGAGGGCTTGATTATGAATTTATTAGGCTTTGGGTCATCGGGTAGGCTTCGATGTTGCCTTCGAGTGTTCGACTGGAGCTAGAAGGCTGCGAGTAGGCTACTACAGCAATGCCATTTCGAAAAAGATCAGGCCGTTGCCAATTTTCTCCCGAGTGGGAGGAACACGATCCTAACCTTGCATAATAAATTTTAGAAGATCCGCCTACCAAAACATTTGACGAGCAAACTGAATAGATTACAAAGAAAGGGTGAAGATTTCTTACAGATGGCTTAGCAGAACCCGCAGGGTCAAGAATTGAAATCGTATTGATTACCCCTTCTAATGACATAATTGATAAATCAATCCGGTTGGATTTTAAAGCCTTTAAGAATGCCACCGAATATGAAGCTCTCAGTCATAGACTCGACCTCGCACTTGAGCTCGGTGTCCCAGAACTCTCAGTCTACACAGATTCACTACTCATCGTCCACCATTACTCTGAGCAATACAAGAAGAATAGAAAGATGATCGAATATGCAGCCCTCGTTGTAGATAGGACGAGTCAGTTCGTGAAAGCAACTCTCGATTATCTTCCTCGAGGTGAAAACCAACATGCCAATTCCTTGGCTTATCTAGCCGGAGTTTTGGGTGCAGAAGCTAGATATCTCCAGATCAAAGTGATATCAACCCCCAATATTGATCATATTTATGTATGCACGATCAACACTGGGGGCGATAAAGAGGATGATAATGATTGGCGAAAGCCCTTCTTTGTTTACCTTGGCATCGACAAAGAATGCAAATAACCTTTTTCTGCAGATAAAAAGAAGCGCCGACAGCTGATCGACAATTCAAAGTGCTACACAAATCAAAGCAGTTTTTTATATCGCCGTTCAGTCATGGGGCCTTACCTCAAGTGCCTCTCCAGAAAGAAAGTACACGAGATGCTCCGTGACTTACATGAAGGGACTTGTGACTCCCATGCCGCAGGCCGATCACTCGCAAATAGAACCATTACACAAGAAGTATTCAGACCATGCATGTATAAGCAAGCAGAAGAGTACTCACGTAAATGTGATACATGTCAATGATACGAACAAATGATACGTGCCCTTGCGCTCGAACTACAAGCAAGCAAGGTGTTTTGGCCATTCAAAAGGTGGGCGCTCGATCTTTTTGATGAATTTCCTAATTCTCCAGATAACTGCCGATACCTACTCATAGTAGCATATTATTTTACAAAATGGGTAGAAGCAGTTCCACTCTTTTGAACTAGAGAAGAAGAGGTTATCTTTTTTATTTAGGAACATATCACTACTCGGTTTGGATGCCACTACCAAATTCATATCAATAATGGGCCACAATTCGTTGGAGAAAAATTTGTAGTTTTCCACAACAAACACAACATCATCCACTCACCATCCAATCCTTACTACCCTCAAGGCAATGGTCAAGCTGAAATAACCAACAAAACCATCGTGGATAGACTCAAAAAATGTCTTCACTCACAAAAAAAAGAAACTGGGTACGAGAGTTTCCTCATGTCTTATGAGTATACCGTACCACTCCACATTAGTCAATTAGTTGTACCCCATTCCTCCCTAGCACCGAAGCTGTCATTCTAACAGAATATCATCATCCAGTCAGAGATCACGAGCTAACTAACGAAGAAAATAAGTTTGAATTGGCCTGCAACCTCAATTGGATTGATGAGACTAGGTAACGTGTTATTGCTAACCTGGATCGATATCACCATATGCTAGCGAGTTCGTACAACAGACAAGTCAGAAGTCAGACTTTCCAAATCGGCGATCTCGTCCTCAGAGAAATTTCTCAACATAGAAAAGAACCGCATACCGAAAAACTAGCAAAAAATTAGGAGGGTTCATTCCTAATCACTGGTCTTACTAGCCTGGGATCATATTACCTCATGACCGAAGAGGAAGTTCATATCTCAAATCCTTGGAACACTAGGCAACTGAAACGGTACTATCGTTAAGCCCCTAACTCCATTTCCAATTCTCACTTTTTCCATTCCAAAAGTAAGATTTTCATCTCCATACAATGTACATCCTATTCTATTCAATGAAAACTTCCAAGTTTTTCCCACACGACTCTCTAGTTACGTAGACAATTTATAGATTAAAGTAAAGGTAATACTAGCTTTCAATAGACCTATATTCTGGTTAAAGCAAAGGTAAAACTAGTTTTGATCGACTCTATCATACTTTGCGATTAAAATAAAGGTAATACTAGTCTTCAATCAAAGAACTTTACCAGACATAAGATAAAGCAAAGGTAAAACTAGTTTTCATCTCTCAATATGGTTACGACAATTATACTCTGCAATTAAAACAAAGGTAATACTAGTTTTCAATCAAATAACTCTACCAAACATAAGATAAAGCAAAGGTAAAACTAGTTTTCATCTCCCAATATGGCTGCGACAATTATACTCTGCGATTAAAATGAAGGTAATACCAATTTTCAATCAAAGAATTCTACCAGACATAAGATAAAGTAAAGGTAAAACTAGCTTTCATCTCTCAATATGACTATGGCAATTATATTATGCAATTAAAACACAAATAATACTAGTTTTCAATCAAAAAACTCTACCTACGTGAAAATGAGCAAAAAACAACTTGGCAAGTCAGGCGTTTTATCCCATATACGACTTTGTTTTATGCCGAAAAAAGTGTCGTAATTTTTGCAATAGTTTTTTGTTTATGACTTTTACTTGTATCGTAATTTTACGACTGCAAATCATGTCCCAATATATGACATTTTTTGGAAAAATTTCGACACATTTTAATCATTTTATGCGTCGCAATAATGACATAAAGAAGAGTCACAAATTGTGTTGTATTATTTCCTATAATTTTCAACTGATTTATTTGCCGTTTTATGCATTGTAATTTAATGACTATAAAATAAGTTGCCAAAATTGTTATATTTCTATAAATTTACGTCGGTAATGCAAAGTATTTTATGCGTATTAAACACTTTCTTGATTACGGTATAAGTCACTTTATGTGTCGCATATACAAATTTAATGAAATATTTTAATTACAAAAAATATATACGTATATATTTTAAATATTAGAACTAGATGGATTTGAACCATCGACCTCTCAAGTTAATGAGCACTCTTCCTATTTTGAGCTTATAGTTCTATCGATGTGTAAATAAAAGTTAAATAAAATTTGGAACTTGAAGGTAAGAAAACATGTCCAATGCTTAATATTTTGAACTATGTATAAAAAGACGTGAAAGGAAATTTGAAGTTGGTAGGAAAAAAACATACCCAATGCTCAATATTTTAGGATGAACATCATACTCCTTATAGAAGGCAAAGGGGGCAATGCCTTTAAGAATAGTTGCTTGTTATAAAGCAAACAAAGATCATCAACTTGTACTAATAAGTAAATAAATAATTTGAAGTAGACACCAAAATATATTAATTTGATTTATCCCATATCTATCACTTTGACTTCTATCATTAATTTGCAAAGCTGCAATCATCAACAATTCAATATACTATAGTTTAGCCAAAACAATATAGTTTGGTCAGAATGGTGGAAAGGCATAAAGTTAAACAACAAGAGAGAAAGTGAGGGAGTTACGTTTAAAGTTCCAATGTTGGTGGACCGTTGAGGCACCAAACACCCATAGAGTCAGTAAGTTGGTTTCCATAAGCAATAATACGCAAGTGCGACGCCTTCAACACACTTACAACAGCATAACATGATTATGAATGAATCAGCTAAAGCAATAACCAATTCTCTGAGGTTTTAGAATTCTAGTAAGAGATCAAATCTCTCAATCACTTATTAGATATATTCCTCAAAAATCATCTGAATCTAGATGCACATAATGTTCTAGCCTCTAAACTCAAGGAATAAAAACCTCATAGAGGGAAATTAAAACTGCATAATATGTTTACCTTAAAAACACGTATCAAGACTAAAGATAGCCATTCCATGACCAAAATCAAATATAATAGCAGCCATCTGAATCCCCCACCTAGAAAAAAAAAACATATAAATTTATTCTAGTTTTTGAATGAGGCTACACAAGATACTCTCTAAGAAAAGGGTTATCATTCTTATACTAGAGTTTCCCCATCTCTTTAGACCCGCAAACAAGAAATTCTAAATCCCATTTCATGTTGAGAGAATTTAAACACTATTTCTTTATATATCTGCAGCATACCAATATCCAGGTAAGACCGTGAGTCCAACATGGAACCGGTCTTGTTTGCAAAATTGAGCTCATTTCGACCATATTCTTCAAAATCTGGAGATTAATAATGCGGTGAGATAGGCTTCTTGTTTGGCTGTATAGGAGAAGGTGGCGAGCTAGGCTTCTTGTTTGGTCATAGAGGATAAGGTGGTGAACTAGGCTTCTTGTTTGGATGTAAAGGAGAAGGTGGTGAGCTAGGCTTCTTGCTACTACTCTTGTTGGACGAGCTACGCGAACCCAATTTGAGCCCACCTTCCAAAATTTGTTTTGCGCGAGTGCGAATATGTTCAACTGATTTCTGGTCCAATAGAGCTTGTCTAACCCTGAAGACACCCTAAAGATAATTCTTGCCCAAAAATCTCTGGAAAGGCTCTGGCAATTTACAAGAAGAGAAAACTGGAGCTCTCCATTATCAATCTCAGTCTTCAGAGCTAGATCGCGTTTAATAATGTTATCCGCCAGCAAATCATAAGAATTTACATCTCTTTCAAGTTCTGGAAAGAAAAACAAAGCAATGTTATCGTCCAAAGGTTCTAATAATTCAAAGCTTTTGGGCCAGATATCCCTCCTTCATAGCATTTTCATTTGAAGCGATGGTTACAGCGACTTTACCCCCTGAAAAGCTTTCAAGTCTAATTTGGTTGATAGATGAGCCTTGAGTCTAATATACCCAGGGTGTATAATTGGGCCTATCCCTAGATTCATCATATACTTATGGGTCTTGGATCCTCTTTGCCACTTTTAGAATTTAGTAATATTTGTTGACATTTTTTTAAATAAGGGAGCGATTTTGGGGATTTAATTTGAAGTTGAGAAAATTAAGGATTGGAAGATAGATTAATACATAGCTTTGTAGATACGAGCTCCTCAATTGTTTGACTAAAATAGATTTCTTTAATAGAACCCTAGGTTTTGAAATCCAATATTTGACCAAATTTGAGTTATTTGCTTCGGTAACCTGATTTGTAAAAAAATTTCAAGAAAAGTAAAGTTCCCAAATTATGCTTCCACATGAAGTTTAAGCGTAGAAAGTAATAAACTAGCCATAGCAAGTACAAGGATAAATACAGAATAAAGGAACAACAATTCCTTACAAATGATATAGTAAGGCAAACCTCCATTTGCTCTCATATTCAGCTCTTTCCTCTGAGAATTCTAGCCTTTCCCTTATGGCTTTGCGTTCTTCTCTACTAGACTCAAGTTCATGCCTCACCTAGAACTTAAAACACATTTTCTGCCAACTTACATACTAGACATGACCACTGATATAAAATGGGAACATAAATCATTTACTGATATCCAGTGTAGGAAGAGGATATATATATATATATATTACATATATAGTTATATATATTGCTTTTGTTTCTCAATGCAACTGCCGCATAAGTTCTTTTGCCACAGAATCAAGTGATCATCTATTTGTACAAGGTCAGATTGCTTCATAAGTATAGAATTTTGCTTGGCTGCATGTGGCATTCACTATCAGTGGAGACCTTTTAATGTTAGACAAGCTGCATGGTTTTGGGCTGCCGATCTTAACTCTCATATGGGTATTGTAAAGGGATGCATTCCCTCTCTAGTCACATGGGAACAATGGAAAGCAAAATGCAGATGCAGATATGATGGAGTTAATATGGAGCCTGAGGTGTTATTAGAAATGTTTGCAATTGGCTAAAGGACCTCAGGTTTAAATTCAAAATTAGGAGATACTGCAGTTTTTCGGATTTACATTCTTTACAGGTCCTTAAAATATATGCAATCAATGGCAAAAAAGAAAAGAAAAGAAAGATTACTATAGTCAGATGGAAGGAGCCTCACATGGGTGTACACAAGCTCAATACTGATGATTCAGCAATGGGAAACACTAGCCAAAGTTAGCCAAAGTGGAGAAGGGGGCCTTCACTGTGAAGCTAGGACCAGGTACAAACACTACTGTTGAGTTATTTGGCCTTTATCATGGTCTATATCACTATTTTCAACAAAACATTCAGCCTGCTGTAGTGGAGGTTGACTCACTAATCATTGCAAATTGGTTTTATCATCCCAATTCAGTACCTATAAAGTTTTCTAGCATATGGAAGAAGATTTATGTTCTATGCTCATAGTTTTCTGGCAATGGAAAAAGGAAACCACACTGCAGACATAATGGCCAAGATTGGGAGCTCTTAACAGAACCTTTTTTTTTTTGGAGAATGGTGGACCTGCCCAAACCTATTGGAGCTGCCCTAATCTTTGATAAATTAGGAGTTGCTCACAGAAGAGAAAGATGATTCTAAAAAAAATTCTTCAAGGCCTGGTCATATGCCCTCCTCTTGTACATTCTTTTTTCACTTTTAATAAAACTTCAAATCCCCCATAAGAGAGAGATGATTCTTCAATGTACCTCTGATATGTCATTTGAGAAAAGAGAAAGCTCAGATTTGGATATTTGTACTTTCTCCGTAATGAATTCAAAGGAAGCTTTTTCCTTAGCAACCCATATTGCTTTCTCTTCCACCAGTTCTAAAAGTGCATTAGTAAAAAGCTGCATAAAGACCAAAATTAGCAGATTGTAAAATACTTCATAATAATTAAGAAAATGGTTGAAAAATACTATTGCCAACTCTTTTTTTTCTACTGACAAGGACTTGATAGAGCTTTCCATATTCTTACATGAGGATTCAGATTTAACCAATCTAACTCTCTGTTAATAAAATTATCCATCAAAACAAGAAATACTACCATAATTTTTCTTATCTAATTTCATACTAGTAATGTGAAAAATCCATTTTATGTCTTTTTATATATATTTTTCTACTAATTTCCAACGAAGAAAATGTAAAAACCAACAACCAATAGTACCATAAATACTATACAACTTACCATACTTGAAACTTCTTGCTCCAATTTTTCCAATTCAGAGTTTTTGGTGCTTAACCTATAGTATGTAGCTTCAACATCAGAAGTTAAGACTTCGTTTCTAAGAAGTATCTCCTCCTTTTCTTTATGTGTTCTTGCAAAATCTTCTTCCAAAGAAGCAATTGTTGTCTCCATCTCAAAAGCAATAACTTCTAGCTTCTTGTATTCGTCCTACAACAAAATATAAAAACAAGAATATAAGGCTACGCTTCGGTATGCATTTCAAATATTTTCGTCGTAATAATGAATGAGTTTGCAAATGTCTGTCTTCGCCCTCTTTATTACATGGATCAAAGGAAAAATGTTCACAAGGGAACCATGGGCATCTGAAGCTATTCCGGACAGTTTGTCTCAAGAAAATTCACCTTCATCATCGGAGACATCACTCATGATCAATTTTCTCTTTCGCTGTTTACTATCTTGATCCTCTTTAACAATTTCACTATCTTCGTCAGAGCTACCCTCGTCATCAAAAATTGATCTTCTCCTTTTAAGATCTCTATGTGTATCACTATTCCCTTTACGATTTTGCGGCTGACACTTATTTTCTGCCCAATCACTTTAATCTACAGATTCCAATAGGTTTTCTTTGGAACATTCACCCTTTTCAACAAATGGATGATGTGATCAAATGTATTTTCTGTTGTCTAGGTTATCATGGCAATCTAAAGGTCTATCTATGGGTTTATCGGGTAAAATTCACCTTCTTCCTCATAACTTTCCCCATCTTCATCAACTAGTTTTTCCTGTACGTTTTGGTAATTATGATCTTCATCAGCATGGTGTGCACACCTATCATCCTCCCCATTAATCTTCTTATCTTCATCTGAAGTTATCTGCAAACGTTTATCCTTGACAAATTCTCTCCTACTATCCTTGCCTGAGGAAGGACAATCACTTCTACTTGGAGCAGTAACATCACATGTTTGCACCTCTGAGTGAGCTATTAAGGATTGATCCCATCCTCGTGATCCTTTTTCTTAATTTAGATATTTTTGGCAGACTGTACACCTCTTCGTTTTTGTAGACTTCTAAAGACCGGTATCGAATTATAGTCTCTGACGGAAGATTGTGCAACAACAGTTGACACACATTACACACATGACCACGTGAGGTATGCATCGTCTGCATTAGGAATTATATCTAGCAATAGCGGTGCACCATTGAAAGGCCACATTGGCTGCAACAAACTAGAAGCTTTGGATATCCTTGATTACCACATGCTTGACAAATATTATCCTTGGTAGTAGCATATCCCCAAGTAACGCGCCAAGGAGAAGATCTATGCTACTAGATCATCGTGAAATTACAGTAATATCTGCAATCTTCTGGTCTGATCAGTAGTTTTGAATGAAGAGAGTAGGGTTTGAAAATCATTTTTTGTCAAAAGCGATCTCAGAACCCTAGGTCTCCCAATGAGGATCTAAGCTCCGATATTCTCAAGCAAAAAGACCATTAATGTAAATAGAATAATACATTGGAGAACAGCAATCTGAACCATTAAACTCCCCAGAAATCCCCATACATACTCTTGAAAAAAGGGATTCTCATAACAAAAGTGTAAGGGAAAGTGGAGACAGAAAACAGTATAATTGACCAATTAAGAGAAGAAGTCCTATAAGTAGTTCTAGACAAAATAGCTACTAAAACAAAAAATCTTGATGAGTATCAGCAGCTTTGAATGTGTAGTTCATGGTGTATGGGTTATTATTACAGATGAAGTGAAATAATAGCAAAGGAACTGCAAAGATAGCCACAAATCTGTTTTTGATCTAGGGTGAAAATTTTCCACCATTTTATAAACCATAAGCAAAGATAATAGCAACATAGAGAAACAGTACAGTGATAATTTATGAAAAATGATAGTAAACATTAACTAGGTACCAATCATAAATGATCTTGAAGTCCTGAGAATAGCAGAGCAAGAAGAAAAACTTGTAACGAAACAATGTGCCATTCATGATAAGAGTTATAGAGATTTCTATAACTATAAAGTACCATTTCTTATCACTATAAACTGGCCCTCAAGGAGGACAATATGGTGTCCTCAAATGAGCATGGCTATGCTCCCGGGAATCCCCTTTGGCCATCATAAATGAGCACAAAAATTGTCACAAGAAAAAGCCTAACCTACCGATTTCAAATCACGGCGACATCGCCTCTTCCCACATAACCCTTAGATATACCAGCCATATGAGATGTAAAATTTAAAGTTATCATAAATTTATCAAAAAGAGTGAAGCAAATCCAAAAAGAAGCCCTAAATCATAAAACACCCAGTAAAAAGGGGGAAACAAAATAAGCCCTAATAAGCAAATCTATTAATCATATAAAAGGGGAAAATTAGATAATAGGAAAAGAAAGAACAAAAAATACCTCCGAGATTGGCTCAAACAGCAAGGAAAATATTATAGACTGCTGAGATCTTGAGGGATTTCTAAAGAGATAGAGAGAGAGAGGGAAATCAAACTGAAGACGGAGAATGGAATAAAGATATCGTCTGAGTTTTGGTGAATGGCGAGGAAATCAATTTATCATGTAAATTGTAAAAGGATAGAGAAGATGTTTTTACAAAATTACAATCATAGAGGAAATGGGGAGCTTTGGTGCATTTTCTTCTTAGGGTTTATTGAAAGAAAGAGATAAGAGAGGTTATATTTACAGAGATCGGAAGGCCGAGATAGTGGAGAGATTTGGCGTGGTTATATGTTCAGAAACCAAAACCACTTGGTTAACAGTGTGAAATTAAAATATTTTGCTTCTCGTAAACCAGTCGCATTTCTCAAGAGGAAAATAAAGGAGAATATTAGATAAACGATGGGGGTTACAAAACTATGACTCTTAATGAAATTGTAATTTTCACTCAAAAAAGGACAAAGCTGCAAGTCTATAAAACTATGACTCTTAATGAAATTGTAATTTTCACTCAAAAAAGAACAAAGCTGCAAGTCGTAAATAACTATCCAAAACTGTCGGTATTTACATGTTTTCACAATAAAGCAACAGTTAAACTAGCTTTCATCCCTCAATATGGCCGCGACAATTATACTCTGCAATTAAAACGAAGATAATGCTAGTTTTCAATCAAAGAACTCTATCAGACATAAGATAAAGCAAAGGTAAAACTAGCTTCATCTCTCAATATGTCTGTGGCAGGTACTTTTTTAAGTTACATATACAACAACTACAATAGATTCGTTTCTGCTATTGGGAGGTCAGCTACGTTTTCCCCTATAATAGGAGGATGATCAGCCATAAATTCTTGAGCACGAGCAGCCACAGTGACCCTGCCTTGCTCTACCAAGTCAGTAGGTCGTGAACCAAACTCTATTTCCATGGAGTACATACAATTTCCTCGATCTATATCAGTTCTGCAAATACATCATCTATCTGACAAACAGTCGTGCAAGGTATCTCTCTCTAACTCAAGCCTTTTCACCTCCTCAACAAAATAGGCGATCACTGCCATTAACATTTCTGAGCACAATACCTTCGGCATGACCATCTTAGAAATATTCTTTCTTGCCGTATGAAGGCGCTCTTTCAACCTCTTGTACCATGCTTCTTGCCATTCCATTTTACTATCTACGCGGGACATAAATTCGATGTTCTCCTTCACCTTCTTATCAGCTTTAGTTAATTCAGCCTGGTTCATCACCCTCAATTCCCCCACCTGAGCATGAAGTTCCTCGAGCTTCCTATCAAAATCTTCCCTAGCATGAGATTTCTTTAATAATTCATCCTTTTTCTTTATCAAAATCTCCTTACCTCTGATAACCCGCTCTAACTCTTATTCCCGGGAAAGAGCAGCGTTTAACTTACCTTGGCACTCCCTTAACTGCTCATTTCCTTTTTGCACGTAACCTTGAGTTCAAGCAACATTTCCCTCCATCTCTCTTATTCGAGCTAATAGGCTAACTACATCCCCTTGAATAATGGAGACCCTGGTATCACTTTTATTCTTCCTCGAGGGCTCTCCAGCCTCGACATTTTTGGTACGTGAATTGGCCTGAGCCAAATCAGTCTTCAACTGTGCCACCCTCTCATTCAGCTCATCACATTTCCTTTGCACCAACCGAAACTCTATATCTCTAAAAAGTAAAGCTACAATCAACTGCTCAACCGTAATTCTGGAGTTAGATAAGTCATCTCGAGCTTTCTTCAGCTCGTTACCTTTCTCAGTCATTTTATTCTTTAACCCCTCCATTTCGCACCTAGTATTCCCTAAATCAGCTCGAGATTGCTCTTGTTCATTCATTATATTGGCTATTTGGTCCTTAAGTTTGGCAACAAAATGGCGTAACTTTTTCTCTGATATTTCTAATGCCTGTATAAAGTATTGAGCTATGTCAGCCTCCCTACCCTTTACCATCAAGGCATCATTCTGGCTTTTGAGCTTCAATGCATTTTCTTTCGTTTTTGCGAGCTGTTTTTGCCCTTTACTAATTTCGGCATCCTTCTCCTCGATCTTTCGAGTAAGGTCATCAACAGTTTGAGTTGCCTCAACGAACTTAAAATGTACATTTACATGTTGATCTTCCATGTCTTCGTTTGCCTATCTCATTCTACCAAACTCCACCACAAACTCTTGGTTACATTGGCGAATCTCTTCTTCGCTCAAACGAGTTGACTCCAATTCGACCGACATATCACAGATACAATATTTCAAGTTTGATTCAAAACACTCACTCAATACATACATTTTATTTCTAAAGAAATTTTTATTTTTTGACATCTACTGTGTGAAACTGCTTTTAAACTTAAGGTTGAAGTATGATCTCAAATTGATGAACAATCACATATATTTTCAATTTCAAGGTACACATTCTTTACATTTTAACTTTTTCAAACACTTTGATATTGTCTATACACCTTTGAGTGTCATTACCTCTAAATTGTTAGCAAGTTTTTTGTTTGTCTCTACACTCTAATTTTTACTTTGTTACTCTTGAGTAATGAAGCGTACAAGTCAAATATTTCTTATTTTTTTCTAATTTGTAGCTCCGTTTGCAAAAGATAACAGGGACGTTGAGGCTTTATTCTCCTTAGCGAGATCATTCTCTAATTCTTTTATTCTGAGGCGCATGTCCTAAAGTTCCTACAATAAGGTTTACAAGAGCATCTTAGCCTACAGAAAGTTATCCAACAAACAATGTTCCCTTAGATTGCAACATTCCAAACCCTTCATAATCACGCAATCATAAAGTCAGCATTCTACTCTACCTTCCCGTTCCCTTCCTTTGGACCCTCATTGTCATCCCCTTGGTTATCTTGCACCATTTGGGCAGAGACACCATCTAACCCGTCTATGGCCCCAACCACGACATCTTCCTCCTCCTCAACATAGATGTCCGCCATAATGTCATTCACCTTAGTTTTGGAGTACCCCATTTTTAGGAGGTAGCGCCCAAGTCTATCACGCTGGATTATCAACTCTCCTAAATTCTTTCCTGTTTCCGCTGTCAGCTCGTTGATCTCTACCTCTTGAGAATTCTTCAAGGAATTCAGTTGCTTCCCCTCCTTAACCAAGTCAGTGTTCAAACGAGCTACCTTCTTCTCAAGCTTAGCCTTCCCCTTCTTAAGCTCAGCTTTTTCCTCTTCTACCCCAAGGTAGATCCCCTTCATCAAACGAGCAGCCTACAAAAACACAACAAGCATCGACCACATTGTTAGCTCGAATCATCATGCATAATTTAGCATATGCTCAAATCATCAAACTTACCATTTTACTCATTTCCTCTTCACCATTACAAATTGCAAGTTTTGCCCTATCCTCCACTACTTTCAACTCGTCTCCTTCACCAAGTCGATCCTCTGAGGACTTCACCCCTGTCAGTTGGGAAGAAGGGTCAACCCTTTTCTTTTTCGCCCCTCCTTCGACCTCACCACTCCCTGTGGTTCTAGAGGTCGAGCCACGCTTTAGTATCCTCTTCTTTGGAAATTCCGGGCCAACTTACTCGACGTGGTGGATTTAGGCACATCTACAAAATCTACTCCAGAGGCCTTTGGCAAAACGATTCGTCTCTCTCCATCAACACCCCTCTTCTTGTGGCCACCAACACCCGTCATTAGCCTCGTTGCTTGAGACTTTTGAACTTTCTCATACCTACTTTTAATTCGCTTCTTTCTACTAATACCGAGTTCTTTCAGCACAGCCTCGAGCTCGGTCCCTTCCTGAGCAACAGTGTCTAACAGGGACTTCTTCCTCTTCATCTTCAACGTAGGACCTGTCAATAAGCAACTCATTATCATTAACAAAACAACATATGATTTTAATATTTTAATATTATACGCTATTATACTTACTTTGTTTCACAGTTTTACACAGAAGTGTCATGGGTTCTTCATCATCTTTCTGAAGGCAATCACCCTTCACCCATATCGCATTATCATTCCACATTCGACCAGCTGAATTCAGATAGAAGAAAAGAGGCCGAGTCGAACTCGCAAAAATGTATGCCCCTCCACTTGTAGAATAATTTTTTACTCGATAAAACTGCAAGACATCTTCAGGAGATATCCTCCTCTTAACCTCATCCTCCTCCCACAACTTATTCAAAAATTAACAAACATTTATTACCTCCTACATGTTCCTATTTAACTGAACAGGACATGCCCCCATGATATTCATAATCCTTATCGCAAGATTACTAAGGGGCAGACTCAACCCATACCCCAATTGGGACAGTTAACACAAAAATCCATCTTCCAGGTCGCCCTAGAAATTTCTATCATAATACTCTAAGGAGATTGACTCGTCTAACCCCTATCAAGTTTCTCCTTCTCTAAATCAGCCAACAAAAATAAATGTTCCTCCTCAGATCCTACAATACAACTTCTAAACTGCCTACCGGCATGTTTAACAAAATTACCTTATCTTCCCCCTATAGAAGCTTTGGCTTTGCAAAACTCTCTAAACACATCAGAATTTGAAGGATAGGATACCAATTTTCTAGAGAAATTTAAAATTTAAACAACTCTTATTTCATCCTCCCTATCAGATATTACAATCTTGAACTCAGGGGATCGACCAGAAGTCGACGCCTCATTAGCAGGTGAAGTCTCCATATCTACTACAACTCTACAAATGAGGTTTGATCCTACACAAAACTCTTCACGCTTGATCTACATACAGGTCCAGGTATTCCGTCATTATCTTTTACATATACATCACCCATATACATATATCTTTCATATTTTATTTTTTGAATATATCAAACAGATCTTCATAGGTTGCTATAAACAGTAATTTTTAGATTTTTACATACCACAAAAAAAAATTCAAAAGAAAAACATTCATAGTATCACAAAATTATCTACTAACCTTCTATGTCGGAATATGAATCTAACGCAGCGCCAAATCTTTCCCTCACAATACTGTTATATAACCACCTTTGTGATTTAATCTCTGCAACTCTCTCTCGCTATGATTGTTGATCACTCTCGAGTAAAGTCTCACAAAATTTTATGTTATTTTTTATCTGTCCTCTCTCACTGCTCTTCAAGTTTTCAGAAGTTGATAAACGTTTGAATAAAGAAGATGAAGCATTATTTATATTCTCTCTCTAATTGTTGGCAGTTAATAGACCTCGTACGAGCTATCCTTTATTTTGGAATCGAGGCATCCCTTCCACAATTAATGTCAGAAGTTTTGTACCTTTTTAGTGAAGATATCTTCTCATTATTTCCCCCTGCCCTATATTTTAATATATTTTCATCTCTTTTTTCTAAATCTCCCTCTGACCTCCCCCCATCCATGATGACTCAACACTTACACGCAATTTAACTTTATTTGCTATTTCACCAAAGACAAAATCAAAAGTAGCCTATTTTTCTAATGTTTGCTTCTTCTACTTATAGATGTGCTGACGTCATTTCTAAAGCTCTCAACATTTAAAAAATATTCAAATTCATTCTTCACAACAGTCACAAACAACATTTACAAAAATAGAGGATAAATTCAAAGTTCATTCTCATTATATTTTATTGACAGTTATTCAAACTCATATAATTCACTCCCTTACATATAATTATACCTGAAACATCTCTAATGCCCTGGGGAACCACACCCGATCAAGTCACCTCCTGTAATCCTCACATCTTCCAACTCGATCTCTTCTTCATTAATTAGTCTTACAGCCTCTTTTCGAGTTGAAGGCTCCGCAATCACTTTCCGGAATAGCTCTTCGTAGAACCGGCGTCTATACTCAAGTTCCCTACATATCCAATCTAAACTTTCAAACTGGCACTCAGTCATTGGCAGGTCAACATCATAGTCTAACAATCCAAAAATTTATTCCTGCACTTTAGATATCTTTATCGCCAACCGTCCCTCAGTGGCATAACAAATTCTTTCAGATCGAGTTCACACCATTTCTAGTTATCCACCTACTTAAAGGCTCATTTTCGCTATTTATGATTACTCCAAATCCCCCACAATCCCTAATTATTTTCTGCTCTTTTACAACAGAAAACCTTAGTATCCTGAGGAAAATTATTTGAACTTATCTATCCAAATCGACCTCAATGAATTCGACCTATTCCATCTCGAACTTATGTTTTTCCAAATCTAATATTCCAGAACGACATTCCTGAGTACGAATTCCCAATTTTTGTATATCCTAAAACTTCTATAGTTATATCTCTTCCCCAATAATTCTAAGTCATTCAGTTCAAAAATGAATTCTTACACATCTTTTAGGTTACAAACATATTTTTACAGCTTGATTACTATAATATATTTTGTAGTTCCAATCTTATACATTACATTTCATCATCTATTCGTAAATCTTCAAATTATTCACAGCTTAATTTTAAGAGTTAGTCTATATATCAACATAAAGTTTGATTAACAAATTTTATTAAAGCTCGAATGTAAATTAGAAGTACTTTACAGATATTAAATCTTTTTCAGGCACTCCAATATCATGTGCTTTACAGATAACAAGTCTTTCAGGTACTCCGAAATAATAAATCCTTCAATTCACCTGACTTCAGTAATGTTTTACTCAAAGAATCCTCTTAAATAAAGCAGACATTGAAAGTAACCAGACGTCCTTCTCCCTTCACACCAAATTACTCTGGCCAGAAACTAGGTTTGGAGGAAGTTTGGGCATGAAAACATAAAGAGTCAGTGCTTGAACCAACTCTTCAGATAGAAGGTCTTCTTAGAGCCAAGAACCGATGATGGTATAGAAGCAGACTTCCATTCTCTGTCTCCCTTCTCTACTACCACCGTCGCCTCAACTATAGCCACCACCATCGGAGGGTTGGTAGAGATAAAGAGGTCCCGACCTTAGAATCCATCCTACGCAAAAAAATTAGCAAAACTGCCCCGCAATTATGCCAACCCCTGCATCTGTCTCCTAAACCTTGTCTTCCGTAAGGATGCGGAGACACTTCCAACATTGCTCGCCTGTTAAGACAACCTGATAAAATCTCCACATACAGT
Source organism: Kingdonia uniflora (assembly GCA_014058105.1). NCBI lineage: Eukaryota > Viridiplantae > Streptophyta > Magnoliopsida > Ranunculales > Circaeasteraceae > Kingdonia > Kingdonia uniflora. Next base: position 832,500 of record JACGCM010001453.1, on the reverse strand, counting down.
AAAAATCTTCTTCAGCTTCAGCCGCTTCTTCTTCCGACATACCCTGATACGTCGGTGGAACGGGAACGGGAGTGGGCATCTCCAATGACTGATCACCAAAATATCTCAACTTCAACTTCTGCATCTCAACATAAACTCTCTCTCTTCATAAACCATTCTCTGGGTCTCCACCATTGTTAACCTTGACATTCAGAGAATTTTTTAGCAAACAGCGTACTTGGCCACAATCCTTAGTATAGGTACTATTTATATAACCCTAATATTTAATGTGCATGTACATTTCCCAAGCGTCATTATTCAAAGCAGATGAAACTCTCAAAACCCTAAATGTCACGTACATTAATATTCCCATCATCATTCAATGAACAAACATCCCCCCCAAAAAAAAAATATACATATTTTCCATACAGTCAAATCCACATTAATATTTTATTTATTTTCAACTTCCAAAACCCATATATCCATATACCCGCAAATTCTTTCTCAACCAAAGCCACTCGTGACTTCGGTTGTGAGGGGACGATTGTAGGGACCTATCCCTCGATCTAACCTAATTTGAACTATTTACAGTTCGAACTACCTCCATATCAGACTCACGCATTCTTCATGTGATACAAGCAGTCAGCATTGATACCTACAACACGAACGGATAAAGAACGTGAGTCGAGCACAACAGAAAAACATAAACAAGTTAAAGACACATGTCTCTCACGAACTCAACATTTACTCAGTCAATCACCACTTACGACGTTGTTCGGAGAATGATCTTTAACACGATATAAACTGCGGACAAGGTCTATATAAAGAAAAAGTTCCATAAGAGACACGAACCAGAAAAATATGCGAGAAATCACCAAGAAAACTATATTTTCTAGATTCTCAAAACATCAAACTTCTTATTTACAAGATCAAATATTTCTAGTTCGAGAGATCACTTGTAATAAGATATCAGCCTCAAGCAATTAAAGTCATTATTACTTAAACCCTTAACTCGAGGTCGTGATTTTTTACCTATTCAGAGGTTTTCCACGCTAAATCACTTGTGTCATTTCTTATCTTACATTAGTTTTGTCACAGGAACATTAGTGTAAAAGCTTATTCCGAGCCATCTCGAGCTTACGAAATTAGGCCATTACAATAGCCTTAGACAAATGTTATGGAAAAATTGAAGGGAATAGATAACATTTACTATCCGCTATGTCAAGTAAATAAAGACTTTGCATAAATGCTATAGTATGCGCAAAATATAGTATTATGGATTTGCTATGTTAAAAAGAAAAAACAACGGGGGAAAAACATTATAGAAAGTCAACTATGGCATTCTCTAAATGCCATTTAAACTAAATTGATAGCGTTCCTCAAATGCTTTTATTTAATGAAGTTCAAAAAAATGTTATTGCAAAAATGATAGCATCGCATAATAGAGGCTTGGAAAACATTATGGTAGGTTAAAATAGCATTCTTCTAACGCTGTCAATTCCTATTTTTCTTGTAGTGATATAATACAGATGAGGAGACTCCGGTGGTGGAGTTAATTGCAACTAGGAAGCCAAAAAGGAATACAAGTAAGCCAGGATGGCTTATAAAGGGCATGGTACTTCCAAATGCGAAGGTCATGGTAGCCTACGCACTACCGGTCGTTAAAGAAGATGTTCCTTCCACCTATAAGTGAGTTATTTATGATTCTGAGGCTAACCATTGGGAGGGAGCCATGAAGGAAGAGATGTATTCTTTTTTTAAAAACGAAATTTGGAAAATCTCAAAGTTGCCTAAGTGAAAGAAGGCGATTGGTTGTAAGTGGATCTATACAAAGAAACAAGGATCTCAAGATGATGATATATACTTCATGACAAGACTCGTAGCTAAATGTTATACTTAAAGAGAAGAGATTGATTATAATGAAGTTTTCTCTCCAGTGGTGAAATACTCCTCCATTTGTATCCTTTTGGACTTGGTAGAACAATTTGACTTGGAGTTGCAACAACTCGATGTTAAGACGGTATTCTTATATAGGAATTTAAAAGAAGAGATCTATATGACTCGGCCAAGTGGATTTTAAGTTGCTGGAAATGAAGGTTATGTGTGTAAGCTGAAGAGATCATTATACGGTTTGAAACAGTCTCTAAGACAATGGTGCAAATGGTTTGATCAGTTTATGATTGGACAGAAGTACAAGTGGAGTCATTGTAACCACTCTGTCTACTTACGCAAGCTTCGTGACGGGTCCTTTATTTACTTGTTTTTGTATATGGATGATATGTTTATTGCATATAAGCACAAAAGCGAGATTGGCAAGTTAAAGAAGCAAATGGGTAAATAATTTAAAATTAAGGATCTGGGTAATATAAAAAAGATTATTGGCATGGAGATTTATAGAGATAGAGATATGGGAACAATGTATTTCTCTCAAATGACATACATGAAGAAGGTACTTCAGAGATTTGGCATTGATGGGAACATAAAACCTGTAAATACGCCTTTTGCTCCTCATTTTAAGCTTAAAGCTTCTATATTTCTAAAATCCGATGAGGAACGTGATTATATGAGTTAAGTTCCTTATGTTAGCGCCATTTGTAGCATGATATATGCTATGGTATGTACTCGGCCAGATATTTCACAGGCGATTGGTATAGGTAACTGATATATGTATGATCCGAGAAGAGATCATTGGCAAGCTGTGAAATGGATTATACGGTATATCAAAGGTAATGTGAATATTGGTTTTGAATTTCGTAAGCAAAATTCGATTGATCAGTTTTGTGTGGGTTATGTGGATTTTGACTACATGGGTGATTTTGATAAACGGCAGTCTACTATAGGGTATGTTTTTACATTGATTAGAGGACCAGTCAGTTGGAGATCTACGCTACAGTCAACGGTGACCCTATCTACTACTGAAGTAGAGTATATGTCGATGACAAAAGCGATCAAATAATCTATTTGGATGAAGGGTCTTTTGCACGATTTAGGCATTAAGATGGACCATCTTGATGTACTCTGTGATAGTCAGAGCGCTAACTTCTTGGCCAAAGATTAACTTCATCATCAACGCACGAAGTATTGATATGCGTTATCACTTTTTTAGGGAGGTCCTTGAAGAGGGTAAGATCTTGTTGAAGAAGATTCACACCAATGATAACCCGGCAGATATGTTTACATAAATTATTTCAGGGATTAAGTCTAATCATTGTTTGGACTTAGTCCAAATCCTTCATATGGATTGATTGGATTTTGGGAACTACGGGTGACTTGATCCACGGTACGTTGGCAACTGTTGATTTGATGCAGTCAATTTTGGTCCTTTGAGGCGTTTATGTTTGGGTTCTTTAAGACATTTGTGAGAGAGGGTTCAATTTGGGTTCGCTTTGTTGGGTTGGCGAAGTTCGACTCAGATTTGAAGAAATCTTCACTGAGGTGGAGAATTGTGGGTGGGCATAGTCGTTCGAACGGGCCTCAAAGCCATTCGTACGAGACTCAGTTTTTTGCCTAAAAACTAACCCATTCAAAATTTTCTGTTGCTGGCTAATAATCATTCGAACGGGCCTCATAGCCGTTCGAACGAGACTTAGTTTTTTGCCTAAAAATTGACCCAGTTACAAAGGAGGACTTGGAGGTACATAGTTGTTCGAACGGGCTTCATAGACGTTCGAACGAAGATCCACATTTTGCCTAAAATTTGATCCAGTAACAACCTTCGTCTGGTTTGCTTAAATTCATCCGAACGAGACTCATTGTGATTCAAAGGACCATGTGGAGGTTTGTTTTGAGAGGTTGTTTAGACTATTAGTTTTGCCTCGTGATCCGTGTTTGATGTAATAAGTCTCCCAAGTATATAAGGGATACTTGGGGTATTTGGTAGCTACCCTTGGTGAGATTTATTTGTGAGGAAAGTTTTGAGAGAAAAACTTGAGAGACCTCAAATTGGTTTGTGATTGTAACATTGGATCCTTGAACAAAACTTTATCTCTATTTTGTGTGGACGTATGCAATTTGCCGAACCACGATAAATGTGTGTTCTCCTGTGATTGTATTTATTTCTTTAGTTTGTTCATCTCTAATTAGATCGAATCGGTGGTCGGCTTCCCTGGGGCTCAACACCGTCTCCTTCCCTCCCACGGCGGCATTCTGAAAATTTGTTTAAAGACTCTTTAAACATTTTCTTTTGTTGTTATCCTTTTTATCTTATCCTTCAATCTTCCTTAGAACAACGGCTCTGTTATGTTTAGGGCTACAGTAGTTTTATTTCACTTACTCGGGTTCCACTGTAGCAGGTTTATTTACTTCAGACACATTGTCGCCTCCTTCTCCTTCTTCGATGGCCATGGCCTCTGACATCTCTCACTCATAATGGGTTGACCAGCTACTTGCTGGCCATAGTAATAATTTACATACACCTGAAACACGGATTCCAATTTGAAAGTTGTATAATCTCACTGTTGGGAAACAAATTGGCAAAAAGGGAAACCTCTTAGCGGAAAAGAACTTGAGATTGCCAAAAGGAGTTTTGAGTCGAGATTGAAGGAGCTCTGTGTTGAGGAACAATTCTTTGAAAAGATTGGTAAAGGCTCTCTGAAACCAACTCCTTTGAAGACTCACCACTCTACGTTCAGAGAACAGAGAAATGCAAGCGGTGAGGCGACACTAAGGGGAACTAATCTGTCTAGAAGGGAGTTGCAGATGCTCTCTGTAGGGATCCCGCTTAGCAAAGAAGGCCCAGATGTTAGTGTTGAGGAACAAAAATATTATGAAGAAGAAAGCTAAAACCCCATTAAATTTTTTTTGAGATTCATGGAGGTACTGGAACGAGCAATAACCAAGCAATTGAGGTTGATAAAATGACACCGGATGAGAAGGAGCTATATGGCAAGATCATTGAATCCCAAGCAAATAGAGCAGGAAGTATAAGCCTAATGTGAGTAGTGGACATCTACAATTTAGCCAGGTAACTGTACCTAAACAACTTGCCTATAATTCTGATGGTAGTGGTTGTGCCTGTAATGAATGTTTTAGAGATTGTAAGGCTGGATTGGGGAAATGTCTCATTCATTGCAATATTAAGAGTAGGCAGGCTTACTGTCACTCTTTGTGTTTGTGCAAATGAACAAGTGATGATCACTTATACTTTCCCACCAATGTGTATCACTCCACGTCTAGGGAAGGGATATTAAAAGAGTGTCCTTTTGTATTCTACAACAAAGAGTCTTGTATGCTAGAATACCCTAATGGTGTTGAGAGATTGGGAGTGTGTCTTAAAGATTGTCATGTAACTCTAGTAAACAAGAAGATGAAATTACTTATCTTAAATCTTGTAGGGGCTTATGTATTTTCAATTGTAGAGTCCAGTGTAGAGAGATTAAAAGCAACAGAGATTGCATATGCAAATGCCCACCAAAGGAGAATCAAAATCCCAATCCAACTACTTGGGCTTCCCTATATCACTACAAGAGAAAATACATGTCACGCCCCAAAATCCGGTAATCGGTAGCTTGACCAATTACTAGATTCTAAGTAGTGCAGGTCGGGGAATCCAAAGATTCTACCCCACAAATAGCCAAGCCGTAGACAAATTCTGGCTCGGCTATTCACATATAGCAATAATCATCAGAGTAAAGAAATAACAATACAACAATATAACGCGGAAGCAAAAGACATATATATACATATCAGATGAAAATGTAATACAACATCTCGAATAAAACTCAGCGACACATGCTGAGAACACCTACAGAAGTCCAGAACTAAAGGAAATCTACAGCGGCAAAATCTGTCCCTGAACTGGCTAACCGTGCGGCAGTCCAAGCTAATCAATATCTGAAATGGTTAAAATGCGAGAGTGAGCAAACAACGAGCTCACTAATCCAGCAGAACTAAATAACTTACTAACAACTGGTACTGAAAATTAGAGTAGAGATGAATGTAATAAAAAACAGGTAAATACAATCTAGCAATATAATAAGTGACCATAACAGATACAGAGTTGATAAGGAAAGGAAATAGAGTTGATGAGAGGAGAGAATAGAGAAGGAATGTGAGAAGAAAGTAGAGTAGGGAATATGAGAAGAGAATGTGATGATATGATAATATGCAATGCCATGACGTGAAGTGATGACTAAGATAATCCCATACTTATCCTAAATGCAATGATATGTTATGATGAGCAGGGATATTCTCATAAATATCCCCTAATGCAGAATGATTCAGTGTTTTAAAAGTGTACGCGATCTTATTATAATGTTGGTTGATCAACCGCTAACGTCTAATTTCTTAAAGAGATTAGTAAAGGGATACACATGTACGATTTGGTTAAGCTCGACCAAGCTAGGATGGTCGCACTTGATCAAAGTGGATTTGGGTGTATCAACCCGCGGAGCAATAGTCCGTAACATTTCAAGGAATTTCAACCTCAACGTGGATAAGTTGGGATCTCCATGACTCTGTCTCATACCATTCTACACTCCGGAGTGGTTGAACTAGGTATGATAGTGGCATTCCCAATCTCACCGTGTCTTTTAACCCGATCTCACGGACTCCTTGGATCCTGTCGAAGGTCAACCGAAACGGAGTGTTCGTGTATCCAATCTCAATAAGTTTTGAAAGATGTGTTATAAGTTATAAAGTGCAACAGGTGCACAAGAAAGCAGTACAGCTGCCGCTCACACGACAACACAACCAGGATGAATAGGGCCTCGGTTACACCGACTATGCATAGCCAACACAGCAACCTAACCGTTAATACATCCAACCCAACAATCTCTTAAGGCTAGAAGGGGAATTCCTGGGCAAGCCACGAGAACGCTAACCCAACCACCACTAACTAACTCAAGTTCTATGCGAACCAAAAACCAACTCCAGAAACAATTACAACCCTACTACAGGTTAACTATACAAACTGGATAATTCCTAGGTTAAATTATAGTTAATCACAAAGCATCTCTAAGCTCAATATAACTCTCTAAAACAATACTATGAAACTAGTATAGAAACTTAGTAATGAAGGAATAAAACTCGCCTGATAATAATCCAAGTCCGGCAGAAACCAACTCGGAAAACCGAACCTAGGATCGACGACGAGACAATCGGAACAACGAACAAGCTACCACACCCAATAATAACAACAAGTAAACAATCAATTCAAGGAAACAAAAGTAAACCCAAGCCCTAGAATTACAAATCACAAATCGGAAAGGAAAGGGGCAAAACTCACCGAAGGAAAGGCGAGGAAGTCCGCCCAACAACGACGCCAAACACTGAGGAATCGAGGGAATTAAAGTGAAGGAGAGGGTGAGTGGAGAGTGAGAGAGAGAGAAGATGAATGAAAATGAAAACTACAAAAAGGATAAAACACCCGCCAAGTCGTTCGAACGACAAAGAAGTCGTTTGAATGGACAAGGAAGACACTGAAAGGACACAAAAGTCGTTCGAATGGACCCAGAAGTCGTTCGAACGACTTGGAAAACATGGGCCAAATTCCAGGCAAAACCGAAGACCCTCTCAAACCAAAGGATCTCCCCGGACACCCCGAAAACACCACGGACCACCACCACTACCACACAAACACTACTACAAGCCCAACAAAGGTTTCTCAAGGCAAAAACACCACCTCCATTGCTTCACGGCCACCAAAACGCCTAAGCTCCCAAAAAGAAATATTTTCCTCGGGAGACTCCGGAAACCTACCGGCCACTTCAACGCTCACCGGAACCACCCCAAACCACACACTCAACACAAAAACATCACGACCAACCCATCTAAAGGTTCCCAAGGCCACAACACCACCTCCTCCTCCGAATAACCACCGAACCGCCAAAACTACAAAAAAGAATCTAATAAACCAAAACACCGAAAGGAATAAATGGATGCATAATGGATAAAAGAGTATATGCGGAATATGAATGCGAAACTTAACGTGAAGGAAAAGAATCTAATATGTCGATGAGATAAAGAATAGGAATATATAAGCGGAAAAGGAATATAAGCGAATAAAAGGAATAATTAAAATATGGGTCATTACAATCTACCCCCCTAAAAAATAATTCGCCCTCGAAATTAAGCGCATACCTCATCCTGAGAATAAAAGTGGATAGTGCCTCCTCACATCAGTCTCCAACTCTCAGGTAGCCTCCTCTGGACCATGGTGACTCCACTAGACTTTCACAAACGAAATAAACCTTGTGGCGGAGAACCTTTTCCTCGCGATTCAAAATACACTCCGGATGCTCAAGATATGAGGCATCGTCTTGAACCTCTATCGGTTCCCAGTCAATCACGTGAGTAGGGTCCCGTTCGTACTTCCTCAACATAGAAACATGGAAGATGCTGTGAACTCTGTTCAGCTGCGGCGGCAACGCCAAACGGTATGCTAACTCTTCAACTCTGTCCAGAATCTCAAACGGGCCAATATATCTCGGAGCTAGCTTCCCCTTCTTGCTGAAGCGCATCACGTCCCTCATCGGTAAAACCTTCAGCAAAACATGATCCCCGATCCGAAACTCTAGCGGTCTTCTGCGGAAGTCGGCGTAACTCTTCTGTCTACTCTGTACTGTACGTAATCGATCCTTGATGGTAGTAACTGCCTCAGTAGTCTCCCAAACCAAGTCTGGTCCCAGTAAGCTCTGCTCACCAACCTCTGCCCAACTCAAAGGTGATCTGTATGGTCTACCATATAAAGCCTCGTAAGGTGCCATCCTGATGCTCGACTGAAAACTGTTGTTGTACGCGAACTCAGCCCAATGTAAATACTCGTCCCAGCTGCCCTTGAAGTCCAAAATACAAGCTCAAAGCATGTCCTCAAGAATCTGGTTGACTCGCTCTGTCTGACCGTCGGTCTGAGGGTGAAATGCTGTACTGAAATCCAGTCTAGTATCCATAGCTCGCTGAAAACTCTGCCAAAATTTGTTGGTAAACATGGCATCTCTATTTAACACAACAGGCACTGAAACCCTATGTAAACGAACAATCTCCCTCACATATATCCTGCTCAACTCGTCAGTAGTCATAGTCGTGCGAACCGAAATGAAATGTGCCGATTTGGTCAATCGGTCCACTATCACCTAAATAGAATCGTGTTGTTTCTTCATCCGCGGTAAACCTGATATGAAGTCCATAGTCACATGCTCCCATTTCCACTCTGGAATAGGTAAGGGTTTAAGCTGTCCCGCCGGTTTCTGATGCTTGGCCTTCACCTGCTGGCAAGTAAGACATTTGGAAACAAAATCAGCTATCTCGCGCTTCATATTGTCCCACCAAAAATGTCTCTTCAGGTCTTGGTACATCTTCGTACTGCCTAGATGAATAGTATATCTCGAACCATGAGCATCTCTCAAAACCTTACGTTTCAGTACCTCAGAATCTGGCATGCATAATCTGCCCTTGTATCTGATGCTGCTATCCGAACTAGCTGTCCAATCAGGTCTGGTGTCGTCTGAAGCCCAAGACTGTAATCTGTCGTCCAGCTGCTGCACCTCTATAATCCGAGAAATCAAAGACGGCTAAACTCTCAGATTTGCAATAAGACCACCCGTAGTCTGTGAATCCAAAATCAACCCGAACTCTGCACGCCTAGAGGATTACCAAGTCTGTCACGCCTTAAAATCTGGTAATCGGTAGCTTGACCAATTACTAGATTCTAAGTAGTGCAGGTCGGGGAATCCAAAGATTCTACCCCACAAATAGCCAAGCCGTATACAAATTCTGGCTCGGCTATTCACATATAGCAATAATCATCAGAGAAAAAAAATAACAATACAACAATATAACGCGGAAGCAAAGTACATATATATACATATCAGATGAAAATGTAATACAACATCTCGAATAAAACTCAGCGACACATGCTGAGAACACCTACAGAAGTCCAGAACTAAAGGAAATCTACAGCGGCAAAATCTGTCCCTGAACTGGCTAACCGTGCGGCAGTCCAAGCTAATCAATATCTGAAATGGTTAAAATGCGAGAGTGAGCAAACAACGAACTCACTAATCCAGCAGAACTAAATAACTTACTAACAACTGGTACTGAAAATTAGAGTAGAGATGAATGTAATAAAAAACAGGTAAATACAATCTAGCAATATAATAAGTGACCATAACAGATACAGAGTTGATAAGGAAAGGAAATAGAGTTGATGAGAGGAGAGAATAGAGAAGGAATGTGAGAAGAAAGTAGAGTAGGGAATATGAGAAGAGAATGTGATGATATGATAATATGCAATGCCATGACGTGAAGTGATGACTAAGATAATCCCATACTTATCCTAAATGCAATGATATGTTATGATGAGCAGGGATATTCCCATAAATATCCCCTAATGCAGAATGATTCAGTGTTTTAAAAGTGTACGCGATCTTATTATAATGTTGGTTGATCAACCGCTAACGTCTAATTTCTTAAAGAGATTAGTAAAGGGATACACATGTACGATTTGGTTAAGCTCGACCAAGCTAGGATGGTCGCTCTTGATCAAAGTAGATTTGAGTGTATCAACCCGTGGAACAATAGTCCGTAACATTTCATGGAATTTCAACCTCAACGTGGATAAGTTGGGATCTCCATGACTCTGCCTCATACCATTCCACACTCCGGAGTGGTTGAACTAGGTATGATAGTGCCATTCCCACTCTCACCGTGTCTTTTAACCCGATCTCACGGACTCTTTGGATCCTGTCGTAGGTCAACCGAAACGGAGTGTTCGTGTATCCAATCTCAATAAGTTTTGAAAGATGTGTTATAAGTTATAAAGTGCAACAGGTGTACAAGAAAGCAGCATAGCTGCCGCTCACACGACAGCACAACCAGGATGAATAGGGACTCGGTTACACCGACTATGCATAGCCGACACAACAACCTAACCGTCACTACATCCAACCCAACAATCTCTTAAGGCTAGAAGGGGCATTCCACGGTAAGCCACGAGAACGCTAACCCAACCACCACTAACTAACTCAGGTCCTATGCGAACCAAAAACTAACTCCAGAAACAATTACAACCTAACTACAAGTTAACAATACAAACCGGATAGTTCCTAGGTTAAATTATAGTTAATCACAAAGCATCTCTAAGCTCAATATAACTCTCTAAAACAATACTACGAAACTAGTATAGAAACTTAGTGATGAAGGAATAAAACTCGCCTGATAATAATTCAAGTCCGGCAGAAACCAACTCGGAAAACCGAACCTAGGATCGACGACGAGGCAATCGGAACAACAAACAAGCTACCACAGCCAATAACAACAACAAGTAAACAATCAATTTAAGGAAACAAAAGTAAACCCAAACCCTAGAATTACAAATCACAAATCGGAAAGGAAAGGGGCAAAACTCACCGAAGGAAAGGCGAGGAAGTCCGCCCAACAACGACGCCAAACACTGAGGAATTGCGGGAATTAAAGTGAGGGAGAAGTTGAGTGGAGAGTGAGAGAGAGAATTGAGAGAAAGAGAGAAGAGGAATGAAAATGAAAACTACAAAAAGGATAAAACACTCGCCAAGTCGTTCGAACGACAAAGAAGTCGTTTGAATGGACAAGGAAGACACTGAAAGGACACAAAAGTCGTTTGAATGGACCCAGAAGTTGTTCGAACGACTTGGAAAACATGGGCCAAATTCCAGGGGGATTGCCACTTCGTTTGATAGGTCGTTCGAACGGCCTATCAAACGACTGAGAAATCTCAGGCAAAACCTAAGACCTTCTCAAACCAAAGGATCACCCCGAACACCCCGGAAACGCCACGGACCACCACCAGTACCACACAAACACTACTACATGCCCAACAAAGGTTTCTCAAGGCAAAAACACCACCTCCACCGCCTCACGGCCACCAAAACGCCTAAGCCCCCAAAAAGGAATATTTTCATCGGGAGACTCTGGAAACCTACCGACCACTCCAACGGCTCACCGAAACCACCCCAAACCACGCACACAACACACAAACATCACTACCAACCCATCTAGGGGTTCCCAAGGCCACAACACCACCTCCTCTTCCAAGTAAACACCGAACCGCCAAAACTACAAAAAAGAATCTAATAAACCAAAACACCGAAAGGAATTAATGGATGCATAATGGATGAAAGAGTATATGCGGAATATGAATGTGGAACTTAACGTGAAGGAAATGAATCTAATATGCCGATGAGATAAAGAATAGAAATATATAAGCGGAAAAGGAATATAAGCAAATAAAAGGAATAATTAAAATACGGGTCATTACAATACGTTTCATAGGTAGGTTTTAATAGCGTTTTTCGCATGCTGTGATAAACAACGCTATCCTTTTTATGATAGCATTTTTCCGAACGCCATAAAAGCATATCATTTACGAATGCTATCAATTCATTTTTTTACAGCTTTCTTTTACTGTCATCAAAATGTTTGACGGCATTCATTAAATGTTATCGTTTCTTTCTAAGATAGCATAAAGTAAATGCCATTTTATTCTTATCATAGCTAGTGTTTAATGCTATTTTTTTTCCTATCATAACATTTGTTGATTGCCACGGTTGCTAAATTTTTAATGCACAGTGGCATGGCATCTAACCATAATGTTATCTCTACTCCTCACGAATGCTATTGATGGTTGTTGCAATTTTTCATAGCATTTTCTATTATATTTTTTGGTACAACAACTATTATACAAAACCAGATGGATTTAAACCATCCTCCTCCTAAGTAAGTGAGAGTTCTTCCAATTTGAGCTTATGGTTCCATAGCAAAGCATAAAGAAGTCACAATACAACTAAAACCAAAACAAAAAATCAAACTACTACATAGGAGCGCAATACCAAGTCAGATCAACTACAACTTTTTTAGCATGAGTAAAACACTTGTAGTTATAATAATCAGTTTCTTGTATACAAGCCAAAAATAAGACCAGACCTTTATAAGATCAATTATTTTTGAATATTGCTGATAATGGTGGTGATGTCCATGTTACTTTATCCAAATTTATTTAGTATGCTAACAAGAATCTTGTATGCCCAATTACCGGAACCATTGAAAATTCCCATTTCGAGTTATAAAAGTCTACCGATTAGTTTTCTTTGTATTTTTCTTTAGTTAAGAAATATACTCTGAACTTCTTAAGTATGATACTCTCAGTTAGACATGTACAAATATATTGTCTCCATATAGTAAGTTGATTCATTCATAACCATGTATATTCTCTGATTAGCATTTTGAACCAAATAAAAAGAAGGCCAATAACACCTTTTTTCATTAAAAAAAATATGGACTTTAATCCGTAATAACTATGATGGCCATTGGAAGTTTAGATTGTATTAATCATGTCTATAAATATGAGAGGGTCAAAGGTTAAACAACTTATAAAGACTCAAATGTATGATACATGTTGTGCCTGTGGCGATGTGGTTCACTTCTGTTTACTACTTTATACTTTATTCAAATAGAAAATAAAAATAAAAGAACTTTCGAACTATAAGTTGGAATTCCATAAAGGATAGAACAGGTCTTTTAGGTATTACTACAAAACAATAAATGCTTATGTTCATGAGAATTACAGTAGAAATAATACGAAGACTATTGAACCTAAAAAATGGCTTAAAGAGTTATTTGATTTATGAAGTGGAACTCACCTAGCCAGCAAGATCCACTATTTTGATAGCTCCATCTTGTATTTTTGGAATCACAAACTGAGACGATGTTCCACTCATGAGATTCTAAAGCTGAAATATTCACTTCAAATGCATTGTAGTAAAATCTTTTAAAAAAGGTTCAGAACTTACTTTGAATGTTGACTTTAAAGTAATTTGAACTCGGTCAGCAATGGTCTTGCCATTGAAGGTGTAATGTCCCAGATTTTTGGGTTATTTTATTTATTTATTATTAAGTATTGTTAATATTATTCATGTATTGTTATTCGTTATGCATCTGTGTTATTTCTTTTGGTAGGTTTGTATTAAATTCATTTCGGTAGTTTTGTTGGTTTCGGTAGTTTCGGGGCGGAAGTGTTTGTGTTTTGGTTTTGGGTGCCTGTTGTGGCTTGGTGGTTGTGTGATATTGTTGTGTGGTGGTGTGGTGTGATCTCAAGGAATCCTAGGGTAGATTTGGGCTTCCATGATGCTTCCCCTTCTATCTGGCTTATCAGATCCCTCCCGTCCATTTTTATTCCTTTATGTCCATTTTTATTCCTTTTTGTCCATTTTCTTCCTTTCTGTCCATTTCTTCAGAAAAGATTCCTTCTGTCTTCCGTTAAGCTTTCGTATACACTCCAACACGTCTTACATTTGTATATTATTCTTCACGAGTCTTTTCTATCCATTCCACATCCATTTATTCTTTTCAGATAAGTTTCTAGCCGTAAGATTCCTTTTTCTGGGTTTTAGGAGTTCCGGTGGCCATTACGCGGTGGAGGTGGTGTTTAGACCTCAGAAACCCCTAGAAAGTTTGGTAGTGATGTTTTATTAGTGTGTCTATAGTTTGGGGTGGTTCCGGTGAGCTGTTAGGTTGACCGTTAGGATTTCGGAGTTTTTCGAGCAAGGATTCCTTTTCGGGGGTTCAGGCGTTTTGGTGGCCGTGAGGCGGTGGAGGTGGTGCTTATACCTTGGGAAACCTTTGTTAGGTTTGTAGTAGTGTTTGTGTGGTGGTTTGGTGTGATTATGTGGTGTCCGGGGCTGGCCGTTAGGTTTTCAAGGCTTTTCTTCTTACCGTTTCTATTCATTGTCAGAAAAGATTCTCTCTGTTCGAATATTTTTTATTTTACTAGAATTTCATTGCTAGAATATTTCATTGCAGGAAAAATATATTCGAATATTTTTTGATGAATAGTAAAAACTGATTTTCTTTTTTTGCTTAACCGGGTTTTGGGTGGTTTTAAAACCTTTTTTTTTTTCTCTCTCTCTCTCCTCTCCCAAAATCAACCCAAATCCTTCCCTAAACTCAATCCTCCCCTCCTCCAAACTCTTGATCCAATCACCCCCTTCGATCGTGGATTCTTCGCCGAGCTTTGCCGCAACCTTCTCTCCTATCCTTGGTAAGTAATTCTCAATTCCATTCCGTTCTTTTTGCTTGATTTGGCGTGGGGTAATTTCTAGGGTTTAGTTTATTGTTTGATTTCTTAAATTGATTGTTTGCTTGTTGTTATTGGTTGTGGTAGCTCGCTCAGTGTTCCGTTTACCTCATCGTGATTCTGGGTTCAGAGTTCCATTTTGGTTACAGCGGAATTCGTGCATTATTATCAGGCGAGTTAATTCTTCCTGAATAACTAAATTATTATCCTGATTCGTGAGTTATAGAAATGCCTAGTATAACATATTATAACTGTGATTAGGCTAGTATAAGGTTAATTGCTTAGGACACTTTTACGGGTTATCCGTTTAACATACCTTAGGCGAGAATACTTAAGGGTTTCGTAGGTTAGTAAAACCCGAAACAATGTGAGTTTAGTTACTAGATAGAACCCGTAGGTTATGGTTAGCCAGAGGAGGTTATTCTCTGTTGTCGTCGATGTAACGATGGCTCCTGAGATTCCTCTTAGACCGATTCAATGAGGGTGGTTATCCCGAATCTTTTCTTAGTTGAGGTTGAGAACAAATGCATTTCTCAGTGTGTTGCAACGCCTCAGCGTCGATATATATATATATATAATATATTGAGTGTGGTATTGTTGGTTAGTTATTAGGGTGCCTAGCTTGTTTCAGGGCACTAGTAACTTGGTTTGACGATTAGTGGAGATATATGGACGACTTGTGGTTTAGCCGCCATTTCTCTGAGATAGTGTAGTTCAGAGACTATAGTTCTCACCTTATAGTTTAGCACCCTGGTTAGTTTGGGCTGCTGGATTTTGTTATAGGGTAATCTTGGGGCGACATAGCTTCAGTAAGACATGGTCTTCGATTCAGAGCCGTCCTCTTGCCTGCTATTGTTTTGATTAGTCTTAGGACTAGTCTAGGTATACTCTGTGTTCTCGAGGCCTGGTTCTCGAGTACTGTCATCTTGATTGGTGGTTGTTTGGAATGTTGGATTCCATGTGGGAGTGTGGTGTCTCCTGGACTGTTAGTTGTTGGTGGTGAGCAGACGGCTTGTCCGTCGTGGTTGGTCGTGGATGTTGAACTTCTGATAATTTGCCTTAGGATTGTTTGCTTATCGTGTTGTGGCACTTATTGTCCTCATGATTCTTAGAGCTAGTAGAGCTTACTCGTTAAGCCTTCTATCTGTGGGATGAGGCTTATATATAGGGCTGTGTAACGTTTCATCATCTAGGAGTTCGTGCATGGCAGGCTTTGATTAGCCAGGTGGTTTATGAAGTTGTACGTCACCCGTGATGTTGAAATCGGCTGGGATGGACCGTCACATCCTTGGGTGTAGACAGGCCTAGTGGGTTCTTGTACATCCGTGTTGGTGACTTGTGTACATGATTAGGGGATTGTGAGGCAATTCTCTTATTGGGGATTGTTGACTACTTGTTAGACACTTGTAGGTCATCCCATGAGTACTAGTCTGTGTTGACAGCTAGATTACTGTAGCACTTGATGATAATCATGTTGCTTTGAGGAATCTTAGAGACTGATGTTGTTTAGATGTCGTGACGGTTAAGTTGTTGTTTCATCTAGGTTCAGATGGTGCAACTTAGTCACAGGTGGGCATCTGTGTTAGTTTTGGTTGCCACGCTCTCTGGCAGGTGGTTATCCTGTGTGTACTGCCAGGTTGACGGTAGTTGTGTTTCAGTCTCTAGGATCATGCTCACATCTATAGATAATATTCTCTTATCTTATTGGGATCGGATACATAAATAACTCTGTATCAGCTAACCCTCGAGAGGTTCAGGGATTCCTTAGTCAGGTTAAAATAAAAGGTGGGTCCAGGATGGATACTATTATACCTAGTCACCCATTCGGGAGTGTGGGAGGGTATGAGACAGTATTTACAATCCGGTACAGGGCTTATCCTGGTGGTTGAAATGCCTCAGAATATGAATATAGCTCGGACGTTGGCTTCGTGGGATTTGATAAATTGATGTAATATCCTCATAGTCTGGTCGAGCTATTGCAGTACATCGTACCCTTGTATCCAATCATGATCTCTTTAAGGTAATCCGTTTTTAGCAGTTGTCAGCCCACTTTAGTCATGGGGGCTAGCCCTTTGGGTTGACATCTCTAAAACATTTTGCATCATAATGCATCATCATCATCATCATCATCAAACATATCATTGCATTTCTGCATACTTCCAATTCGTAAGTTCTTCTGATAGAAATCCTTAACCCTTTCTGCATTATATTTTATATAGAATCTTCTGCACTTGGGATAATCATATGATTATCTCATTCCATCATATCATCATCATAACATATCATTGCATTGGGATAATTATGGGATTATCCAAGTTCATCATATTCTTCTCCTCTTATTTAAATTTCTCTTCTCCTAATTGAATTGCGGTGTAATTAGATTCATATTCTTTCTGTATATTCTTCTCCTCTCTGTATCTATTTCTCTTTCTTATGTATCTGATAATTCATTAGGTTAATTAGTCTTGCTGGTTGCTGTGAGCTTGAGGCTGGTATCTAGTTGAGGACGATCTCGCTTAGCTTGTGATAGCTTCAGGGTTGTGCTTGGTTGGGGTTTGGGTAACCCGGTTGGATTGTTGTTGGCCGAGGGTCGTTTACCCTCGTGTGTTATGGTATTCCTGAGGTAGGTTAGTTGCGCGAGGCGCTGAGGGCCACGGTAGTGATTAGAGTATAGTTAGTAGTCCTTGTGACTGAAGCGTAGTTATAATATTAGCACTCCTTTGCAAGAGGTATATTTATAGATAAATTCATTAGAGTTAGTATATATATGTATATCTATTAAGCACCTATTAGACATCTTGGTAGATATATATTATTCATCATTAACAATTATTATATCCTATTATCATTAATATATATTTCCCATCTCATTAGTTAGTATAATCGTTTAGCTATTCTTGGGAGTTAGTGAGCTCGTTGTTTGCTCACTCTCGCATCCCCCTTTCAGTGGCAGGTTGTTTCAGATTTAGTTGCTGTTGTGGTGATCCTTGGAGAGCTGAGCTGGAGACTCATTCTCCAGTTATTATTTTTGGGTTCGCTGTGTAGAGGTTTGTAGAATCTTATGTTTAGATTTTGCTTCTTAGTCTTCCGTTGTTTCTGTTTTATATTCCTTATTACTCTGATGTATTGC
Source organism: Kingdonia uniflora (assembly GCA_014058105.1). Classification (NCBI taxonomy): domain Eukaryota; kingdom Viridiplantae; phylum Streptophyta; class Magnoliopsida; order Ranunculales; family Circaeasteraceae; genus Kingdonia; species Kingdonia uniflora. The sequence continues at coordinate 814,345 of JACGCM010001453.1, read as the reverse complement.
TAAGTGAACGACTGGGCCAAAATTTGTCTACGGCTCGGTTGTTTGTGGGGTGAATCTTTGGATTCCCCGACCTGCACATCCTCGAATCTGAGAAATTGGTCTAGCTACCGATTATCGGATTTTGGGGGGTGACAGAAGGTTTTGACAAAGATCTGCAAATGTTATCAAGAGAGAATAAAAATCAGTGATAATCATTATAAGCATAGGTTTGTAGCACAAAAATATCTACTGAATAAAAACAGACATGGAAAAAAAATTGCTAACAAAATAACTAAGAAGATCTATAAACAAAAACAATAATGGAAACTTTAAAGACCAATAACCTATGGAAAATCCAACATCGAAAACATAATTTGAGGACAAAGAATGAAATCAATTAATAACAATGTCTCATGCCATTAAGTAAATCTACAAGAGTAACAAATTCTAGCAATATCAATTTGAGAACCCATGGTGAATATTTGTTAAATTAAAAGAAACTTTATCTTTTCAATGCGAATGGTGCCCCCATTAATAGATTCCCTGACCTCTTACTTAAAAAATTCAAATTATCATCTATTGCAAAAAGTTTCATGTTCCAATCTATAATCCTCCACTATTAGATTGTAGTGATCTGACAAAATTCAGAGATTAGAAGTGTAATTCCCAGCAATAAAAATCTATCTAAGTTATAAAAAATGTGGATGTTAAATTCATACCTGTAAGTAATTTATGGCAAATCCAGTGGGCCCCCTAGCTTCGCCTCTAGTTACACCACAACTTGTAGCAGATCAACACAGGAAACACCATCTTGAAACCCCCTTTCTATTGATTTCGCTGAGGGGAAAAGATCTACTTTATAAATATCAAGAAAAAGAAGATATGATCAAACAATTTTCTCGTCAGAGTGTTAGAACTCGAAAAGATTGTGGGGAATAATAACTGAAATGAGGAGTATTGGAGATCGAACAATTTTATTAAGCAGTGGAGGCCATTCATTGAATATGAACCCAAGGAGTATTGGAGATCGAACAATTTCTATGTTCTATAATGTACTAGACCAAGTTTGGAATAAGGAAGGATTGGGACAGCTAGCAAGCATGGTTGGCAAGCCTTTTTATATAGACAAACCACCAAAGAGGAAAAAAGGAATTTTGCTAGAATTTGAATTGAGGTCAATGCTCATGAGGAGCTACCATCACAAGTTCTGATTGAGGTAGATGGAAGCTACAACATTATTGTAGGAGTAGACTACAACCGGATTCCCCCTAAATGTAATACATGAATGGACTTTGGGCATAATATCCACAACTACCCCCTTAGAAGCCAAAGGATAGAAGTATGGACATTGACAACAAGAAAGAGAAAGTGTTACAAGTGAGTGAAGTGGGAAGCAAGGTCAGCATGGCTGGTAAGGTGAGGCAAACTGTGGTGCAAACCAATGGTGGAACCAAGAAAAAAGATGAGATACACAACAACAAAGCAAAGGTTATGGAGGTGAATCAGAGTTCAACATTTGATGCTCTCCAGGAAGGGAACAACGGGATGATTGAGGCAATACTTAACATGAATAAAGTTGGTAATAATAGCTTCAGTATGGAAAATAAGAACCACAACCTCAATGTTGATAGGGACAAGGGCAAGGGATTAACAAAAAATCCTAAGGGGGAGCTGAGAGACAAGAACAAGGATGGCTCTAACTGTACTAATGGTGACTTCCAGCTCTCAAAAAGTGCCATTAAAAGGCTCAAAAATAGAAATGAAAGGAAGATCATGATAAAAGGGTTGAAGAAAGCATTGCAGCTCCATCTTACAAGAAGTATTACAAGCCCCCCAATAATAATAATGAGGCAAGGAACAAGATTGGAGGGTCTTTCAACATTAGATAGAAGGTACACCTTATAATGAGTGAGATATAGTGGAGAGTAGCAAAAATCTACCCTAAAATAATGAGTGAGATAGAGTGAAGAGTAGCAAAAATACACCCTAAAATGGAGCAATGCCAAGAGAATGAGGGAGGGCTGTTAAAAGCCAAGGCTTATACTAACCAGTTTTCTATTAAAATAGGTACAAAGTTCTTCACTGCCATAAGAGATATGCATCATAAGACTGAGGCCAGTCTAATGACCCTATGTCTATATCTAGTTTGTATACATGGGGGAGTCCTTATAATTCATGATAAGCGGGGTAGGGACTACATTAGTTTAAGGATTAATCCTAGAGTCGAGGTTGATTTCTTAGTCCTAAGACTATTTCCAACTCTACTATTAAACTATAAACAAGGTAGTCTCACCAATTATAAGGGTGAAGGCTATAACCATGTTTGTAATAAACCTAGAGTTGAGGTAGACTTCTATGTCCTAAGACTATTTCCAACTCTAAGTTTATATACTAAACAATTTAGTCTTCACTTGCCTAAAATGTATTTATGGATTGAAGAAAGTATGGATGCTCCATCTTGCAAGAAGTATGACCATCCTAAAGTGAGTGAGATCGAGTGGAGAGCAGCAAAACTCCACCTTAAAATGGAGTATCATTTCCAAAAGAGTGAGGGAGGGCTGGATAAAGCCATGGTTTATACTACCCAATTTACTACTTTGACAGGTACAAAGTATTTCATTGCCAAAAGAGACATGTATCACAAGACTGAGGCTGGTCTGAAAACCCTAAGTCTATATCCAGTCTGTATACATGGGGGAGCCCATCAAAATCATGGTAAGAAGGGGAGGGACTATGCAAGTTTTAGTTTTAATCCTAGAGTTGAGGCTGACTTGTTAGTCCTAAAAATATTTCCAACCCAAAGATTAAACTATAAACCAACTAGTCTCACCCATGTTCGCAAGGATGGACTATAACTATGTTTGTAATAAACCTAAAGTTGAGGCTGACCTCACTGTCCTAAGACTATATCCAACTCTGAGTTTACATATTAAACAAGTTAGTTTTCACCAACCTGAAATGTATTTATGGGCTACTAACAACCTTGTTGTTGTAGGAACATTCAAACTACATCATTGGAGTTACCAGTGTAAGAAAGATTTTAAGGGTAGAGACTGTACTAGGTTATGTATCAACCCTAGAATTGAGGTTGTTTTTAAAGTCCTAAGGCTTATCCCAATTCTAAGATTATATCATAAGCTAGCTAGTCTTACTCTTAGTAACACAGCTTTGTGGATTACTTACAATGTTATTTATGCAGGCATATGGATAATAATTGACCATTTATCTAATCTCTATAAGTGTAATATTGGGAATCAATATGTTGTGTCAGTAAAAACTAAGGTTGAAGCAGACACTTGTGGAAAGTGGGAGAATTTGGTTTGTATGGGACACAACTAAGCTATCTATTAGCCTTGTGTCTTGTACTAGCTAAATGATGGTTCTTGAGATCAATATTATAACAACTTCTACATTTCTCATATCTAGTGTATGGAAGTACTGGCTATGCTGAAAGAAGTGTGCTTTGGGATGAGATTAGATATTTATCTAGTACAAGTACCTTACCTTGGACTTTAATGGGGGATTTTAGTTCAATCATTAACTCTCAAGAGAAGGTGGGGGGTAATAACCATAGTTAAGTTAGTTGTAATGACAACTGTAATAACTGTTTCTAGTTATAACTGTTTCTAGTTAGTTGTAACAGACAATAGTATATAAACAGTGTAATCTGAGATTAGAAGTTTTAATAAGAAAGATAATTTTGTTTTCTCTCTTGTTTCTATTAGGGGGAGACCAGTTACTCATCACAACATAATTGATCTCCTCAATTGTACTTTAGATACAGGTTTGGTTGACTGTAAATATAGGGGATGCTTCTTTACTTGGTGTAATAGAAATACTGTTGGTAGAAGGATTTATACTAAAATTGATAGAGTCCTTATTAACAACGAATGGACTAACTCTTTCAATGACTATGTAGTGTTTTCGCTGGCAGATGTGTCAGATCACAACCCCATGATCATGACCATTGGAAATGGCATCAAAAGAGGCCATACTTCATTCAATTTTTTTAATTTTTGGACTGAGGAGAGCAACTTCATGCAAGTGGTTGCTGACTGTTGGCAAGAGGAAGTTGTGGGCAATCCTGCCTTTGTTATCTCACAAAAAATGAAGAGAGTAAAGAAGAAATTTAAGGAACTCTATGGTGCTAAATTCAGGAAGTTGGCTGAACAAGTGGTGTCTGCAAAACAAGTGCTTGGAGATTTGCATGAACAACTATAAAAAGACCCTTTAAACCACTCTTTGTCCTTGAGTGAGAGAATTGTTATTCAGAATTACACTAAGCTTGTCAGTAATGAGGAATCCACAGTAAAACAAAAGTCTAGGGTGTAGTGGCTCCAGTTGGGGGACATATTGGAGAAGTTAATCAGACTGTTAAGTGGAATGCTATTGTCTGATTTAAAAACAATATTCTGAGACATAGCTTCATATATTGGTTAGCTTGTATGAGAGCCCTCAAGACTCAAGATAAGTTGCTAAAGTGGGGAGCAACTCATCAATCTAGATGTGTACTGTGTTGGGAGCCTGAAGAGAATGAAGAACATATTTTCTTTACATGTAAGTACTCTAAAGAGGTCTAGATGGGAGTAATACAAAAACTGGGATACTTTAGAAATATTGGTACCATGGAAACTAAGCTTGACTGGTGTATAGACCACTTTTCTGGAAAATCTGCTTTGTGCCAAGCTAACAGACTCTCCTTCAATTCTTTCATATATCACATTTGGAGGGAAAGAAATGGGAGGCTTTTTAATTGGATGGCTTCTGAACCAAGGATTGTTCTACATAAAATTCTGAACATGGTAAGAGAGAATCTATCAAGTAGGATTCACAAGGTTAATAATAGCAATGCTAAGAGGCAGTTCATGAACTGTTGGAAGATGCAGGCTGGGCAGACTATTCACAAAATCATTGCTTGCAAGTGGGACAAGCCACCTGAGGGAACCCTTTGTTTAAACACTAATGGATCGCTTGAGGAACAAGGAGGAATTGGTGTTGTTTTGAGAGATTATAATGGTAATGGCATTAAAACTTGGGCTGAATGCGTTAAAAAAAATAGTTTATCACTATGCTAGAGTTGCATGCAATTGACTATGGGTTGAAAGGAGTCATGCAAAAGAGAATTATATTGGGAACTGACTCTACAACAACTATAATCGAAGCTATATATAACACTCTAACGTGACCCAACTTGGGAGGCAAGGGCTGTTATTAGCTATATTCTTAACTCTATAAGGCAACTTGAATTCTTCCATATTTGCCATGTGTATAGGGAAGCTAACAAAGTGGCTAACCATCTTGCTAGCCTCCTTACAACTTGGGAATTTATTGCTCTTATACCAAATGATTTTTCTGCTGTTCTACAGGGGCTCATTGATGATGATGCTGCAGGTAAGGTTTACTATATAAGTATTAATACTTGAGTCTTTGTAGTTGAAGCTCTTTACCAAGCTCTTGACCTTTAGCTGCCTGGGTAGAAGTTATCTGTGATACTTATGAAGCTCAGAGTTATTATGAAAGCGTTGGTTAGGGTGATCCTGGTTACATGGCTTATCCAGTGTGGTTTGGCTGCCTCAGCATAAGTTCTTTTGTAGACTGAAATTGTTAATGAGGATGGTGGTTTAGTTGTGGATGGGTTCAGTTTGCTGCTGGTGCTAGTTCTGGACTATGAAATTTTGCTTCTATATTACACCTTTGAGGTAGAGTCATGGATATGGATAGTGTAATGTTTGGGTTTTGTTTCTCTTTCACTGTATTATGCAGCTATTGACTATGGGTTTTATTTCTGTCTTAATTTAAATGCTCATGTTCAAATTTTTTTTACCTTATTGCCTCTAATATTTTTCTTCAATTATGTCGTTTTTAATTGTGATGTTTGTTGATGTCATCATTAATACAGTATGAAAAAACAAAATACAATAATTGTGGCCTACTAAACAAAATTTAGAACAAGGTTGGACATTAGGTAAAGTATCCATATCCATGTGAGTATTCGAAGAAAGAAAGAAATATTTCATAATAAAGATATAAATAAAAAATCTCATAATGAGGATATGAGACTATTATACATGATTTGTCTTTAGATGCAAATTTTAATATATTTTCTTCGTAAATTTTTTTTCTCTCTATATATATATATGAATTTCTGTTATAATGCAACATCTATAGGGTATCATAGATGATTGAGAGTATTAGTATTTTAATTACCCCAAAATATTAGTAGCATGTGAAGAGACACAACAATAAAAGGTATGACTATTATCTAGAAAAATGAAAATGTGGTGATATTGTAAACAACAATTGCCCAAATAAATACTAGTAAATGCACATGTTCCAAAATCGATACTCAAACAATTTAGTTTCAAAATGGATACTAAACTTCCAAAATCAATACCAAGCCCACATTTATACCCTATTTTAATTACCTACCTCTTAAAAAGTAACTTTAATATTTAATAACCATACATTCAATCAATGACAGACTTTTAAAAAATCTCATTAGTTTAGTTTCACTTAGATTTTTAATGATTCGTCATCATAATCCACAATCGAATTAGAGACTACCTTAAACGAAGAATTAATGAAGAACACAAGATTTGATGGGTTAAATTTCCCAAGAATAACTTATATTGCTCAATTGATTTGATTATAATGAATTACTCTTCCAAAACCCTAAGTTCTCAATTACAACTTAGATCTCTTCATATTGCATAGCCTTGCCCTCTTTTGAAGGTTACAAGTTTTCAAGTTATAATCTATGACGAAATTGCCCTTAAAACAACCTAATAGAGGAGCAGTCACGATATTCGTTCGAATAGACGTCGAAGTCATTCGAACTACTCGCCAAAATGAGCCTAAAAATAAAACCAGTCAGAATCATTTGAACGACTCCAGGGCTCGTTCGAGCGACCAAGGCTATTTTGCCTAAAATCTTGAACAGTTTATCTGGCTTAACTTTCCTTCTAGTCGTTCGAACGACTTCAAGGCTCGTTCGAACAACCTAGGCATTTTTGCCTAAAATCTAGACCAGTTTGTTTGGCTTTACCTTGCCCCTTCTCGTTTGAATGGCTCCAAGGCTCGTTCGAACAACTTGGCGTCTTTTGGAGGGGTTTATTATTTAGATCCTCATGGATCATGGCTCCCTCCTTTAGGATCCCTAAGCTCATACTCATGCTAGAATTGGAGATGAGGGAAAGCGGCTGTGCTCATTTCCCTGTCGTATAATTTCGACTTGCTGGGTAGTTGACCTTTTTTCCTAACTCTGAATGACTCAATACTTCCCCATCTTATAGCAGTAACCTTCCTTTCTAGAATATTATCCTCCTATAACGGATCTTCTCTTTCCACCCATAAGTCATCAACTGACGGTAGGCGAGTATCGATTGTAAAGTCTTCATCTAGGAGAGACGGCTCAAAGAGTTTCAAATGCTCGGTATTAATCACCGGATACATCTTCATAAATGGTGGCAAATCTAATTGGAATGCATTGTTGCCAATCTTCTTGAGGATAGTAAATGGGCTATAACGGATAGGCTTGAGCTTCTTACCTTCTCCCGTTAGTCATTCTTTACCCAAATGTAACCAAACTAGATCGCTCTCTTAAAAGGTGTATTCAACCAAATGCTTGTCGTGTCGAGCCTTATACTTCGCTAGAGTCGTCTTTAATTATTATTTAATCGCCTCATGAGCTTTACTTATCTTGTTCCTCTTCCTCCTTTCCTCTCACCTTCTTATCACTAAGACTGAAGGCCATATTAAAGGGGCCTTGAGGCAAATACCTAAGACAAACTTCAAACAGAGACTTTAAAGTGGAACCATGAATCGTCTGGTTAAAAAACAAACTGAAGATACAATAAACTCTCATCCCAAGTCTTTGGATGCTCATAATAGATTCTTCATAATGAAACGTGGTACTTCTCGTCAACTTATTGTCCATCATCCCCTATAACAATATTCAGAAATACACTAAAAAATGGCTATCCCTATATAAAAAATAGAAGAAGGGAGCCCAAAATATATCTAAACGTATTTAAAAAATAATCGCGCTACTCCTTCCCCGATAATCGTCTTCTGGCATGGAATAAGAACTATCATCTTGTTGAATCGATCTACTGCCACAAACAAATAATCATTCTTGCACTTGGTCATGGGCAAACCACCCATAAAATCCATCGATATGTTCTCCCAAGGTCGGTTAGGTACTAGTAACGGTAAGTACAGTCCTAACTTACGATTAGAAGGCTTCAATGTGTTGCATAGAATGCAACCATGAACCATACTAGCAACATCCACTTGCATCTTAGGCCAATAGACATGACACCATAAATTTAAAAGAGTCTTCTCAATCCTGAAATAACCTGCAACCTGGGAACAAAGAGCTTTTCTAATCTAATGCAAATGGTTTCCACCCTCAAGAATACATAGTAGAGTTTCCCTGTAAATCAAACCATCATTCAATTCATACTCACATGTCCTGCCTTACGGTAACTTCTGGTGAATCACAATAAGCTCTTTGTCATCATTATATCCTGTAACATACTCAGACAAAATAATAGGTTGTATCTACATAGCTACCAACAAAGAAGAAAAAGTTAGTAATGGGGGCTGAGATAACATGTCAGCCATTTTGTTGTCCACTCCCTTCTTATATTTGATAATCAAGGTGAATTATTGTAGATACGACATCCACTTCATATGACGAGCTTGATGTAGCTTGGACTATGTTGATAAAAACTGTAACAGTTATTAATCAGAATATACCACAACCTCCTTCCCCAATAAGTAGCTTCGTCAATGCGTCACTGATTGATGTAATGTGAAAAACTTATTATCATAGGTAGGATAGTTGTGTACTGCTCTTGTAAAGATCTCAAAATGGTAGGCAATCGGTTTCCCATCCTATAACAAAACTACCACTAATGCATAGTCCGACGCATCTACTTCTACCTCAAAAAAATACTACAAATTCAGTAAAGCTAACACTGGTGCAACTAAAACTTTTTCTTTAGTAACTGAAAGATTTTCCCATGGTGATCATCCCATACAAACTTTACACTTGCCCTTGTCAAGGAATGCAAAGGTGTTGAAATATGTAAAAAAATAATACCGAATAAACTTTTGTAAATACTAACAAGAACCCATAGAACTTTGCACTTCCGTCACTGAATGGGGTCTAGGCCAATTAGTAATAACCGAGTCTTTCTCCGGATCTACCTTAAGTTCACCTCTAACAAAAATGAACCCCAAGTATACTAGGTCCTTCTTCCCATTAAGAAAAAGTTGTTAGGATATCAATGCTTCCAACACTTTACGTATATGCACATGGTGTTCCTCCCATGTCTGATTATAAATCAATATATCATCTAAATTGACAATTACAAAATTATCTATAAAAGCACGAAGTACCTCATTCATCAACCGCATAAATATTGTTGGAGCATTATGTTACCCAAAAGGCATTACCAACCTCTCGAAGAGTCCCTGCTTGGTCTTAAAAGTCGTCTACCATGTATCTTCTTCCCAAATTCTAAATTTATGGTAACCCAACTTAAGATCCAGCTTGGTGAAATATCAAGTCTTTTGTAACTTATCCAATTCTTCCCAACAATCCTATTCAGCGCCCAATAATCCATACACATTTTCCAAGTCTCATCCTTCTTTGACACCAATAACATTGGTGAACCACAATGTGAGCAACTCGGATTAATAACTCTTTACCCTAGGAGTTCTTGTAACTATTTCTTTATCACATTAGACTCTATCACAGAAGTTCGATACAGCTCAATATTGGGTAGTGACTCACCACTCACCAAGGTGATATCATGCTCAAATTCCTCTTATGCGACATCCATTCAATTCCAAGAAGCAAGTCTCTATACTCCTCTTACAACTTCTCCATTTTGGTTTGTTGTTTATGAGACATTGTCATAGTAGACAACACTTTAGCCAATGTACCCTCTTGAACCGACCGCACCAACAATAACACAAACTTATCGCTCGCATTAACCAACTTCTTTACCTGAGTTGCCATTACTAAATTCTCCGTTGTGACATACTCCATATAAGTATTGGTATAAAACTCATTTTCCTCCTTTACAAGACGATATAAGCAAGCTCTACGGTAATGAATTGCATCTCGGTCCTAAAGATAAGGGCTTCCCAAAATGACCTAACACACATCTAAAGGTACCACCTCGTACGTCACGTCGTCAATAAACTTTTCAGTAATTGCAAACTTGAATGTACACTGCTTCGAGATCTTCACTTTCACGTCTATTTGAATCCACCCCAAACCATACGGCTTAGGATAGACGTCGTAGTATTTAAAACCATCTTCTTCACCAACACCTCTAAAATCAAGTTTTTATAACTACCCGGATCAATGATGGCCTCTACTAGGCTCTGCTTCACCTGAATACTGACATGAAAAAGTTTATCTTGACTTGCCTCCTCAGTAGCCATGGTCTGCTTAAACATAAGAGTAAGCTTATGATTTAATTTATCAAAATTCGGGAGGTCGACAACCGTTGCGGCTAGTGCACGTTTCTCTTTCTTACTCTTCTCTTCCTTTGACCTAAGTTTCGGGTGAAGTTTCTAACATTTATCTGAAATAGGCCCACTCGCGTTATAATGACTATAGAAATTCCCCTTGAACGAAGACCCATCTCTCTTGGATTCTCCCTTGTTCTCATTCTTCCAACCAGACTTGTACCCAAACTTATTTTTGGCGTATTTCTTGTAACTTTTCAAGTACTTTCCCTTAATGGCAATTGCATTCATGGTAGCATCTTTGATATTCGCCACATTAAAGAGTTAATTTTAACTCCCTTCTAATGGGCTCCGACAACCCACCCGTATACTTCATAAATACCTTATACTCGTCCACATCGATGTCTAAAACCAAAGCTTGGTTATGAAACTCTATAGTGTACTCTTGTACTGATTGCCCATACTTTTAGCGTAAATAATGTTATTTAAACTATCTCTCCTGCTCATACCCAATTGAGTAAAACTACTTCTTAGCTAACACCTTGAATTATTTCTAATTCAAACTTTTTACAACGTGACATTTTTTATAAGATTTCCACCATGTAAGTGTATGACTTGCAAATTTCAATGTTAAAAGGTAGATATTTTAAGCATTTGAATATTTATATAATGAAAAATAAGTCTCTAACCTATCTATCCAGTTATCAAATTTCTCAGCATCGATTGACCCGTCAAATACTAAAATTTTAATTTTAAAATCAATACGAAGATTACACATAAGATTCATAGACTCACCAATAATCGATTTTTCTTCCACGAATTTGATATCACTAGAATCTCTATCTTCCTCCTCATTACCCTCGTCCTTTTCCTCCTCTGTAACTTATTTTTTCTTCTTGCGTTCTTGTCACTTTCTCAAAGATGATGCCTTAGAGTGGTTCGCAAAAGCTAATTGTTCTACTAACTCCCCTAAAGTAGTTATTAGGTCAGAAACTTTAGTTTCAAGCTTCGTGAGTCGATCTTCTAATCCCCCATCTCTATATTTACGTTCTTCTTCAAATTAGGTTTTTTGTGAATCATCAACAGACTTACAAGTATCCTCCTAATTTGCTTAAATCGGTCACGTGTAAAGACTAACAACTCCTAGAAAATCGTAACTCTAAAATCTGATACCATTTAATCCACAATCGAATTAGAGACTACCTTAAGCGAAGAGCATAATATTTGGTGAGTTAAATATCTCAAGAAAAACTTTTATTACTCAATTGATTGATTACAATGAATTACTCTTTACAAACCATAATTCTAGATTACAACTTCAATCCATTCGTATTGCATAGCCTTGCCCTTTAATAGGTTATAAGTTTCCTAGTTGCAATGTATGATGAAATTTCCCTTAAAACAACTTAATAGAGAAGTAGTTGCAATAGTCGTTCAAACGGACCTAGGTGTCGTTCGAACGACTGGCCAAAATAAGCCTGAAAATGAAACCAGTCAAAGTAGTTCAAACAACTCCAAGGCTCGTTCAAACGATCAAGGATATTTTTCCAAAAATCTTAAACAGTTCGTCTGGCTTGACTTTCTTTCTAGTCGTTTGAACGGCTCCAAGGCTCGTTCGAATGACTTGGCATCTTCTGGAGGGATTTAGTATTTAAATCCACCTGGATCACATCAATATTTATCTTTAATAAACATAAGGTTAAAATTATCATCATTTGTGAGTAAGTTTGTTGTAATAGCCTAATTGCGGGATTCAGACTTAGCCTTTACACTAGATGTGTATAGAGCGCTCAAGAACAATAAACAATAATCAACAAGATAATTTTACGTGAAAAACCTTTGAATAGGTTAAAACCCACGACCTCTCTTGATAGTTTTGAGAAAAAGAAGATGATCTTATTGAGGTTGCTAACTTATTACAATGAGTGCTCTGAGTATATGGAAATTCAGAGTTAGGATTTTTCTGTGTAGAATTGTCTGCCTCTAGCCTGTAGTTCTCTGGTCCTATATATAGGTCTTATAATATGACTGTTTGATGACCATTAAGATTCTTAATGGTGGACGTTACAAAGAATATGTAAGATATTCTTTGACTGGATAGTGTAACGTTCTGACCTCTGTTGCTGTATAATGACTCTGTTGATGACTGTACACTTGCATAAATCGAACTATTAATGTGGAGATCGAAAGTGATGACTCGAACTGAGGAATATTGAATATGCCTTTAGTAGTATTTCTTGTATACTGATGAGATCGAGGATGAAGCTTTGAGTCCGAGATACGAAATAAGTTATTACAAGACGGCTCTCAACCAATAGCACGAGTAGCATCAGGGATAAGTGGTGTTAGTTGAGAAATTGGTGTTGCATGTGCTCCCTGATGTTGCTGTATTGTTTATGTTTGTGCTACGTACTCTGTTGGTAAAGTCAAAAATTTAATTGTTGGTCGAAGATGACGCATGAGTCTGAGATGCGAAATAAGCCACTACAACTGCCCCCTCTCAGCCAACAGCACGAGAAACATTATAGGCGAGTGGTGTTAGTTAAAAATTGGCATTAAATGTTATAGTTAACATCTGAGACTCATTTCCAATGTATATTCAAAGTGTCTTGCTTGTGCCTTTTGGGTTTCCCTGAACCAATGGTTTTAGTCAATATTATTTCATGGGAAATATTACTGACGTTGAGAATTTGGAGAGTCGCCTTTAATACTGACCGTAGTATAAAGAGGATCTTGATTTGCGCATGATGAACCAAGTCTTTTTCTTGGATCTTCTGTATTCCACTATGGTAAACTGTCTTACTGTAATTTGGAAATTTCTGAGTGTTGAAGAACATGGTGACGACAAGGACTCAGGCTTGGGAGTTTAGGATTCGTAGGAAGATGGAAGAACTGCGCATCAGGTATTTTGGATACCAACCGTTGCATCTTCCAACGCCAATTTTTGTATCTCCCACCTACCATCATATGTCATATGAAGAAATGATGGAGGCGGGGAATGATCATTACCAGATGGTAAGTTTCCATTATCTGCTTACATCTGAGGCGGAGTGCCAAAATGGTCTTCGGTTAGTAGCAGAGGAGGTTGTGATAATTAAAGATGAAGTGACAGGCGTTCGTCCGAAGGAGTTCCGTCGGTACCCTTTTGATGAGTGGGTCTTATTGAATAAATAAGGCATTTCGTCTGTCTCTAGTATACGGGGTGGAGGTTATGGTGGGAGAGGTAGCGATGATGGAGAGGATCATTTTCTTCTATGAGCCATAGATTTTGGCTATGAAGAAGATCTTTCATCTGTGATTTCCAATTCTAACAGTTTCCCAGATCTTGCAGCATGAGATCAGGGTTTGGAAGTTGTTTTAGTTTTTTAACATATTCTTTGTGGGCTCCTAAAAAGCAATTCGAACTGTAACTTTATGAAGTAATCTGCTATAATTATTGGGAACATTTTATTATTTGTTAAGTATTTTGTATAAGAAATCTTTGAATTAATGAAATGTCAATGTTCTTGTAATTTATTTCCTTGTATCTAACTTGTTTGTATAGTTTTCTGGTGTAAAATAGGAGTCTGTCAATAGGAGTTAGTTATCATAGGGTATGTTGGGGAAAAATGAGCTATAAAGAGTTCTGTGTGCATGATGGTAAATGGTAGTGATAGGTGAGTATTGGAAATTTAGAGGAGTTCAAAAATGTGACTTGGTGAAAGTAATTATATCTTTGTACTCTACGATCTTTGTACTCGATCTGGATGACGGAGTGTTTCGAACTGTGAGAAAGGGTTGATATTGATCTGTAGGTGCTACTGCTGAATTTTCTTGATCTTGTAAGTTGCCATCTTTATATGTGCTCGTATAAAATCTGAGGAGATATTTTATACTATGGAAAGAATGATTCGATACAATATTCGGCATTTGATGTTGATATTCTACTGTCCCAAAAATGTTCACAAAAATATTTCTCTCAACAAAATCTATGGGGTGATCTGAATTTGTGAAGATCTTCCTTGTGGTTATAAGTGGTGATTTCTTACTGTTATGATTTGCATCATTTATAGGGATTATTTTTGCTCTGAAAGTAGTGTGATTAAGCATGGTGAGGACTCATTCTAAGCGTGCTCAACAGGCAGTAGATGGTCGCTTCCATATCAAGGTTACTGAACTTCGTAAGCAATATTTTCGTCGATTGCCTTATGATGCTGTACTTCCATAATGGCCATTGAATCTGGTCGGATGAGATGATGAAGGTAAACGTGTAGCGTATGATCGCTTTTTTTGGTGCGATGTGTTTCAGATGTCGTTGCTGAGTGCCACGATGCGGGAACTAACTATTCGACAGCTCGCATGTGACAAGATCATTGAAGAGGATGCAAGGGCAGCAAATGGAGAAGTAATTATGTGTGGGGAGGCGTACCATCGAGGTTACTTTCGATGTAACTGGTGAGCTCAGTAAGCTCGAAGTATGAGAGCTCGTACGAAGTATTCTATTTGTAGTATTCTATGTTGGAACCCAAATAAATGTAAGGTGAGGAATTTTAAGAGAATAAAGTAATGTGATGTCTCGATCTGTTTGAATAAGAATAAAGTATTCTATTTTACTCTTTGTGTACGAATATTTTGTAAGACAGCTCTAGGATTTTAACAACTGTTTAGATATCTATGAATTTTAAATATTGATCTATTTTAGGAAAATTGTACGATCTTGGTAGGATATAAAAGTGAGATGATTGGTTATTTGTACTGTGTTTGAGGAAGAGGAGCAAAATTGTTTAATGGCAGATAATAGGGAAGGATGTGATAACGGTAGACGTTATCACAGAAGTCACGATGATGCCTTTAACCCAAAAGACGTGCCTACAGAGACAGTAGGGGCGACTGACACGTGTCTGAAGGAACCGTCATTTCACAAACTGAGGAAGGGTATAAAAATGCGCCTCTCTCTCCCTTATAAATTATCTATAGTTTCAAAGAGAGAAAAAGTGGTATAAATCTTATTTCCAAGGAGAGAAAATGTTTGAGCTTTGAGTGTGATTTGAGAAGGAAATCTTCATCAGGCGATAGAAAATTATCGGGGAAGCGACGGGGGTGCTCAATCTCGGTAAGACGTCCGGGAAAAGCAGTAGATTGTTGTTCTTCAAGTGCAGGTTGGTAATATAAAGCTTTATCTATTTGATTTGCTTTGTAATCTGGATAATATTTGTAGTAATCTATTTGATATGTGTAGTAACCTGTATGATATGTGTAGTAACCTGTTTGACATGTATAGTAACCTGTTTGATATGTGTAGTATCCTATTTGATATGTGTATCTGATAATGTAGGAGTTTTGGGTTTTTTAAATAAATATGAGAAAGTTTTAGAGTTGGAGAATTTTTGTATATGAATAGACTATAGAGAGAAAAAATGCTTGTATGAAGGAGCTCGAAGCTGAGCTCAAGTTAGAGAAGGAGAAGAGAGCTGAAGATGCTACAGCGGCTACCAAGGTCACAAAAAAGTATAGCGATCTGGTGAAGCATGATGCTGTTATATCACAATCAGTTGAGGCACTTTTAGTAGAAAGATACCACTTCATCCAATCATATTATGATTTTGGATTAAGTATAGCTGATGTTGAGTTAGGCTGAACCGATATATATATATATATAGTGAAATTGTCTTTCCTTCAGATGTTACTGACGAAGGGATGGCTGATACTGCTACTACACCGGAGAAAACGTCGGACCTTCCACCAGGAAGTGTCGAGCTAGTCCTATCTATTGAAAAAGTATTAGACCCTCTATCAAAGTGTACTAAACCAGTTCCTCTTCCTGGGAAGATATTGGGTCCTTCTTCAGAACCTGTTAATCCAGTCCATCTTGTTGGGTCCTCATTGGAGGCTCCATCTGAGGTAAAAATCAGCAGGAATCTCTAAACCATCTGTGGAATTCTATTTTTGATTTGATGTAGTTCGTGTGATATCAATATGATTATACTCTATATTCTTAAAGTTTGAGTGATGATTTGAAACATGTTCGTCTTGGATGTTTGTATTATAAAAAAATATTTGTACTCTGTGTAGGAGATAGAGCGACTGAGAAAAACTAATTTCGAGCTGGAGAGGTCGTTGTGTAGAGCGAGGGATTCTGTGGCTCATATTCAACAGGTACTTAATAAAACTGAATATGAGATAAAGCAATTTAAGTTGAATTTAGGGAAAACTTTTAAAGAGTTATATGATCTCCAGTGTAGATATGCTAAGATAAAAATAGAAATGGACAAAATGTTAAGAAAGGAAGAGGAAAGGGGGGTATAAGTGCAAAAACCAAAAGAGTTGACATGTTTTAACGACCTGAGTGATAAGGCTAGGTGTCAAAGTATGTTAATAGCTCAGACATTGTATTTTGAGGTCGAAGTAGATAGTGAACGAGGGTTAAAAGAAGCTTAAGTAGAGCTATTATATGAGAAAGATGTAGTTCCGAACCCAACTCGAGTTATGTTTTTAGCTCAAGAAATGCGTAGTCGTCATAGTTTAGAGACGAGAAAGTATTCTGCTTGAGCTAATGTGTCTGTTGTATGGGGTAACGTAGAACCTTTATCTGATGAGTTTGGCTTTATATAGGATTAGAGGGCCATGAGAATTGTATTTTTTTGGATAAGAAAAGAGCAAATAGAGGTTCAAAAGTGATTAGAGGGTGAATTAAAGGGGTTATAGGATGAGTTATTGCAATACGTAGAGCAAAAAATGTTTTTAGCAACGCGATTGTTGAAAAAAGTGTCTGTTTGAATTATGGTAGAAGCTGATTTGAGGGCTTTAGGTGTATTGTAGAAAGAAACGTGCCAGTAGCTGCACAAGGTACATATGGTATTGAAGAAGCATTTATATTCGTCGTGAGCAAAAGTCGTTGCTTGAACAGAACATGAGCGCCATATAGACAGTGTTACTGATTTTTATAGAGGAGGACTAACTAGGGTAGACAACAAATTTAGGAAGTTTGTGACAGAATGTGGGAAGGATTTTTATGTAGAGAACGCCAAGGCTGAGAATATGTGGTTTACCAAAGGTGATGGAGAAATTGTTGGTAAAAAACCTATTCCTAGGACGTGGGAACTGTCATCAGAAGAGGATGGGGAGGAGGTCGAAAGTCTGATACCCCGATCGCGGCGTAAACAATATCTGCAGGAGGTGGCGACCTTTACCACTCCGGTAGATGTGCAAGTAACAAATAGAAAAAGTTTGAGAGATAAAGGGTCGTCTTCTCATTTCATGAAGAATCAAAAATAGGGTATTCTCGTTTTTCTTTTACCAACCCTGCATATGTGTTAGATCTTTGTATACTGTTGTTAATGATAAATGAAATATGTTCTTTGCGATGATGAATAGAATGATGTATCGATATTACTCAGATACCATGTTCTTGATTTAAACTTGCTAACTGTGATATGTAATATGTTAGTATAATCGAACTATTATAAATATAAACTATTATGACAGGTGGAACTGATAGCTATTTAAAGTCAGTGTGACGCATTATGATGATTTCCTTGTGGGAAATATAGATTGAAAGAAGAGTGTATGATGTTGTGCTGATTGAGGAAGTTGGCGACTCTGAAGACAATGAACTGAGGTCCATTGTCGATTCTGATGAGATGGGGGCATCCAAAATAGATGATGATACTTTCCCATATAAACTTGATGACTTCGTCTTTTCATGTGCGACACAGAGGGACTACTTCCACCCATTTAGTGAAGTAATCTGTTGCTACTAAGAGGTGCTTCCTTTTACCAGGTATGGTGGGCAATTCTCCTACGAGATCGAGTGCCCATCTTTTGAATGGCCAGACAGCGTTGCTGGAATGGAGTTCCAAGGCTGGAGCTCAAATTTGGGGGCCATGTCATTGACAGACACCGCACTTGCTTACGAACTCAATGGCTTGAGCTTTTATTTCAGGCCAAAAGACTCCTTGAGTAAGAGCCTGATTGGCTAAAGATTATCTTGTTGCATGGGAACCGCAAGTGCACTCGTGTAGCTCAAGCAGGAATTTTTGAGCTTCTTTGTTGGATAAGCACTCAAGATACAGTCCTGTGACCGAAATTATGTATAAAAAACTATTTTCCCCGATGTGCCGCTTAGCATTATCCAGCCCACATCTCCTTTCAGTGGGATCTGTTGGGAGTTTGCCATCAAGCGTGTTTTTAGTCCCAATATACTTGAGGAAAGGTCATCTCCAATCATCATCGTCCTCTTCAGCGCCCCTAGTATTGACAGAATTTGAGTTTATCATGATTTTTTTCCTTTCTTTCATTTCTTTTTCTTTCCTCCCTTTTCCTCTCATTTTAATCTTTCTTTATCTCTTTTCATTTCTCCTTTCACTCACTTCTTCCTTTTTTTTCTCCTTTTTCCTCTTTATTTCCTTTTCATTTCCCTTCTTACTCTCTTCTTTTTCTTTTTTTCTCCATTTCTTTTATCTTATTATTTCCTTGTTTTTCATTTTTTTCTTCCCTTCTCCTATTTTCCTCTCTTTCCCTTCTTTTTCCATCTTTTTTTTCTTTCTTCTCCTTCATCTCGCCTCTCCTTCCTCTTTTCTCCATTTTCTTTCATTTTCTTAACCATCGACATCGATCTGAAGACTTTGAAACAAAATGATTTATTGCGGCAATCTTGCCTGCTAACTTTTGTACGTCTTTATTTGTTTTTGAAAAATGCATAGACAATAGTGCGCGAATTCGATTTGGATCAGCTTCTATACCTCTCTTACTCATTAAATATCCCAAGAATTTTCCTGACTGAACCCCGAACTGGCATTTTTCAGGATTGGGCCTCATCTTATAGAAACATAGAATTTCGAAAGAAGTACGTAAGTCTGTAGCAGATGGTTTATGATAGAAAGTGGAAAATTATCCTTTAAAGTATATTTGCTGAGGTCTGAGAAATCCACGTACACCTTGATCTTGTCGTTCTTCTTTGGGATTGCTACAATGTTCAAGATCCATTATGGATAATTGGCCTTTCTGATAAAGCCAACTTCGATGAGTTTGTTGATCTCTTTATTAACTTCTTCTCGGAGTCTTGGTGCTAAGGTCCTCTGCCTTTGTTTGGCAGCTTTGGCCTTATCTTTCAGATTGAGCTTATGGCAGGCCAGATTTGGATCAATTCCCAGCATCTCGTGAATGGTCTAAGCGAAGACATCATTATTGTCTTTATGAAATTGGATGAGGGCATCTCGTTCTGCCACTGACAAAAGAGTGCCAACGTATTCCCTTCACTTTTCTCTACTAATTTTGACGTACTTTGTTGTTTTTGCGCTTGGCAAATGGTTTTTGTAGAGTTCACTGTATTATTTTTTGTAGTATATCCTATTGTTTTCTGTAATTACTATATGTGCTGCGGCTCTAAGGATTCTTGATTGATGATGACAGAATTTTTACATGCTCAAGCTAGCTTCTGACTTCCTTTAATCTCATATATGCCGTTATTTCATTCAAATCGCAGCACCAAATGATAGGTGGATGGAATAGCTCGCATATTGTGTAACCAGCAACAACCCATTATCCCTAAATAATAGAATTTAGTATTGATATCATAAAAAACAGGGTCGAGTATCACGGGTCATGCCATGATAGGAAGTATAATCTTTCCTACACGTTTTTCTCTAGATCCGTTGAATCCATGGATATCAATGTCACTGGGTTATACCTTGTCGGCCACTCCCATCTGATCAATAGTACTACCAGTATCTATCATCATCGTGTGAAGCACCATATTTCTTATTTTTAACATGATCACCAAAGTATCATGGTGAGGATAGTTGATATGACGAACATCAAAGTCGTCGAAAAAAATTCCTGTTCGCTGAGAGCTAGACACAGGAAGTAAACGAGCTTCTTTGTCTTTCATGGATAGGTCATGACATTGATTGACCCATCATCTTTTACTTCTGTTCGGTTGGTAGACGATCTGAGTCTCAACGAAGTGGCTGAAGGATACATGGTATAAATGTTTCTCTCCTACTGGTTCTTCGGTTTGTATAACTTCTGTAGGAAGTTTGTAACTCTCGTTCGTGTAAGTTTCAACGTCCACAATGTATTCATGTATTCGTCCATCTGCAAAGATGTACTCCAACAGTCGCTGCAAGGTGAAACAATGTTCGGTCTCATGATGGCAGATCTTGTTGTGAATGCAATATGGTTTGTTCTCAATGGGTTTGAGATACTGTACATTACGGAAAAGCCTATCCTTCTGAAGTATAGGATAAATGTTAGCTATGGTCACATTCATCTTGGGAAGATAGGGCTTTGGCAAGTTACTCCCCTTTCGAGGTCGCTCATCGTTAGGTTTTGTCTGTTTCCTATCTCCTCCCTGATCGACAGCATAATTAAAATCCTGGCTGGCTGACTGATCTCGAGCTATTAATGTTGACTTCTGAGGTTTCTGCCTGTCAGACACCATTCTTTCCAGGTCTATATACCCGTTGACTTGTTCGATCATATCTTCCAGAGTTATTGGCTTGTTTAGGACGAGGTACTCCTTTGCCCTTCTATCAACAAGTAAAGCATTGGTGAAAGCTAAAATAGTGATCTTCTGCTCGAGCCGATCTACTTTTCGAGCTATCTCCAAAACTTCTTAGTGAATGTCTTAAGCTTTTCTCCTGGCATCTGCTTAAGGCTGAAAATAGAGTATAGATTCTCCTATTTGTTTTTGTTGCGCGAGTAATTTTTGACGAAGAGTTCATGTAGTTGTTTAAAAGTTTTGATGGATCCTTCAGGTAGTGTGCGGAACCATCGCAGGGGCTCCCCTAATAAGCTGGTCAGAAAGATTAGGCATAGAATATGGTTGGACGTGGAATATAGGCCTAAAGCGTCTTGGAACTCATGGACGTGTTCCACTGGATCAGTTCCTTTATATTTTTAGATCTTCAGAGTATAGAACCCGGTGGGGACCTCGTCATCCAACTGCTCCTGTGCGATCGGGCTCTTCTGTAATCCGTTGTGGATTCCTTTAGTTGAAATCTAGCTTTGAGTAATTCTTTTATTCACCTGTCAGCATGTTCCTGAGTCACATATTGTTGAGCTGCAGTGGTTGGGCGTGTGATGCGTCCTTCTCCAGGATTATGGTCACCACTCCCTTCACTTAGACAGTTTTTTGCTGGGACTCAAACTCTTCGGGGTAGATTTTTAGCCTGTCTGACTCCCGCTGGGCCGCCATCTACTTCCTGGTGGTCCTCCTAGATCAGTATGGGCTCTATTTCCTATTGATGATGATTAGATCGAAGTGCACCTCCTACGTGATTGCCTTTCGGAGAAGGTCATATTCTCTCATGAACGAAAATTCACGAGCCTTCAGGTCACACGGCTTTGTTCCTTAGGGTGGTGACCTGCTGACCCTGTAGAACCTTCAGTGTATCATGTACACTCGCTAGCTGCTGCTTCAAAGTAACACGTCTTTCTATTTTATAATTTAAAGTGACTCGCAGATGTGCTAGTACGGCTTTAACTTCTGGAGGTGACATTTTGAAAAAAGATAATCAGTGGTTTCTGAGACAATGGGTTTGAAAACTTCAGTTTCCAGAGACGGTGCCAAATGTATTAGCCTAATTCTGGGATTAAGACTTAGCCTTTATACCAGATGTGTTTAGAGTACTCAAGAACAGTAAACAATAATCAACAAGATAATTTAACGTGGAAAACCTTTGAATTGGTTAAAAACAACCTCTCTTGAGGATTTTGAGAAAGAGAAGATGATCTTACTAAGGTTACTAACTTATTATAATGAGTACTCTGAGTATGTGAAATTTTGGAGTAAGAATTCTTCTGTGTAGAATTGCCTACCTCTAACCTATAGTTTTCTAGTCCTATATATAAGTCTTATAATATGAACATTTGATGACCATTAAGATTATTAATGGTAGACGTTACAAAGTATATGCAAGATATTTTTTGACCAGATAGTGTAACGTTCTAACCTTTGTTGTTGTACAACGCTTTATTAATGACTGTACACTTGCATAAATTGAACTGTTGATGTGGAGGTAGAAAGCGATGACTCGAATTAAGGAATATTGAATATGTCTTTAGTAGTATTTCTTGTATGCTGATGAGGTCGAGGATGAAGCTTTGAGTCTGAGATACGAAATAAGCTATTAAATTTATAACCTTAATTTATCTCTAAATAGAGATTAATTATCATAGGTCTACAATGTAAATTGCTTTATGAAATAGTCACTAGAAATATAAAGGTGAAAGAAAGTAATATGATAGACCTTCTTTTATTACCTCAAACTACATAATTTATCATGTGTTATTTACCTTTATGGCATTTGTTATTATAGAAATTGTCATGTGCTCTTGAGAAAATTATCATTTCTTGTTAAAAACATTATTTGTCATTCAATACAGTCATCATAGATCAACAATTACTTTATGAAAGAGTTACGAGTGATAGAAATGTGGAAGAAATGAATAGGAGATTCCTTCCTTTATCGCCTCAAACTAAAATATTTGTCATATGTTATTGAAGACATTTGTTATTACAGAAAATTGTTTTTTAAAATATATATCATGTCTACAATGTAAAGTACTTTATGAAATGGTCACGAGAGATAGAAAGGTTGAAGAAAGTGAGATAATAGACATTCTTTTGTCACCTCAAACTAAATAATTTATTATGTGTTATTTACCTTTATGACATTTTTTTATTATAGATAGGAAAATTATCATTTGTTTTGGAAAAACATATCATTTTTCCTTCGATACATTTATCATAGGTCTACAATATAAAGTGTTTTATGAAATAGTCACGAGATATAGAAAGGTGGTAGAAAGTAGATTATAGACCTTATTTTGTCACCTCAAACTACATAATTTATCATGTGTTATTTTCCTTTATGGCATTGTTAATTATATAAATTGTCATGTGTTCTTGGGAAAATTATCGTCTATTTTTAAAAACATCATTTGTCATTCGATATGGTTATCATAGGTCAACAATGTAAAGTACTTTATGAAAGAGACACGAGAGATAAAAATGTATAAGAAATTGACAGAAGATGCCTTCTTTTGTCGCCTGAAGCGACAAGATTTGTCATATGTTATTGAACTATACAACATTTGTTATTATAGGAATTATCATGTATTCTTGGGAAAATTACCATTGGTTTTTGAAACCCATATAATTTGTCTTTCAATACAGTTATTATAGGTCTACAATGTAAAGTGCTTTATGAAATAGTCACGAGAGATAGAAAGGTGGAAGAAAGTGAGATGATAGACCTTTTTTTGTCACCTCAAACTACATAATTTATCATGTGTTATTTATATTTATGGCATTTGTTATTATAGAAATAATCATGCATTCTTGGGAAAATTATCATCTATTTTTAAAAGCATCATTTGTTATTCGATACGGTTATCATAGGTCAACAATGTAAAGTACTTTATGAAAGAGTCACGAGAGATAGGAATATGAAAGAAATTAAGAGGATATACACTTTTTATCATCTCAAACTACAAGATTTTTCATATGTTATTAAACATTGCAACATTTGTTATTATAGAAATTGTCATATGTTCTTGGGAAAATTATTATTGGTTTTTGAAACACATATCATTCGTCCTTCGATACAGTTATCAAATAGTTATAATGTAAAGTATTTTATGAAATAATCACGAAAGATTGAAAAGAAAAACAAAGTGAAATGATAGACCTTCTTTTGTCACCTTAAACTACATAATTTATCATGTGTGTATTTACCTTTATGGTATTTATTTTTTTAGAATTTGTCATGTCCAATTTTTCCACCATTAGTTCAAACACTTGGTTTCCATGGTTTACAATCTTGCATCATCAAGTAAATAAGGATTAGGGAAGAGGATGAAGATGAGAGAAAAACCGGGAGCAAAGTCTTAAAATTGAAAACCCTAGGATTCGAAATTGATATCTAGGAGATTTAAATCAAACTAAACCGTATAAGAAATCTCGAAGAATATCAGATATCTTGGCACCTAATAAGTAAATAAGGATTGAGGAAGAGGAGAAAAACTTAGAGGAAAGTCACAAAAGTGAAAACCTAGGTTTCCAAATTGAAATGTAATAGATTGAAATCAAACCAAACCTCATGAGAAAACTCGAATAATATCAGATATCTCGGCGTTATGATGCAGATCTTGAAGAAATATTCAAAAGCTTTAATAAAGATGAGAGAAAAATTAGGAACCTCTCTTTCACTCTCTCACTCTCTCTCTCTCGAATAAAAGTCACATCCAGACAACCAGCAAATGTAGAGACATGTATTTTTAGTTAAAACATAATTTTAGTAGGGGAAAAAACTTCTTTTTAGCACTCTAGTATTGATTTTGGTATTTGTTGTTCCCTGGGCCCGATTTTAAAAGGTGAGCATTTACTAGTATTTATTTGGACAATTGTTATATTTTTAATGGCTAAAATAGAATTTTAACATCATAGTTATATAGCCTATACTGGTATATTTATTTCTAGAAACTTTTACCATGGATTCTTATTAATGTTTTATGCATGCTATGGTTTTTCATTCTCTGTAATACTTGTATGACAATGCATATTCATAATGTTTCTGTACTTAATTCTAAAGGTATGGATGCACAAAGAGACAAAAATGAGATGAATATGTGTTTGATTGATAGTGCAACAACTAACACAATTTTGAATAATCGGAAATTTTTCTCCAACTTAGTACTTGATACACATAAAGTATCAACAATAGATGGGCCATCAAATATAATTGAGGGCTCTGGAATAGCACACCTCATGTTGCCAAATGGTACTCAAATTCATGTGCAAAATGTGTTATATTCAAGCAATTCTAAGATAAACTTGCTATGTTTTAAGGATAGACGCATAAATGGGTACACCTTATTGAAACTCAAAACAATGGCAACAAAGAGACATTATGTATCATCTCTAATGTTGGGAGCAAGAAGCTCACATTAGAAGAATTCACTTTTTTTTTCAGTGGGTTTATATTTTACCACCGTTAGAGTAATTGAGTCTCATGCAATATGGCTAAACGAAAAATTTACTATCCCGCAATATATACTATTTGACATGACCATTTGAGTCACCAAGAACAAACTATGTTTAAGCGGATTATTAGTAACTCTTGTGGGGATCTATTGGAAAATCACAGTCTTGACTTACCTAAGGATCAATTGTGCATCCCTTGCTCTCAAGAAAAGTTTATAACTAGACTGTCTTTTATAAAGGTTAAAAATGAGCCTTCCGCTTTCCTCCAAAGAATATTAGGTGATATTTGTGGGCCCTATACACCCTGCAAGCGGCTAATTTTTTATGGATTTACTAGTTGGTCACATGTTTGCTTATTATCCACTAGAAATCTTGTATTTCCTCAACTTTTGGCACAAATTATTAAATTTAGATCCCAGTTTCAAGATAACCATATTAAATCTATTAGACTTGATAATGCCATTGAATTTACCTCACAAACATTTAATGATTATTGTACATCCTTAAGTATTGAGGTAGAACACCATATCCCACATGTGCACACACAAAATAGGTTAGTAGAATCATTTATCAAGCGCCTTCAGCTCATATCTATCCCCTTACGCAATCTAGTTTATTAGTTAATGATTGGGGACATGCCATTTTACATGTTGCATCTCTTGTTAAACTTAGACTTACTGCCTATCATAGTTTTTCACCTTCACAACTTGTTACTGGTAGGCAACCAAACATATAACATTTAAGAAAGTTTGGTTGTGCGGTAAATGCGTTAATTTCATCTCCCAAAAGAACTAAGATGGGTCCTTGACTGCGTTTAGGTATATACATTGGTTTTGAATCTTCATCTATAATTAGGTATCTTGATCAAATGACTAGTAACATTTTTACTGCAAGGTTTAAAGATTGCCAATTTGATGAGACAATTTTCCTGCCGTTAGGGGGAGGTAAAAACCAGATTGCTTATAAAGAACAACCCGTTTCTCTAAGGAACGGCATGAATTGACGTAAAATACATCCACTCTGTCTCATCAGGATTTGAAAACTTCACAATGTGATTATGAGACTAACAAAATGATACATTTGCAAGAAATTGCAAACCAAATGCCTGATGCATTTAATGATGTGGCAAAAGTAACAAAATTATATGTGCCAACTATGAACGTGTCAGCCAGAATCAAAGTTATAGTTGGACACGGTCCAAATATGATAGCAAATGAATCCGCTACATAGAAAATGTGGCAGACCTAGAGGTTCCAAGGATAGTTCTCCAAGAAAAAAGAGATTGGATGAAACATCTTGTCCTGATAAATACCCGGTAGTGGCTGGAGCTCCAGAAACAACTAACAAAATTTTACAAGTTCTCAAATTCTTTTAAATGCCTATGGTTACCCCAGTAGAGGCACAGATACCTGAAAATGAAGAGATCTTAATTTTTTTATGCATGTTCAGATGAATTGTGGGATAGGAAAGTACTTATCGTGGATAACATATTCCGCTATGCAGTAGCTATTGAGATAACAAAGGACAATGATGATAATGACAATGAACCACGTAGTATAAATGAATTTTGACATATGAAAGATTGACCAATGTGGAGATATGCCATACAAGTAGAGTTAAACTCTCTAGAAAAATGTGGTATGTTTGGACCTATAGTGGAAACACCAAAAGGCATCGGTTTCAAATAGGTATTCGTAAGAAAATAAAATGAGAGAAACGAAGTTGAAAGATACAAAGCTCGACTTGTAGCACAAGGTTTTTCTCAAATACCTGGTATTGATTATGAGGAGACGTACTCTCTAGTTATGGATGCCATTGCTTTTAGATATCTAATTAATTAGTCACGCAGTTCCAATAAAACTCGATATGAGACTTATGGATGTTGTAACTGCATACATATACGGAGACTCAGATACTGGCATATATATGAAAATCTCAGAAGAAAACAATGCCAGACAGAAAGCCAAATGGTACGTGTTTAATAAAACTAAGATATGCTTTATATGGGTTGAAACAATCTGGAAGAATATGGTATAACTGTCTTAGTATGTATTTAACTAAGGAAGTATATGAAAATAATTCAATTTGTGCATGTGTCTTCATTAAAAAATCTTTAGATTGATTTGCTATAGTAGCAGTATATGTGGATGGCATAAACTTAATCGAGTCTCCTAAAGAATTAGAAGAAATTGATAAATATTTTAAGAAAGAATTTAAAGTAAAAGACTTGAGAAACACAAAACTTTGTCTCGGTTTGCAATTTAACGAAGTTCTAGTGGGATTTTAGTTCATCAATGTCGTTATGTTGAAAGGGTCTTGAAACGATTTAGAATGGACAAAACACATTTACTTTGCACATCCACGGTTGTAAGGACTTTAGATTTAGATAAAGATCCATTTCGACCAAGGGGAGAACATAAAGAAGTTCTCAGCCCTGAAGTACCTTACTTAGGTGCCATTGGAGCACTTTTGTCTCTATCACAATGCACAAAACCAGACATTGTATTTCCTCTTAGTTTATTATTTATATATAGTTATGCACCTACACATAGACACTGGAATGGAATTAAGCATATATTAAGATATATTCATAGGACAACTGATATGGGTTTATTTTATTCTTTTGAATCTACTAACAACTCCCATCCAATTGGTTATGCAGACGCAGGTTATCTTTCTAATCCTCATAATGGTTACTCCTAAATAGGACATGTATTTCTTAATAACAATGCAGCTATATTTGGCGATCAAAAAAGCAATATTTAGTAGCCACTTCCTACAATGTAAAGTTAATTGCACTTCATAAAGCAACTAGAGAAAATGTATGGTTGAGTTCGATCATTCAACATATAAGAAGAAAATGTCAACTGTAATGACCTATTCTGGATCTCGACCTCAAGTCTCAGCTTTGACCATCATACATTTACTCAACCTCATCAACATACAATCACGTAGCACATTTATGGCACACTATGGAACATTTATAAAGAAGGCCTTATTTCTCGTTCTTGACCTAAGCCTAGATATCGGCCTCTACACCAACAACTCGATTCATACTGTACTCAGAGTCATTAAAGAATTCGTTGCAAAGCATATGGATCAGACCGTTACGCAATCAGTTCAAAGACTCATTAAAATTATATTGTAGCGTTCATCATTAAAAGTAATAATGGTCGTCAAACAGTCATATTATAAGGCCTATAAATAGGACCAGAGCGCTAGAGGTTAGAGACGGGCTTTTCCTATAAAGAAAGTCTGGAGAGAGGAAATTCTATACAAAAAATCTAAGGCAAAGAATTCTATCTAGAAACTCTATACATAACTACTCAGAGCATTCTTTGTAATAACAAGTCAATCAATAATATCTTTCTTTCTAAATCCTCAAGAGAGGTTGTAGTTTTTACCTATTAAGAGGTTTCCACGCAAATTCTTGTGTTTGATTAGTTGTTGTTAATTACGTTCAATTCGTATTCGGTGTGAGATACTAAATTTGGAATTCAAAATTAGGCTCTTACATTTGGCGTCGTCTGTGGGAACAAAGCAGTTAGCCACGGTTCTTAGATACAACTAATACTTACTCTCTTCACAGAATGCCCTTTCAGACCATAATACGCCAGTAGGCCCAGCAAAAGGAAGCGTCGTACTGGCAGAATTGCAGGCTACTCTAAACTTTGAGGCAGAAAGGCAAGCCATTTTGGAACAACAGATGGCAGATGTAAGAGATGCATTGAAAGTTCTATAGGGACAACAGATGGTAAGCTAAAAGAACAAAGACGTTCTTCCAGCCACCTCAAGAATTTCAGTTTGAGACTGGCTAGGACCTCGAGGCAATAGCCAGGGAACCGATATTTGATTCAATCATAACCTGCTGGGACTCGAGCCCATACAGGTACCAAGAATCCAACAAAAAGTTGATAACGTTCTCGCAGAATCCAGACAAGAAGAGGACCTACACCGAAGAAGAGTTCGCATTCCTGTGCGTGAACGACCAAGTGAAGGAAGTGGTAAACATATTCCCCGAGAAGACGTATTCAACGTCAAAAAATTATAGCTCGTCAGTTCATGACTCAAGAGTACGTTAATAAGCAAATTAAAGAATTATTTAAAGCCCAAATTCAAGCTGGCAAAGACATCTACAACAGGCTACAAAAGAGCCTGATTGTTTAGGATCTATTAGACGGTGAGGTCCCCACCGATTTTTACGCACCGAAAATCTAAAAGTATAGGGGAACATATCCCATAGAACATGTCCAAGAATTCTAGGATGCTTTAGGATTACATTCTACATCAAACCACATTTTATACCATCTCTTTCCTACCAGTCTCCAGGGCAAACCTTTGCGGTGGTTCCACTCGCTGCAAGACGAGTCCATTCACACTTTCGAGCAATTGTGAGAAATTTTCGTCAAGAACTACTTGCACAACATAGACAAAGAGGAAAATCTCCATTCTTTGTTTAGCCTTAAACAAGTGTAAAGAGAGAAGCTTGAATCGTTCACTAAAAAATTATTGGAGTTAGCCAGAAAGGTAGATAGGCTTGATCAGAATATTACTATTTTGGTATTTACAAATGCTTTGCTATTGGAAGGTCGAGCAAAAGAGCACCAAATTCTAAATAAACCTACGACCCTGAAAGATATGATCAAAAAGGTAAATGGCTATATCAATCTCGAAAGGATGTTCAGCAAAAGATAGAAGCCCCAAAAGTCAATCCTGATAACAAGAGATCAATCCACAGAAAGAAATTTTAATCCCACTACAGATTATGGAGGAGACAGAAAATGGATTAAATCTAATGAAGATCGACCTCGAAGAGGTAGTAACTTACTTGTAGTATTATATTCCTTATATTCAACAAGAATAAGCCAACACTTTCTAGTCGAAGATAGTTCAACATTCTATAGTCGAAGATAGCTCAACACTCTATAGTCAAAGACAACACAATATTGTAGAAGATTCTGTGAGTCCTCGACTTACCAAAAGTAGTCGTTGAATCCCGGTCAAGAAGGAGCTGCTAGAGATCTGTAAAGTTCGCCAACTACCCTCGAAATATGAGACTATTTCTTTCTTTTCATAAACTGCCTGTATATACTATAAATACAGGTAGAGAATAGGTTTTAAAGGACCGCAAGTCTTATATTTCTCTATCCTAAACACTAGCAGTACTCTAAAAACTTGTAATAACTAGCATCTACTAGATTTTTCATCAAATCCTCCCCGAGGTCGTGGTTTTTCTCAGTCTCTACTGAGTTTTCCATGTAAAATCTTGGTTGTTAGCTCTTTATTATGCAATTCTTATGAAAAATTATTGGCAAAGGTTTTCCTCCCAAAAAATATGCCACTACAATTGGCACCGCCTGTGGGAATACCATTTTTTTTTTACCATTTCCAATCTGAACACCATCCGATGACAAACATGAACTTGAGAATTCATTCTAGTACCTTAAGAGATCAGGACAATCCAGAAGCTCTTGATCTGTACGGTGCGGTCCATGAACTTCTAAAATAAATGGCCACAGAAAAAAATCAAAGACTGGAAGATCAGCGTGTCTACGCTCAAGCTCTACAAATAGAGAAGAACAAACGCAGAAAAGCACTGGATCAGCAGAGTCAAACACATCAAAAAGATATGGAAAGATTGCGAAGAACACAAGATCGAATCACGGCTTGCCAAGGATCACCGCCACTAGCTTGAAGTGAACATCGATCAAGAGCAGTTTAACGCGATGATCAGCCGAGAGAGGACGACTAACGAATGTCTCGATCTAGATCTAGAAATTCTAATAAAGCCTCTCAACATTTTGGCTCAACTTTTTCGGCCTCGACAACCCAAGGAAGTCGACGTACACGTCATCAAACCCCTCTGCTAGAAAGAAGGCTCATCAGAGATCTATTGGGACCAGAGAGACAGGGCGAATTTGTTCCTCAGGCTACAACCTTACCTCTTCCCCGACACCAATTCGTCACTCTGGATGACCTTAACAACAGAATTCAAGCCATCAACTCTAACATCCCGGCTCGACGATCTGCGCTTGATAGGATCGAAATTAACCACATCTCCCCATATCTCAAAAATATGCCCATTCCAGAAATTTTCCATATGCCCAAATTCATCCAGTATGCAGGCCTCACTGATCCTCTTATACATTTTCGACATTTCAAAGCCACTGTTGGGTTATACTCCAAACTCGACCATATGTTGTGTCAACTATTCAACATGAGCTTAAAAGAGGAACTACTCCAATGGTTCCACACTATCCAAGAAGCCTTCATCACTACCTTCAGCCAATTGCAAAATCTTTTCGAATCGAACTACGCTCATGCTTGGGAGCGTAAAATCACCGTGGAATCTTTGTTTTACCTCGAGCAAGGTGCGAAAGAAACCTTGGCAAGTTTTTATAAACGTTTCCTGCAGAAAATACAGAAGATTGGAAATTCAGACCCCAAAATTATGGTTTCAGCATTTACTTCTGCCTTGAACCTTGACTCAAAAGTTCGCGAAGAGCTAAGTCTACACAAACCATGTACGGACACCGAAATGATTGACGTGGTTAATAATTACATCGAGCTGGAGCGCTCGAAGAAAGATAAGATAAAAAGCTCCTCTGTCATAAATTCTCGAGAAGCATCTTTGACCCCGTCCCAAAGAACAACCACTACAGCAGTACCGAAGCTGCCTGCCAAAAACACTGATAGCATTAGAAGAAAAGAGGGCAAACCTAACAAACCTGTCCCAATTCTGCCACCAATGACAACAACCTTCTCGTTATCTTGCCAACAATAAAGGGAGACGAGTGTTATTGCGAACCACAGGTTATTACAGATCTTCCGAACAGACCCTTATGTCTGTATCATAATCTGCATAGTCATGTAACTGATATCTGTTACTCCCTCATTCGTATCTTTTGCTGTATCCTCTTAGCTGGAAGACCCCACAATTATGTCGTCGACATTCAGAAATTTCTCGACGAACAAGCAAAAACTGCTGAAGTCGAGCAAAATAATATCCAGGGCCCAGCTCGCCATTTGTATATGATCGAGATTGAAAAAGGGAAGAAAAGAAAACAAGGCGATCGTATTATGTCTTGATGCAAAATGACTTCCTTAGACAAATCGGTAAAACTTCTTCCAAGCATCAGCAAATCTAAACGTCCTTACCAGATAACGTTCAAGAACTGCGACACAAGTCATGTACAATACCCTCATGATGACCCTCTTGTTATTATGCTAAAAGTGGAACAGGATTACTTACATACACTTTCATCGACACCTGAAGTACCACAGATGTCTCATTCCAAAGAGTAATCGAAGTCTTAGGCCTTATAAGTTCAGTAAAAGCTTTGACAACAACAATCACTGACTTCAATGGTTAAAAGGAATTAGCCACAAGAGAAATCACTCTGCCAGTTCCAACAGGTTCACAAATCACATTCATCAAATTTCTTGTCATTGATGCAGAGCCCAAATATTTGGGCATTTTGGGACGCAGATGGTTCAATTAAAGCAGTACCCTCGACTTATCATTTAGCGCTACGTTTTCCTACAGATCATGGAGTCTATGAAATCAAGGGCAACCAAGCAGTCGTATGAATGTGTAAAAATACCACATGCAACCCTCATACAACTAAACTTCTCAAGGCATAGCAACTACAGCATGACATACCACCCACATTTGAGCAACATGATGCTGAAATGGTTAAAACTGCCGAACTTGATGGCCCTGGGTGCACAACCTTCATTGGATCCAAGCTGTCAATTGAAAAAAAAGAAGCCATGATACAGCTACTTATGATAAACATCGACGTCTTCGCCTAGACTTTTCAAGAAATGCCCATAATCGATCCTTCTATCGCTTACCACCACCTCAACCTCCTTCTAGACAGCAAAACAGTCATCCAAAAATGACAGAATTTAGCTCCCCGACTTCGAGTAGCAGTCAACGAAGAAATTGATAAACTCCTTCGTGTCGGCTTTATTCGGGAGGCTAAATATCCGAAGTGGGTTTCCAATATCGTTGCCGTGCCCAAGAAAAATTATAAAATACGGGTTTGTGTTGATTTTACCGAACCCAACAAATTCATACCCAAAGATAGTTTTCCGCTACCATTAATTCTGCAACTTCTCGACTCAGTCGCAGGATACGAACTTCTTTCTATGATGGATGCTACCACGGGAAACAACCAAGTTCCACTCGCCGAAGAAGATCAAGAAAAGACCACTTTCATAACCGAAAGAGAACTCTACTGTTTCACAGTAATGCCTTTTGGGTTAAAGAATGTTGGAGCTACTTACCAACGACTGGTGACCCAATTGTTCAAAGATCAAATCGGCAAAATCATGGAAGTCTATATCGATGATATGATCTGTAAAAGCCTTAAAAAGAAAGATCATCTCCACAACCTCCAAACTATCTTCGATATCCTTCGCCAATACCAGATAAAACTTAACCTAGAGAAATGTCAATTCGGCGTTACATCGGGAAAATTCCTGGGCCATCTAGTAAGGAAAAGAGGAATCAAAATTGATCCAGCTCAAGTCAAAGCACTCATGGAAATGCCTTCTCCTCGAACGAAAAAATATGCTCAAAAATTTATCGGCAAAGTCATCTGATCAATGCAAACTTTTTTACCTTCTTCTTCGTGGCAACCCCACTCCTCTTTCGAACAAACAAAAAAAAAGAAGTTATTTGGACTCCTGACTGTGAAATGTCGTTCCAAGATCTTAAACGATACTTGGGGCGTCCTCCTATAATGAGTACTCCCATTGATGGAAAATTACTCATCATGAACTTATCCATAACTGAAGACTCCATCAGCTCTGTCTTTATTTGAGAAGATGCAGGCATCGAGAAACCTATTTACTTTATCAGTAAAACTCTTATGCCTGCTGAAAAGCGATATACTACCACTGAGAAGCAATTGCTCACCTCGGTTCACAGCTCTCAAAAACTTCGTCCATACTTTCAATCTCACCCAATCAAAGTCATTACAAAATACCCTCTCAAACTCGCACTCTCCAAAAAGGAAAAATCTCGACGAGTTCAACAATGGTCTGTTTTCCTTGGGGAATATGACATTTCTTTTGAACCTCAAATATCCATTAAGGGACAAGCAGTGGTCAACTTTTTGGCAGATCTTCCCGTTGAAGACCCAGATTGGGAAGAACTCGAAGAAATCTTCACCGACGACTCAATTACAGAACCAGACGCATGGTCCAAGAGTTCTGGTTGACGACTTTTTATGGACGGATTGGCAGGACCACAAGGTTCTGGAATTGGCATAGTCTACATCACGCCTTCAAATTATCGCATAGAGAAAACTATCAAACTCAAATTATATGTTACCAATAATGAAACAAAGTACAAAGGCATCTTGCATGGTCTCGATCTTCCACTTACTCTTAGAGCTGAGAAATTAGCAGTTTATGTCAACTCTTTACTCGTCGCCAATCATCACAACAATCCTTTTAAGACAACAGGCAAAATAGTTGATTACGAAGCCCTGGTCGAAGAAAAAATGAAAAAATTCAAGCATGCCACCATTTCGTATTTACCTCGGCAAGAAAATCGTCATACCGATGCTTTAGCGTACATTGCTGCCATGCTGGGAGACAATGAAAAAAGATCTTTAGAAATCGAGATCCTCGAGCAATCTAGCCTCGATATCTTGTTCATACTCCACTTAACCGTTACTGAAGATGGCGACTCTGGAGACTGGAGAAAACCATTTTATGCTTACCTCAACTCTAACATCCTCCCCAGTAACAAAGAAGAAGCTCGATCCCTGTTAGCCAAGTGCCCCCGATTCATAATCCAAAATAGAATATTACATCGACTCACTGGAGGAGGGCCACATATCGAATGTATATCACAAAAATAGGCTCAAATCAAGATCAGAGAGCTTCACAAAGGTATTTGTATTGTACATGTTTTCAGAAGATCACTAGCTCAACGAGCATTCACACAATGACTCTATTGGCCCAAGATGAGACAAGACTCCGAAGACTTAGTTCGTTAATGCTACAAATGCCAAATCCACGCTTAGGACATCAAGAGCCCGGCCCTCGATTTACATGTTAGCAATGTCCTTTGGCCATTTAAACGATGGGGAATCGATATCATTGGCCCCTTCCATCCAGCATCAGGAAACAAAAAGTTCATCTTAGTTGCCACCGATTACTTCACCAAGTGGGTCGAGGCAGTTCCTTTATGCCATACTGATGAGAATGAGGTCATAGAGTTCCTTTGGGAGCACATCATTACCCAGTTTGGTTGTCCACAAATGATACATTCTGATAATGGTAAACAGTTCATCAGCGCTAAAGTCCTTGCTTTCCTTTATAAATACAAGATTCAGTTAATAACTTCCACACCATATTACCCTCAAGGCAATGGACAAGCTGAAGCCATCAACAAAAACATCAAATCTGGCTTATGCAAGCGACTCGACGACAAGAAAGGTAGATGGGTCGACAAACTACTCAGTATATTATGGGCTTGTCGTACCACTCCTCGAGTCT
The DNA here is from genome assembly GCA_014058105.1 of Kingdonia uniflora. Taxonomy (NCBI): domain Eukaryota; kingdom Viridiplantae; phylum Streptophyta; class Magnoliopsida; order Ranunculales; family Circaeasteraceae; genus Kingdonia; species Kingdonia uniflora. The sequence continues at coordinate 778,392 of JACGCM010001453.1, read as the reverse complement.
CAACAGGGTGTACTCCATTCATGATGGCTTTTGGTACTGAAGCAGTCATACCCTTAGACCTCGATCTCCCAAGTACTCGACGCAAAATTATAGATGAAGATAATGAACTCGGCCTCCTTTGCAACCTCAATTGGATCGAGGAAGCTAGAGATAAGGCCATTGAAAATTTGGGACATTACCATGATACATTTAAAAAGCATACAACAAGAAAGTTCGAGAACGCAAATTCGGTATTGGAGACCTTGTCCTACGACAAATATAGGATCATACTCGACCTAAGAATTCTGGAAAATTATCAGAAAATTGGGAGGGACCCTACATTATATGCAACAAAATAGATAGCGGAACTTATTGGCTTATGACTGAAGATGAAGTTTAGCTTGAGTACCCATAGAACACTGCTCAGCTTAAACTCTTCTACAGATGATGCCCTGTACTCTTTTTACTTCGAATCAAATAAACAATTTGTTGTAAATTATCTTCTTTACTACATCAATTTGTCCTCGATCTACACTTTTCAAGTATCTATCTGACAAACGATCTCTTTCTACTTCGATTTATCCTCGATCTATACTTTTCAAGTATATATCTGACAAACGATCTCTTTCTACTTTGATTTGTCCTCGATCTATACTTTTCAAGTATCTATCTGACAAACGATCTCTTTACTACTTTGTTTTCTCTCAATCAATACTTACCAAGTATGCTAGAGACAAAATAATTCCTTACTATCCTGATTTGTTTTTAGGTCCTTGCTTACACAAGTATCCTAAAAGCTATCTAGACTTCATACGACCACTATCACATTACATGATAGTTTATTTCATGCTCTTTACTTGTCGAACGATCTCTAATGAGCTCTTGTTCTTCTCCAAATCTAAATCTAGATACTTATCTCCGTATAAACATCTGGTACTCCTTACTTGCCATTTATTGGCCATCTTTCACATTTCGCTCACACAAGAAATCTTTACTTATCTGCTCAAATCTAATATCACTTTATCACATCAACTACATGAACTTATTTTCACATGCAAAATAGTTATTTAGCAAAGTATTTTAACAAGCACCAAAATCATTCGCACACGCCAATTTAAAATATTTCGGCCCCATTGACCATTTGTTACAGACTTTCAATTAAAACAACATTCTCTAATCAAGATTTAACATTTCAGATGGGGATTTTTCTTCATTATAGGTACCTTCGGGCACCTGCACATCTACTACTTCCCAAGGAAATGACCTTCGACCTCAATCGTCACTTCATTGTCGACCACCTCAGTTCCTCCACGAACATCCGACGTCTGGGGTACATCATCAAATGAATTGTCATCACATGACAGCCCACCAGCCTTCACAACTTATTTATAATATTTTTTTCCTTTCTTCAGATTTATTGAACTGCTCCTTAAAGTACATCCTCACTTCATGGCACTTTTGCAGCTTTTCTTTGTTCATCCGATCTTTCATCTCATCAAGCAATTTCTTCTGCTCTAGCTCCATCGATCTTTGAACATCGGCAACATCCTTCTCGAACGCGGCTTTCAGCACTGCCAAGGCTTCTTTATTTTCTTTCTCTAGCACTATTTTTACCTCAGCCAATGCAGCCTCCTTCGCCTTGTTTGCTTCTAACTTGTACCTATTTAACGTCGCATTCAGCTTGGCATTCTCCGCGGTCAATTCTTTCTCGATATTTTTGTAAGCAACCAACAGGTTCGCCAAATCACCACTACCCTCAACACGACCCATTGCTTCACCCATCACCATCTTAATTTGCATGAAAGACATATAATGAGTATTTGTTTGAATTACCAAACTTTTCATTCTAGCATAAGCTTTAAGATTTCTCACCTTCAACAAATTACTCTATGCCTCGCCTAAAAAGGTATCCAAGCTATCAATCCCCACCATGCACTCCGCCATATCTTTCTTCAGCACATCTGCCCTGATGGAAAAAGACTTTATAGTCTTCAACATCTCCGTATCAAACTCCTCCCCTAATATCTTCTTCATAGTCCCACCAGTCGTCTTCTTGGGAAGCGCACTGCTCAAGCCTCGTGGAGGCAACCCACTTACCACAACAGCGGGTTTGTCAGTACCTTCAGCACCCCCAGAAGGTGATTGTTGAGCAGCCCTCTTCGAGTTCAACAACGGAGGTATTTCAGCATTTACCTTCCTTTTCCTCTTGTTTTTGATAAAAGATTCCCCTAAGATCGCATTGATCTTCGTATCTGTGTTGTACCTGTAAACGAAGAATTGTTCAGGGGAAAACTTGCATTTGCAGCTCTTTTGTTCTTAGCCAACATTTTTCCCCCGATAATTGACACTTCCAAACATTTAGTTCTCGACCTTTTCAACCCTGCTTCTTGAAATATTTTACTTAACTGATCTTGATCAGTCGCTAAGTTATCGATCCTACCAAAAAATTCATTTCTTATCCTATGCAATTCTTCCTCCACTTTTGTCTTCTTCCCGCTCTCCTTCAATGCTGCAACACAAAGAAAAAACACATCTTTACACAGCATACATCTAACCTGAAAATACATCAAACTTAATCATTTAAGTTACCTAGCCACAGACCTAGATGAAACACTTTTCTTTTAAGCAGCTCTCCTGGGTCTTTTGGATCGAACTCATAATTTTTGGACAATTGTAACGTTCGTCGGTGTATCGACCACCAGTTGACACCATATCAGAAAACATCAGCCTTTTCAAGAACCTCGCCAAATAACGATACCCTTTTAACTTCGGGTTCATTTCATTGTGTAGTACACACACAAGTCATCTACAGTTATTACCTCCTCCCCTCTGGCTTTAAGTCTACCATTTATTGTGCCACATACCCTAAATAGGTCATATACATTCGGATTGAATTGACCCGGGGATATATCGAAGAAATTTATTAATTTTTTCTGATCCGCCCTAAGGGGCAGCTTTAGCCCTTTCTTTATCTGCTCTCGATGTACCAGAATACCATCTGAAGATATGTTTTGGTCGATCATTTCGTATTAATACATCTATAGTCTCATATCCCCAGGAATACCATATTTCTTTTTAAATTTTCTAATTTCTTTGGTCTTTAAACCCTCCTCATAACATGCTTTTTCGTCATCTTACACATCTTCTTCCCCATCCCCACTCCCTTCTCGATCACTCCCCTGAGGCTCATGATCCACACCAGTCTCCATCATTTCCTCCTCAGATAGTTCATTCACGCTAGGAGTTACCCTAAACTGTTCCACACCCCCTGTATCCGCACTGCTCGACCCTATTCTATATCCCCCCCAGTTGTTGTACACACGTCCTCAAATCGATCATCAAAGGCACTACATCTTTGAGATTCACATATATGTCTTTATCATCATTAAAAATGGGTTCAACCATTATTGGAAATTTTCGAGATAATTCATAAAGATATCATAAAGATATATATATATATATATATATTCCTAAGTTCATATATTCATAAAGATATCGTTATCGAGATAATTCTCCAACAACTCATTTACTTTACTATCTGCTACTATTTACATTTATACTTATACACAGTTCTCGATCTGATTCATATCAATTAATTCATCTTAGTATTTTTCATTCAATAGCAATCTGTTTCAGTTCTCGATGTTTTTTCTATGTTTCATTAGTAACCTCGATAACTCGTTAATTTCTATTTTTTTGTCGAATTACAGGAATCTCAATAGCTTCTCGAAGACGTTTCAACTTTTCACGCCAAAAAATAGTTATTTCCATTTTACGAATTCCCTTTCTCTGACACAAAATCCGGCGATAGCCGCAAAATCTTAACTCTCCCCGCATATCTCGTTACCCCACCACCATCTCCTCCCACTGTGCCGTAATTACAGCGCCCTTCCCCAATCCCTTTAACTTTTCCTCCTATCAAATTCTCTCCTTTTGACAGCCAGAATTTCAAAACTCATAATTACTACCACTCAGAATTTCCAATATCAAATTAACAGACCTACGAATAGTTTTACTTTCTTATCCTTGGACATATCTTATTCATTTCCAATTCATTACACATTATCTATTATCTATAACCAATGCATCAACCTACGAAACAATTTGGGAGAATCACTAACTTTGTTTCCGTGCAGTTTCTGTATCCCTCTCCTTTGCTCGCTTCGCCCTTTCGATCAACACACAAATCATCTCCTTAGAAATTGTATCTAACCACTTCAGCGACGAGCAACAACAGTTATTTCCCTAAAAAAAATTCAGTTTGCAAATGAACTGAACAGTCGCCTACCACTGACATATTTATAGACCCCACGTGACTGTTCGTCACACCACTTGGCGACCGTCTAGTTCCTTGAATATAATGCCTCATGCATTTTTTTCTCAACTTCTTTGACTCTTAATCTTCTCCCCATTAATAAACCTCTACATTCGTACTTCAATCCTTCAAATTCTCGAAGAATTTCTACAGACACATTCATATCTATCAGTGTACGATCCATCTTTTCCAATAGTTGATTTACATCATTTTCCTTATACTTCATACCATTAGCTAATGGAATACATCTTACCATAATCATTTTGCATATAAATTCCCCAAGTCATACTATCCTACCAATTCCTATACTTATGGGATTATATTCGACATCAATTGCCTATCATTTTATTCAACAACATTCGTTTAAACACAATCTTTATTTCCTGAAGTTTGTCACGTACATTTTACATTCAGCAAATGAACATTCCTTCAAACATATTGAACGTTTTCCATACATAACATTTTGCCAAACATTTACCAGTACAAAGAGCCTACATCCCGAGCATTTACTCTTCATAAACCCTTCGCTGCCGCCTCATCTTCCCTCTTCACCAACAACTTTGCTTGAATCCACATGCCACCACAACGTTCAGGAGGACGCCAAAGCTGAAGTTTCATGCGAAACTCAAATTCCTCATCAGCCTCCTTCGTCTCTGCCTTACTCATCCCTTCACAATTCAGTTCCTCAGGATCATCAAAATACCATTTCATGTCCCGTGAACCAAAGTATCGGTTGAATAGCACCCAGTACATTGCCTGTACACATCGGAACACCCCATCACGGACCTGAGTTCACGTCTTCACCATTTTGGGTGAATGCATCCATCTGTAAACAACACCATCTATGTATACACCTTCCAGTCAATACAGAACTCCCCTATATTTATTATGCTTTGAAACTCTACACAGTCAGAGTCAATCAATCAACCTCGAAATCTATCATTGGCCCCACACATTCAACATCCTTCGACTTTACACACAAGGCAATATTCAACAAAATTGTTTCATAATTTTCTAATCATATTTAGTATTCGATAACATACACAGAAACAAATAAATTCAATAAACACATATTTATTAATTTTATAAACTTCTTTCTTACATTCGATATCTCTTTCATTCGATTACATTCTTAATTATCACATGCGACATCTATCTCTTTTGAGTACATTCATTTCTATTACTTAATATTTCTTCCATTACAATTTATCTGGTATTACTAACTTCCTTCGACATGTCACTATTTTCGTCATTTGTTTTTCACCAGAATCGGACATTAAAACCTCTTTCTAGTCCTCGAAGCTCAATGACTCCCAAGTCACTGAACTTCTAAAGAGACGCTTTAGCAGGAAAAAGGCAGCAAAAAATTGTGACAACTCACACGTTCGGTAAGATCTCAGAACGCCCATCCAAGCTTCAAATCTTTATCAACAACACCGACAGTTACGCCTTCACCCCCCCCCCCCCCCCCCCCCCCCCCCCGCTGATAGCATACATTACCTTCACAACTGCATGATAATACCACTATTTCCAGCAGACACAACTTGTCTTTTTTTTATCTTTATTTCCACCCCAATGCTCTGATCCGATCATATAACAATTTCTCATCTCCCAATCTGCGCCAGTTTTCATCAGAACACTCACCGTCTTCAACCCCAGACCACATAATAAATCATACTTGGGGTGACCTCATTCCTCAAAATGCTACCATCCACCTTCCATAAACCTCCTATTAATACCCAACATCCTTCAACTACATTCCATGAACCACATTAAATGCGCCTCGGAACCACTAGTACCATATACAGTTCACCTTGACCCCGGTAATGACATATGCTGACTTCTGAGAATATTCGGCAACCTCTTAAGATTCTAGTTTTCTTCTCGACACAGCTACAAGTACTTCTGCCGAAAATGGGGTGATTGTAGTATCATATTCCCCAGATTCAACAAGAATAAGCCAACAATCTGTAGTCGAAGACAGCTCAACATTCTATAGTCGAAGACAACTCAGCACTCTGTACTCAAAGGCAACACAACATTCTAGAAGATTATATGAGTCATTGACAAACCAAAAGTACCCGTTGAAGCCCGGTCAAGAAAGAACTGTTAGAGATCCGCAAAGTTTGCCAACTACCCCCAGAATAGGAGACTATTTCTTTCTTTTTGTAAACTGCCTGTATAAACTATAAATACAGGCAGAGAATAGGTTCAAAAGGACCGCAAGTCTAATATTTCTCTATCCTAAACACTAGTAGCACTCTGAAAACTTGTAATAACTAGCATCTACTAGATTTTACATCAAATTCTCCTCGAGGTCGTGGTTTTTCTCAGTTTCTATTGAGTTTTCTACGTAAAATCTTGGTTGTTAGCTCTTTATTACATCAAATCCCCCCAGAAAACATGCCACTACATTACTGAAGCCATGTCTTCCTAAATTAACTGCTACAATAGCTAGCATGTACCCCACGCTTCAAAAGGATAAATTCTTCTGAAATACCCAATAACTCTAACCCATTGAAAATAAACCATATTGCATACAACACAAAGTTTGACATCATGACATAGAACATTGCTTCGTTTTACATAGATTTTTGGAATACATCTTTGCGGACAGAAGAATACACTAATATATCGCAGACAGAGAATTACAAAAATGGGGATTACAAGATTAATATTGAGATAGTACAGATAGAATGCAGGACAGAGAAAAAGCATTGGTATCACATATCCCTCAGCCATTTTATAGAGACTCATACAATCAACAAATCAGTTAGATTCAAAAAATGATGTCTCGGCCAATGCCACGACTTGGCCATAGTCGACAAAGAAACTCGATTACTCCTAGAATCTAGTACTCGACGAACAGAGATCTCCATCGAGGATTGCAACGTTTGCCATATTAACTTTCCTTGTTATGACATACTCGTGATCATGTTAAAAATGAGAAATGCCGTCCTGCATATAATGTTGGTAGATACTGGCAGTAGTATAGAGCTACTCTTCCAAAGTACAATTGACCAAATAGGACTAGCTGACAAAATTGACCCTAGTGGTATCGATGTTAGTGGTTTTAATGGCTCCAAAGAAGAATGCGTAGGAAAGATCATACTTCCTATTACTACAAGACCGGCAACAATTGACGTTGTGTTTTATGTAATACATGCAAAATCTTGTTATTTAGGAATCATGGGACGATGCTGGTTACACAGCATGAGAGCCATCCCATCGACCTATCACTTGGTATTACGGTTTGATTGATATGGTGGTCTATATAAAATCAAAGGCAGTCAAAAGCTGGCTCGAGCCTGCGAAAATACTGTAACCATCATGACAAAACCTCCCGAAAAGCATGCTGCATAGTAATTATATAACACTACAGAGAACCAACTACCAAGTACGGAAATCACAGAATACGTCGAGATTAGTGGAAACAAACGGGGTATCTACATTGGGACTCTTTTGCCCACAACAGAGCAAAATACTCTTATTCAGTTTTTAAAAGATAACAGTGGCATTTTCGCATGGACATTCCATGAATTGCCCGGCATCGACCCAACTTTGGCTTGCCACAAGCTTAGCTTAAAAGATAAAGCCAAGGCAGTCAAACAAAAATAAAGGACATTATCACCAAGACTACGAGAAGAAGTCAAAAAAGAGATCAACAAACTCATTAAAATTGGTTTTATCCAAAAAGCCAGTTACCTCGACTAGATCTCGAACATCGTAGCAGTCCCAAAAAAAAATGGTAAAATCAGAGTATTCGTGGATTTTATAGATTTAAATAAACATACTCTGAAAGATAGTTTCCCCCTTCATATCATCAACCATATGCTCGATTCAATTGCTGAACATGAACTTTTGTCCATGATGGGCGCCGCGTCAGGGTACAATCAAATGCCCCTTTTGCCCGAAGATCAAGAAAAAGCAGGCTTCATCACAGAACATGGATTATATTGTTACAAAGTCATGCCCTTCGGCCTCAAGAACACTGAAACCACTTATCAAAGACTAATGACCCAGATGTTCAAAGACCATCTTGAAAAATAATTAAAGTTTACATTGATGACAATTATGTAAAAGTCTCAAGAAGGAAAACCATCTCACAGATTTGCACATGACCTTTGAAATTCTTCGATCATATAAAATGAGACTAAATCCGGACAAATGCCAATTCGGAATCCAATCGGGAAAATTCTTGGGATATTTGATTAGCAAGCAAGGTATCGATGCCGACCCAGATCGTATCCATGCCCTGCTATCCATGCCTTCACCAAAGACAAAGAAAGACATCCAAAATTTAGGCGGCAAAATAGCTGTAATAAATCGTTTTGTTTCCAAATATTTAGCTCGGTATAGATGGTTATTTAACCTTCCACGAGAAGGGACGAAGAAAGGTAAAACTCAAAAGGATCCTGAGATCGAGTGGACCACAGAATATGAAGCAGTATTTCAAGAACTGAAATGCTACATGGGGAAACTATCGGTAATGAGTACACCCACCGAAGGAGAAGAGCTTACGGTATACCTTGCGGTTACTGATAACTCACTTAACTCTGTTCTCATCCGATATGCTGAGAAGATAAAAAACTCATCTACTTCATCAGTAAGACTCTTACTCCAGTAGAGACACGGTGCACTAAGATTAAAAACTACTCCTAGCCCTCGTCTACACATTGCAGAAGTTAAAACAATACTTTCAAGTTCATTCAGTTCGGGTAATAATAAATTACTCCCTGTGCAAAGATTTATCCAAACGGGAGAAATCCATACGAGTCTAGCAATGGTCGGTTATTCTTGATGAACACGATATACGTTTCGAACCACGGCATTCCAAAAAAGGGCAAGCAGTAGCAGATTTCTTCATAGATTTTCCAATAGGCGACCCTCATTGGGAAGAGGATAGTACTAATAAAAATGAAGAACAACTTAAAGAAAAGTTAGATTGGATATCCAAAAAAGATTGGCGCCTTTTGACTGACGATTCTGCCGGACCAGCTGGGTCAGGTATCGGGATAGTCCTCATCACACCCTCCAATGATATAATTAAGAAATTAGTCCGACTCAACTTTAAAGCTACCAACAATGAAGCAGAATATGAGATACTAATCCACGGACTGGATATGGCACTGGAGATCGGTGTGGCTGAATTATCTGTTTATACGGATTCTTTATTAATCGTGAACCATTTTACAAACAAATATCATAAAAGTGGAAAGATGGCAGATTATGCAACAGCGGTAGCTGACAGAATGAGCATATTTTAAAAGACCGCAATCGAACACTTACCTCGAGGAGAAAACAAACATTCTGACTCCCTCGCTTATCTTGCTGGAGTCCTTGGGATGGAATCCGATATTTGAAGATCAAAGTAATATCCACTCCCAGTATTAACGTCATCAGCTCAAATGTCATTAATACTGGGGGTGACAAAGAGGTCAAAGAAGATTGGGGACGACCTTTCCTCACATATATCAGACCAGATAACACATTTCATGGCAAGCTCCCCGGCGATGTCAATGAAAGAAGATGACTGATAGACAATGCTAACCGATACATCGTTGTCAACAATTTCCTTTGCAAAAATTTGGTCACGGGGATCTATCTCAAATGTTTATCTGATAAGGAGGCCCAAGACTTCCTGCACGATTTATACGAAGGCACTTGTGGGTCCCATGTGGGAGGATGGTCCTTAGTAAATCGAGCTATTACACAAAGAGTTTTTTGGCCTCAAATGAAAGCTCAAGCCACCGAATATGCAAGCAAGTGTGATACCTGTCAACGACATGGGCCCAAAATTTGAGCTCCGGCTTTAGAACTCCACTCTAGCAAAGTTGCTTGCCAATTCAAAAAGTGGGCCCTCGATCTAGTGGGAGAATTCCCAAATTCACCATGAAAAAGGAAATACCTCTTAGTAGTAACAAACTACTTCACCAAGTGGGTAAAAGCAGTCCCCTTGAGTCGAAAATGCGAAGATGAAGTCATCAAATTTATATGGGAAAACATTATCATACGGTTTGGCTTCCCTTACCTCATCCGAATAGATAATAGACCACTGTTCGTTGGTTCAAATGTTGTCAACTTCCTCAATCAGCATATCATCATTCACTCTCCTTCAAATCCGTATTAACCATAAGGAAATGGTAATGCCAAAATCACCAATCGTACTATAGTCGATGAAATAAAAAAGAAATTGGCAGATAAGAGAAGTAATTGGGTACAAGAATTACCACACGTACTATAGGCATACCGAACAGTACCTCGAGTGTCGACTGGATCTACACCGTTCTTGTTAGCTTACGGTACCTAAGCAATCATTGTCACTCAATATCATCACCCAATACATGATCATGTAATAACAGACGAAGAGAACGAGTTCCAGCTAGCATGTAACATGAACTGGATCGACGAAGAGAACGAGTTCCAGCTAGCATGTAATAACAGACGAAGAGAACGAGTTCCAGCTAGCATGTAACATGAACTGGATCGACGAAACAAGAGACAAAGCGATCATGAACTTGGGAAGGTCCTTACCAAAACATAGAAAGGAGTTAAATGCTGGGAAACTTATAAAAAAATGGGAATAACCTTTTATTGTTATCGGCAAAAGTGGCATCAGCTCTTACGACCTCATTACATCAGAAAGAGACCGAGTCCCCAATCCTTAGAATACAAGGAGATTGAAGTTGTATCGCAGATAGCAATATATCACAGTTTACATTCTACTATTTCTCATATTTTGTACATCGCCCTTACATTAATAAAATACTTGTGTTTGGCCGACCTACATTTCTATTTATACAGAACTCTTCTACTATCTACTACCTACCATATATACAGAACACATCTACTATTTCACAGATACACAATGGGTTCATTCCAATTCTACAACTACAATACATGTCAGTTATTGGTTCGTCCAATTCGATCGTCTACTCCAATTCGATCTACTAATATAGGTCGATTATTAGTTCATCCAATTCGGCCAGCAGATTACATACTTCAGGACCACAATTGGATCATCAAAATCCGAGATAAATATCTATTATACACACGGATCACTAACTCTACTATCAGACAGTACAAATTTCTCTACACTATTACCCTTTACACTCTATCTACTACATCTCGTGTGATAAAACAAAATTGGTTCATTTTTAATCAATACCAACACCCCCTAAATTCTAAAGTTCATCACCACATGAACTTTCCCCAAATTTTGAAGGTCATAAAAGTATCAATTCAGGCACTCTCGCAGCAATAATTTATCTTCCTTCATCCCATCTGTTCTTAGTAAGCATGCCAATTTTTGACATAACACGATCCAGGTATTTAGCCTGCACTAATTGCATCTCACACTTCACACCATTTTCGATCATGCCGTCATGAATCGTATCTCTTTCTTTTCAAGTCTCTTCATCTCAGACACAAAGAAGGTAAGCACTGCTGCATTTTCTGTATCAAGCACCTCATTTCCTCCAAGCTTACCCATGTCAGGCATGGCGAGCTCTGCAATCCATCCCCTAGCCTCATTTAGCAAACATTCCAAGTATTTACAACGATCCGCCGCCAGAGCATTCTCCTCAATAGAAATTTTATTACGTGCTTCCATCGCAATCATAAATTCATCCATTTTTCCCAACATAGCCAACGATTCCTCCATGACAACTGGTTATGACGCTTCTGATCAACCTCTATGTTAAGATCCCGTTGGGCTGTCACAATGTCTGCCTCTAATTTTTCTTTCGAACTAGTTAGCTCCCCCACTATCGTTTAAAACCCCATAAGATCTAATTCCAATACTTGAACTACATTCTCTAAGTTCCCTATCGTAACCCAATAAGTTTTCACCAAATCATTATGTCTCCTGTTAACTTCCTCCAAATCATTTCCTTTATTATTAGTAACATTCCACATTCCCTCAAACTCTCTGGCTCGCTCATTTGTCTTCCTCACAGACGCTCGCAAATAGACTAACTCTGCTCTAACGTGTTGACCCGAACCCGACCTCTTCTTTCTTCAACATCGCCAACAACTCTATCAGTTTAGCTCACGTAGGTATTAATTCCACCTCTTGCTTGATTACACGTTCTGAGATATTACTTATGTGACAAAACACTTTTTCAATGTCTGACTTCTTTTTCTTCACAACCTCGTTCAACTCCTCCATTTTCTCTTGAACACTTGCTAGTTCCGCCTCCTTTCTTACCATTTGTTCGGTCAAACGACCCACCGTACCTTTCCCTTCAATCATCCTCAACTCCAATTTTACATTTAATTCTGCAGCATTTTTTAATGCTTCACGATGCCAGTTCAAATTAACGTTCAATCTTTCGTTCAAAACGCGCAGCGCCTCACACTGACTTTGAACCTCTTCTAATTCGACTTACATTAACAGTTTAAATTCACATACAAAACCACTCGTACATCAAAATAGTTTACATATCATCACACTTCTAAATCACAGTTCACAAATTTACTCACAAATTTTGTGTATGATCGATCTTACAACAACAACATACTTGTGTATGATCGGTCTACATTTCAATTTAGATATATTCTACCATCACATCTACATAAAAAATAACACATCTCTTTATTATCAAAACTATACACCAAATATCTAATGCATACCCAAGGTTCGAACAGCATAGATAATTTACTTTTGTTCCCTCATTGAACTATGAGAAGACTGCCCCCTATTACCCAATCATCTTAACCTGTCTACCTGCACGTCTACAGATGCAATGAAGGTCACCACCTCCTGCTGGCACTGTCTTTACCATGAATGAGGTATAAGTCTCTCGCCCTCCTCCTCATCCTCTAACAAATTTTGTGTCAGTCTAGGAGTTGATCTTTCGACACTTTTTTCATCCTCATCCTTCGTAAACCACATATTTTTAGCCTTTTCATTCTCTACATCATAGTCTTTATCACAATCCATAATATTCTTCCTAAATTCGTTATCCACCCTTGCCAACTCCCCTCCATAAAACTCAATCACATTCTCTATATGACGTTCATGGTCCATTTTAGCTACGACCTTTGCTCGCGACGGATACAAATATTTTTTCAACTGCATATGTGCTCCATGCAGACGCTTACGCATTTCCTTCTGCAATACACCCAAAGCTTTTAACTCCTCTTTTACCTTATTTTTGACAGTTATTTCTTCTGTCAGTTGATTTTCCATAGAAGTTTTTATTTCGTACACCGCTTCAATGTGCTTTGCAACTCGTTTAACTCACCCTCTAACTTGGCTTGCACCATTCTCTGTTCTTTATTTATTTTGAAAAGCAAAATCCTCATTGATCTTCGATCCTACACAAAGCCAAGAACATTAAGTAAGGGACCTACGTCACCCCATATAATAGACACACCAGCTCAAGCTAAAAAAAATTTACCTCTAAGTTATGACAATTATGTGTTTCTTGAGCTTAAAACCTAACTCGAGTTGGATCAGGTTTTACCCCCCTTTCTCTTAAGAGCTCTACATAAGCCTCTTTTAAACGCCACTCGCTATCTACTTCGGCCTCAAAATGCAGTGTCAGAGTTAACAAAATCCTCTAATACTTGGCTTTATTACTGGTATCAGCAAAACACACCGAGTCTTATCAAAGTCAAGACATAACGAAATAGTTCGCACAGGATACCACAGAACAATATTAATTATTCTTGTCAATCTCTACCTCAGACAGTGACTCCAATCCAGCACTAGCAGCATGAACTTGCTCAACATGGAAAGGGGGTACATTCATTGGAGCAGCATTATCTTCAACCGGTTCATCTTCAGCATCTGAAGGGAAAACTATCTTGTGGTACTTACCCTCTAGACCAAGAATAATATTGGCCTCGGTTAACACAAAGTAAGGATACGACTGGATCAGATTGTCTCTGCCAACCTTCACCGTGGTCACAGGTTTCTCCAAGGTCTTTTCACACTCAGACATTTGCACGCACAACTCCTTAACACCCTTCACCACTTCTGCCGTTCTCTTTTTCTTCTTCTCGAGCTCCTCTTTGATCTCCTTCAACCGGGATGTTTGCACATCAAACTTCTGACAAAGCTCTAAATACTCTTGGTTTCTCTTCTCAATAAACTCTGTTGACCCTTTCACCAACATCGAGAGCTGCCAACATAATTAACAGTCATTAACGGATGTATCAAACATACTACATCAAATAAAGCATATTAATACATACATGTGTTGTCTGCTCTTGAAATGCAACTTCAAGCTGGCTCGGATTAGTCCAAGCCATATTAAAATAGCTTTGTTATATTACCCTCAGCTTGACCACAGCTTTAGCCTGAGTTTGATCACTACCTTTGACCTTATGTGGTTTTCGTTTTTGAAATGTAGTATTTTATATCTCTTTAGCAATGACCTCACCCACTGTCTGCTGCTCCACAACATCCGTAATAGCTAGCGTGCCACCCTTTTCCCTTGGGCTGCCTCTATAGAAGCATACGAAGATTCTTGCAGTGTTCTTTTCATCCTAAGAAACTTATGCTGACCGTCCGAACACCTTGGCCAAGGCGGGGGGGTACCAGTCAAATCCTCTAAAGGATGAAGATCTATGTTTACAACATTCCCAACACCCTCTAAACTAGTCGTAGCTCATTTTTCGTGAGCTCGTTGAACCTTTGGAACTCTGGAGTCTATTCCTTTATCCCTACAGATATTCAACTCCCCAAGCACTTGCTTCAACTTGACATGTTCACATGATACGTAGTCAAATAAGCTCGTTTTATCAGAACGGCTTTGGCATCAGGACCTGACAGACAAAATCAAAAAAATGATTAGAAGCTCGCAGACAAACAGATGTTCGACCAAGATAGCAGAAGCTACTTACTCGAATTAAAATATTTAAATTCTAGGTCAAGCACTGGTTCATCTAGAACATGCATACAATTATCCCATACCCATACAGGATGGTCATTCCACGGTCTACCAACAGATTCAAAATCAAAAAACTTTGGCTTAGACGAATCACTAAACAGGTTACCACTCCTACGAGCTTGCACATACTTCATTTTGAAATATTTTATTACATCAACTGCAACGAACTGCTTTGCAGTCCCGTTCTCTCTCTACCTCTCATTCAATACTTCACACACCCTCATCATCACATAGGCATTCCTATTTAGTTATGTAGGACAGCACTACAATACATTCATAACCCATTTTTGAAAATAAGTTAAGGGAATCCTAAGGCCATATACCACTTGGTTCATATAACACAAAAACCCATCATTCGAACCTACCATACCAGACCCATTATAGTACGCAATATCTATATTTTTCCTAGGTCCTTTCTCCACGTTCCACAAATCCAGATTCGACACTTGATAATGTACATTTTTCCCTTGCTCTGATAACAAGGTCCTAAACCACAGTCCTTACTCCATTACGTAATCCCCCCACTTCCCTGTTACTTTCTTTTAAAATTTCAGAAATTTTTTCCCTATATCTACTCCTTTCGGATATATGTAAAATCCTCCACCCCTGTTTCAACATTCTGCTCCACTATATTACCCACTTCAATGGCCATTTCAGCCACTATCCCTACGGAGACTTCCCTACCATCTACAGTCTCCTTCATGCCTCCACAATCGTCATCTCTACCCGATGAAGACGTTTCCTCCAAACTCGACGAAACTACGAATTTACTACTAGGTCTTAAGTTTTTAGAATGCATACTTGACCTTCAGGTAAAAATATTTTTTTATTATTTACTCTGTCTCTATTCTTAATTCCTTACCCAATCACATGGTACTCCACAAACATAGAAAATAAAAACCCCACCCATACTTACTATCACCTTACTACCCAGTAAAAACATTTTTATTTTATTTTATTTTTCAACACTTTCTACAACAACAGAAATTAAAATTCAATTTTCCCCCTTCTCCTACAATAACAGTTACAATACACAGAGCTTCTGCAATATTCACAAATACAAGCAAACAATCCTTTTTTAGTCCCCTACATTCGAATATCTCCCATATCCAATCAATAACATCCAAAGGTGATTCACAAAACATCAAATATTCAGAAAACTATTCACTTCAAACACAACAAATAATAAAATTATACTCACTTGTACTAGAAGATCCATAGTCTTCTACTCTGCCCACAACTTTCACAAAAGATGAGTGATTACGCTACTTTTCCAAAAAAATCCTTTCACCAGACAAAGTTTTTAATATTACGGGATTACACACAGAACTCAAACATTTTCTCTCTCTAGAAATACTGATTACACCACTTTTTTCTCACTCTATAATTATAGATAATTTATGAGGTAGAGAGAGGCGAGTTTTTATACTCTCCCTCGGTTTTTGAAACGACGGCTCCCTCAGATACGTGTCGATCACCCCTACTGCCTCTACAGACACATATTTTTGCCTTACAACATCATCATTTCATCATTACTTCTGGTATAACGTGTTCTATTATCATGTTTGTCCCTCACTTCAGCCATTTAACAATTTAGTTCTTCCTTTCCAAGCAAATCTATACGATCCCTCACCTTGCTTACACTTAATCAAGATTATACCACACCGTCCGTCATTCCTATAAATAGCAAATATTCAAAATTTGAAATCATCTACACAGCTATTGAAACCAGACAGCTATCATTCATCATAATTGCCCCATAAGTGGCTTAATAAACGCATTAGTCCTACTTTTCAGGTCGCAGATTCAATCTAAACTTTATCCTAAATTCAACATATAACAAACACAGAACACTGCAAACAGATTAATTATTCATTTCGAGTTATAAAAATTTGAACTTACATTCAAATATAGTTACATTTTATCCATCCCGGGTGATTCAATTCACCATATGGAATTAACTCCCCCCCCCCTGCTGCCCTCTTGTCCTCTTCAGCCAGTTTATCCAATACGATTTCTCAAACAGCATCCTCTCACAGAGTCACGTCCCGAAGTAACGCACGGAACAAATCACACCAGTAATAACGATCAAACTCCACACGCCTACCTTCTTCATCTAAACCGTCCAACTGTAACAGCCACTCTGGTAACACAGTATTATAAGGCAACAAGCAAAAGTACCGCTCACGAAGTTCGGCCACCTTGATATTTAGCCTACCTTCCACCGCATGTCGAGCACGCTGAGAACGTGTCCTCACAATGACAACTTCCAATCAACCAAAAACAAGTTTTTCCTACAGAAGAATATGATGATCAGCTCCTACAGATCAAGATCTTATATAGTCAACATGAAGATCTTTTTGAATACCACCAATATCGCTTACAAACCAGATTTTGAGGGACGATATATTCTACGGGAACAAATTTTTAGCAACAAGGATATCAACAGATTTTTGGGTATATTTTCGGACAACACATACTTGCCTGGTATAATTCAAAAACCCACAAACATACCAATCACATTTTAAGCATTATTTCTACCTACAGATTACGATAATTGAAGATTCCTCTCATTCCGTAAATGCGTCAATAGGTATCCATTCCCATCATCCATAAACTGGCAACCCTAAAATCATGCTATAAAGTTATTTTAATTTATCTTTCCAAGCGACCCTATAGCATTTCGACCATCTCTTTTTCGGGACTCACTTCCACAATCTCTCAACTGTTTTACACACATCCAAATTTCTTCCCAGCTCGATTTTTGTTTCAGCACATCACTTCTACAACGGATTGATGTCTTGTAACTCGCTTCAATAGATTTCTTTCAGTTAGACACAAGTACCTATCCCATTTAAACATCTCTAACATATCAATTCGCGCATTGTACGGAATTATGTTTTCAACATATTTTTGTCCTACAGAATTCTTTTCCGTTATTATTATTATATCCACTTTATACCATAAACAATTTGATCCATCAACAGTTCGAATTAACATTCTCGTTTTTAGTTCGCTTTATCAAAAAGGGAATTACATCATAATGCTAAAAATGAATTTTTTTTAGTTCGAATTGAAATACTCATTTTGCTCAAAAAAGAATTTTCATTAGCTCGAAATTATTACAAAACACTTTTTCAGAACTTTCCTATAGATCGATCTGCAGGTTACATTACAAAGACTTCTTCAAGAAAAATCAGGAAGCTGGTTGTAACAGAGCCTGAATC
Source organism: Kingdonia uniflora (assembly GCA_014058105.1). Classification (NCBI taxonomy): domain Eukaryota; kingdom Viridiplantae; phylum Streptophyta; class Magnoliopsida; order Ranunculales; family Circaeasteraceae; genus Kingdonia; species Kingdonia uniflora. Next base: position 759,970 of record JACGCM010001453.1, on the reverse strand, counting down.
CAAAGACTGGACGCATATTTCCAATCTCCTTCTCCACCACCACCGCCTCTTCCTCCATAACCTCCACTACCTCAGAGTTGCAGAGAAAGAAAAATTATTCTACTTTTATAGAGTCTAATCATTAGCAGGGTAACGGCGGGACTTCCATGGACGTACACCAGCCGCCTCGTCCGCCTCTGTAACCGCCTCCTCTGCCAGAAGACGTAGAACATCCCTACGCCCCTGCCTCGACATCACCATATAGTAAAAGCACATTATTTGATAATAACCGTCATCCGCCTCCTCTACCTCTTCATACGTCATACCTTGGTAGGTAGGACGCACATGAATAGGAGTAGGAAGGTCAGGGACTGGGTCCCAAAATATTGAAACCACAGCTCTTACACTTTGGCAAGAACCCTAGCCTCGTAAGATTGACGTCTGGTGGTCACCATCTTCTCTAAACAAAACAGTTACAGAAAAAATACATGCAGAAGATATGGAATAAAGGAAGTACTTGGGGAATATTAGCTGCCACTGCAAACCACAACATTATTTATTCCAAAACTTCATTCAATGCTGAGTTCCAAATTCCCAATGTCAAAATGAATTCCAATGCAGCAATCTTGACCAAAGCCAGTGGTTCAAGGGAGCCCCACAACCACAACGGATATTCACAAAGGAACATTGGAAATGATCCCCGCATATTGAATAGAACATTAATGATGCTTCTCGACCAACACCACTCGCTCATGATGCTTCCCGTGCTCTTGGCTGAGAGGGGGCGGTTGTAATGGCCTATTCCAGATCTCGAACTTAAGTCTCAGCTTCGACCATCATACATTTACTCGACCTCGTCAACATAAGATCACGTGGCATATTTATGGCACACTATGGAATAGTTATAAAGAAGGGTTTATTTCTCGTTCTCGACCTAAGCCTAGATCTCGACCTCCACACCAACAGCTCGATTTATACTGCACTTAGAGTCATTAAAGAAGCCGTTACAAAACAGAAGGATCAAACCGTTACGCAATCAGTTCAAAAACTCATCAAACTCATATTGTAACGTTCCTCAATAAAAGTAATAATGGTCGTCAAACAGTCATATTATAAGACCTATAAATAGGACTAGAGAACTAGAGGTTAGAGACGGATTTTTCCAATCAAGAAAGTCTATAGAGAGGAAATTTTATACAGAAAATCCAAGACAGAAAATTTTATCTAGAAACTTTATACATAACTACTCAGAGCATTCTTTGTAATAGCTAGTCAATCAATAATATCTCTTTTTCTAAATCCTCAAGAGAGATTGTGGTTTTTACCTATTCAGAGGTTTCTACGCTAATTCTTCTGTTTGATTAGTTGTTGCTGATTACGTTCCATTCGTATTCGATGTGAGATACTAAGTTCGGAATATGAAATTAGGCTCTTACATACTATCTTTCTAATCCTCATAAGAGTTACTCTCAAACAAGGCATGTATTTCTTAATAACAATGCACCTATATATTGGCGATCAACAAAGCAAGATTTAGTAGCCACTTCCTCCAATGCAAAATTAATTGCACTTCATGAAGCAACTAGAGAAAAGGTATGGTTGAGATCAGTAATTCAACATATAAGAAGAAAATGTGAACTACCTTCAATTACTGACAAGCCAACAACAATTTATGAAGATAATACGGCCTGCATTGCCCAAGTACAAGAAGAGTTCACCAAGGGTGATCAAACCAAGCAAAGTGATCGAAGTCAAGCAAGTACGACCGAGTGACAACTTAGCAGACTTGTTTACCGAGACATTACCAAAGTCAACATTTCATAAATTGGTCTACGGGATTGGCATGCGACGACTCAATCATCAAACCAATTAGTAGTCCTTTTGACTCGAGGGAGTATTGATCAGGGAGAGCATTTATATGAGTTATGTTTTGCGTATTGCACTCTTTTTCCTTCGACTAGGATTTTTCCCATTGGATTTTTTTAGCAAAGTTTTAACGAGGCAATTGATAAGTACGTTGATGGTGGATATCGGAATGTTGTAATATGGCTATGTCCACCACCAACTCCTGGAGATTCTAATATCTATAGATCCAAATATATATATATATATATATATTATTGTGTAGATATTTCTATTGTTGGGGAGATTATTTTCTATAATTTTATGTATTCACTATATATATGAGCTCTATTCGAGCAATTGGAATAAGGAAAAACAGTTTTCTCTCGTTGTGTCCTCTACTCTCTACAATATAGAATATTAATTAAATTTTGAGAAAGTAAGGAAAAAGATTAATTTTTACTTTGAGACTAAATTTTGGGTCCTGGACACCACATTAGTTTAAATGAACGTATAGGTTTTCTTCACCGGACGTCATAAACTACACATGAGTTAATTTTCATATCCATAATATGTTTGTTTTTTCAGTTGGAAGCTGCTTGTGTTACCAGTACCAGTACCAGTATCTGTTTTTCACAATTATCACAGGAAAACCCACAAAAAGTAGAAAGTGTTTACACAGGATAATTGACATAAAACCACGTAATAATACACTAATCTTATAACCATGAAAAAAAACCATGTGATAGGGAAGAACATGCCAGAAAAATGATTCAACTTCATTTCAATTCATTAAATTGGTATAGTGGAGCCTGCATAAAAGAAAAAGAAAAGGAAAGAAAAACAATCTCTCCTACATTCTAGGAGGGGAAAACTGGAAAATGGTACAAGAAAAGCCCGTTGAATACAAATACTCTTACTTCTTTAGGTACATCTTGTTGAACCAGAAGAGCCTCCTTTGACACCATTATTGGATGTTTATTGCACTGAAACCGCTATAGTTGATTAAGCAGGGACCTTCTTGGATGTTACAGAATTGACAATGGTAGCAAACTCCACACCCTAAGAGATGGAAATAGTATAATTATTGACTATATCCAGAAATAAAAAAAGATGTAGCATCCGTAGTGAGTCTAGTGACTATATTCAGTAAATCTACTTAATTATATCCTTAGTACTAAGTGGTAGTGTAGGACATATAATGATCTCGCCCAGAAGATCATCTTTCTCCTACTGGGCAAATTTCTGTGACAACACATTATGTAGTACATATTATCAGCTGCACATCCTTGAAGTAAATAGGGTATGCATGCATAACCAGACTGTTGACTCTACTTGGCACTCCTGTAAGATGATTTATAAGCTTTCATATGAGCTTATCTTCAAGTGAGTTAATTCAACGTCTACAGCTAATTATAATTAAGCTGAGTATTATTAAAGGTCACCAATGGTGATTTTTGTATTGACGCAACATGTGGGACACCACAGATCAATCATTTTATTGTTGTGACTATAGCAGATCACCAGCCATGAACTCTTGGTATGGAGGTCCACCACAAATACATGAATGTACTGACTCACATAAAAGTTGTCCATGCTACCACGCATAATGAATGGCACAATGAGTTTGGTTGCAAAAGGAACATTTGAAAGGTAAACTTTGCCAGCACAATTGTTAAAGACTGAATGTACCTTCAAGGAGGCACCACCAACAAGAAAACCGTCAATATCTTCTTGCTTAGCAAGCTCCGCACAGTTACTTCCGTTTACAGATCCTACAGAATCAGAAGATCAAGTTACAGATTATAAAAGAAATCCAAGATGAGAATGCATGAAAGCAAATAATAATAGCCATGAGAGTTATTTCAAGACTTTGATGAATGGTACCTACCAGGCTACCACTATAAAACTGGATTGACCACATCTGTACTACAAAGGAAAAGCATTAGAATGAGAATACATCTCGGCCGTTGATCAGATTCCCCCCCACAAGTTTAGGAGTCATCAAAGGCTATATTTATAACCTCAATATGAGGATTTAATGTTGGCCATTGGATATTTTCGACCAAAATCAACTAAAAAGACTATTTTTTCGTCTGTCTAATATACCCCTTGTCAAATACAAACTTATAATCTAAAATAGCTTTACATATTTGTCATATTTCAATTGTTAGAGGATAGTATTGTATTCCCGTTATTACCCCTGCAAAATATCCCCTTAAAACTAAATTTTGAGGTATTCTTGTAGTTTCTAATACAAAACAAAGAATTGTGATTCGTAGTTCTTCTTCTCCTATCTTTTCAAGGTTGAAGTTCAAATTTGATCCCAAATTAAAACTCAAATTTCATTTTCAATCATTTCGAAACCCTTGAAATCGTAATCAAAATCTCTCCCCCAATTTCTTCGAAGTTCATCTCCACCCCTAATTTTCAAACCCTAGAATCTGAATCTCTCCCTGAGATTTGATCGAGGATGATGACTTCATCTCCTCCTCTCTCTGATTCTGAGATTCGAACTTCATTGATCTCCTTCTTCATCCATATTCAAGCACTTTAACCCCAAAAAATGCAAATCACCCACTCAAACAAAACCCCAAATCTCAGAACTCAACTAAACACTTAAATCTCATAAGACCACTCACCAAAACCATCAAATCTCCAAACCCCACTCACTCAAATCTCCAATAAACCAACTCCAATGCAAGAGCATTCTTAGGGGCATTGCACCATTCCCCATTTATGTACTCTGGAAATAATTGGAATAATCAGTAGCAAGGGACGAGGGATTTGTAATTCGGATTTGTACTTTGATGTCTCCGATACGAGGAGGGTTTTGGAGGACGTTGATGAGTTTTGGAGGACGTTGATGAGGTTCAGGAGGGCGATGATAGGGAAAAGCTTTTTCTCCTTCTCGACGACGTGATCAGGTCCTCGGTTTCGAACCCAGTTGGCTCTTGCTTCTACTATGGTCTTCCATGTTTGATAATAGTGGTGTTGGTCTGACTGTGGTCCTCACAGAGAGTGGGAACGTCTCTCACAAAGACTCAATATGGGCAGCAACAAGGTACCGGCAACCAACACTCGACTTCCAATTCTCTTCACATGATCGCTAGATGAATCCGTTAAGCAATGGAAATTAGATGAGTTAGTTCTACAAGGAACTAATACTGGTCATTGTCTCGCTATCGTCTCTATGCTGCTCACCCGTCTGGTGTAATCATAGCTTCGTCATCTCTTGATAGCTTTATTCGAGTGTTTGATGTTGATCTAATGCTACGATTGCTACATTGGAGGCACCGCCTTCGGAAGTTTGGCAGATAGAGTTTGATCCTAGGATAAGGTTTATGATACCCTTTGATTATTTTTAGTGCTTTTAAGTAATTCTGTTGATTTTAGTTATGGTGTTTTGTGATATTTAGGTAAGAGATTATAATGCGTTAGATACAAACTTGGAGATATAATGGGAGTAATTGTATTCTCATGTTTAGTGTGTCAGTATTATTGATTGCATCTTTTGGTGTAGGATTATGGAAGAAACATCACTTAAGGTACAATTAAGGTTGTTTTATAGAAGAAACTGCTCTACGAACGCGTAAGCGATGCCTGGTACTGGGTGTTCGAAGAACGGCGATGGCATTTATGTTTTTGGCATGTTCGGGCACCGCCTTCATATATATAGTATGCTTATGGTGACTAATTAGCCAATCACATACCAACTTCTCGTTATGTGAATGGTCAATAAGATCACCTACATTAACATTTACTCAGATGCGTCTCTCTGTGTATAAGTGACTCAAACTTATTATGTGACCGGCATCTACATTATTATTATTATTATTCTCAACATGCATAGTATATGTTTATGGTGACTAATTAGCCAATCACATACCAGCTTCTCTTTATGTGAATGGTCAGTAAGATCACCTGCATTAACATTTACTCAGATGCGTCGTCTTTTTGTGTAAAAGTGACTCAAACTTATTATGTGGCCGGCATCTACATTATTATTATTATTATTCTCAACAACATACATAGTATGCTTATGGTGATTAATTAGCCAATCACATACTAGCTTCTCTTTATGTGAATGGTCAGTAAGCTCACCTACATTCAATTCACTTTTGCTAATAACTCTATCTTGGTCAATAGCTTTTAGCAAGTGAGCAAAACCAACACCCCACATTATCTTAATCATTTTTTTCTTCCCATTTGTTCTATTGTAAAATGTTTCTCTTTATGGTCATAATTGGTATGTAACCCCGCTGATGACGATCGTGCAGTTGGATCCCCCTTATAGACCTAGCTTAACCACAAATGAGAATGGAGCAGGGGTTCTCCCATTTTCGGACTCCGACTTAGTCCTAAGCCCCTCACAGTGGAGTAGTCATGTTGTTGATATGTCTCTTAAACCATAATTATTTCCCAATAAACTCATTGTTTTGCTGCTCAACTTTGTTGATTAATCTCTACCTTTTTATGTCTCCCCTTATGCATACCTAATCCAGGTAATATCAGCTCATGGATTGACTTGGATTCTGAAAATGAAGTGCTCCGCATGGACTCAGAAATTGCATTGAAACAGAAAATAGCTTGGGCGTCTCATCTGTCCTTGCAGGTCTACCGTTCTCTCCTTTTTGCACGTGTGTAGCCAAACTAACTTCTTCAAAAGTTATATGTGTTCGCCTCTCTCTTTCTTGTGTAATCAACATTAGTGACACATTTTGTCAAACCTCTACTGCAGGCTTGTCTTCTTCCTCCTCGTGGAACATCATGCGCCAATTATGCAAGATGTGTGAATTAGATCTTGCAGGGTCTAAACAAAATGCAAGTACTTTTCTTGCAGCATAAAGTTTATCTGATCGCCCTGTTGATTAATCTCTTTTGGATCTTTATTTTCTACCTCTTCTTATAATTTACTTCTTCCTAACAGTTGTGGCTTAGGGTGCCATTGCAGAAGTCTGATAATGATGTTATGGAGGGTGACACAAACCATTTGGTGGGTGTCATCTTTCTTCTTCGTGGTATATTTTGCATTTCTTTGCTATCTTAACTAAAGTGGATATCATGGATATGTTTCTTACATTCAATTCTTTTTACTTATAATTGCATCTCTTTTCTTACATCAATGCATCTCAGTTACTCCCTCTTTTAATCTTCAGGTCTCCATCTCTTTTCTTTTCAATGTGCTCTATGATCTCTAGTTGTGTAAAATATACTTGTACTTGTTCTTCTATAAGACGTCTCTCTCTTAACATAAAGTCCTTGATGTACAGAGTGGAGAGTGGAGGACCAGTTGATTCATGGGATTGCTGGAATTCGTTTCGTGTTCTCTGTGAACACCACAGTTAGCTATCTATAGCCCTTGATGTATTGTGAGTATCCTTTAAATGTAATTGTATTTTATTATTTACTTTTCGCACGGAAATATTAACTAATTGGTCAACCAGGAGTTCACTTCCCTCTGGAAACTCACTTGGACGGTAGTTTGGTGAACCAGTCAAATTAGCTATTATTCACACTAATGTAAACATTTCTTATTGTTTGCTTGGTGCATTCACTTTGTAAGTTTAGATATAGGCATGAAACACAAAGTATTAAGTATTTAATTCCTATTTGCTGTTGTTGTTCATTTGACAAGCATTTCTAACAAATGCTAAGGGATACTCTTGTCTCTCTAAATCCCACCAGAAGCTTCTGGCTGAGTTCTTTAATCACTCAATGCAGGTGTGAATCAGCATGCCCCCCTCCCCCTAAAGATATTCTTAAAACCGCCTCCCTTCATTTCTTATGATTGTTAACACAATCATCATGATAATATAAGAACTAGTATAAATTTACTTGGATATAATTTCAAGTTATTTGATCTTAGCTTCAACATCTTTTTATTTATTTATGTAGTTTTGTTTCCGTCTTTAGTCGTATTAACACCAACTCAGTTGGGTCTGTTATGCTCTCCGATTCTTCCTTCTCTAATTTAACTCCGGCGCCCTTTCTTCCCTAGTCATACGTATAGACCTGCGGGGGCTCGACTCCTATAAAGCCTGATCAGACACTGCGTATCACTGGCCGGGCTCTTTGCTTCCGTTTTCTATGGCTAAAACGTCTGCCAAGAACGGGGTCCCCTATCTGGATGCTACGTAACGCTCTTGCTCTAAGAGAAAGGAAGGAGAAGGATGCAAGATTGTATTGCATTGTTGCTGTTGCAGGTGTTGCTCTTGCTCCTGCAGTTGGATTGCCATTGTTGCTGGTTGCATTTGCTGCTTTTGCCTTTGCTGCTTGAGATCTTTAATTAGGCTATTTCAGTCGTTCTCATAGTAGCCTAGGTGTATATCCAGTAGCGTAGGTGTATAGCCATTATCTATAGGACAAGGTAGCCAGAGGGCTTTCAATAGGAGGTAGAAATAGAATGGGATAAGGTAGGTAGCCATCCCTGGAAGATCCTTGCCGCACCAGAGTCAAGCTTTCCGGGGCGCGTATTGTACTCATTCTTTCCTCTTGTATAGTAAAATGGTTAGCTTACTTTGCAACGACATATCATTCTTTTTTACAGATTGTGATTTCTGGTGAACTCGTACACAATACTTCCACAGAAAATGTACCTACTAATTATATGAATGAACAGATGGATGGTAAATTTCTGAAGGCATGCTCTATTTTCTGTTTGAAAGTGATACCTTTTTTTTTTTTTGTCAAATTAAGAAAAACTAAAATTTTAAACTGGGGAATAACCTGGTGAATATTCACATTATGTAGGCATAGCCGGTCATCCATTGAGGTCTTACCTAGATTATATTGGGCACCTCAACCAAAGGATGGATCCGCTTCCTAAACAAGAACGGTTTGAGGTATATACCTAAATCTCTCTTTCTCTATAACTATTGCGGGGAAGAAAATTATATATTATATTGTTATTCTTTAGACAATTTTCTTTGTTTTGCCAGTTACAGGGGCTTCCTACAATCTCCATTGCAGGTAAATAAGTATTTCAAGCTTTACTATATGTTTATTTATTTTACTTCTCGTTTTGTTTTCCTCTTTTATGTTTAGAACTTCATACTTTTCTTACAATGTTGTGTTCTCTTCTTGAATATAGCTCTCATGGATAATCTAGAAGCCCAAACATATGAGACTTTTGAGAAAGACGTAGTGAAGTATAGCCAGGTAAGTTTTTTTGTTTAGGTGGAGGTATTTCTTTCCAGTTTTCTATCTCCTGGTTATAGCTCGCCTCTTAAGATATCATGAAAGGCGACCTTAAATAGGGATGTTTATATGCCCATATATTATGTGTTTTAGAATAAGTTTGTTGCCTGATCCTTAAATAGGGATGTTTATATGCCATAGAAGTCATACACCCTAATTTTCAGTTCATAGATACTAAAATGAATAAACTTACATAAACACAAGGAAGAAAAAGCCTAACCTATGCTTCCATTATCAAACACTGTAAAATGTGAATTTAGACTTTTATTTTAAATCAAGCAATAGTAAATGAATCTGTGTAACTAACTTAATCCCATAGGTATATCTTCTTTACTCAGTCTTTTTGCTATTCAATTGAGTAGTTTCCCATTAATTGCAACCTTAAGATCCTGATTATGCTTGCAGAATTAGATCATCCCTTTCAAACATTGTACTTTCTTTGTTGTGATGCCACATTTAAGTAATATGAAGCATATGGAACAAATGTACACTTTTTGGTGATTGAATTGACAAGACCTGTAATGGTGATGCTAAATGCTTATAACAAGCAAAAACCAATTACAATAGAAGAAAAAAAAAAAAAATATATATATATAGGCGTCAATTCACAATAGATATATTTGTTACCCCATATTTTGCATTCCCCATTTCTGATACTTAATATCCCAATTATGATATCGATATATTTGTTAAAAGGGTATGTTTTGTTTGTTAAGATAGGGGGGAACTTTAAAGAATCCAAATGTAGAGGAGGGGTTGAAGCTTAGTGGAATTACTAATCGATTTGGCATTATTTTGAAAATAACGGATATGGGTTGTATTTTATGTTTTCTGATATAGAATGCCTAGGACATAGTTATTTTCTGAGGCAAATCGTAGTTCTATTTCTGTTTTCTTCTATTAGAGTCTATCATATGTTGCCAGTGATTCATGTTTCTTAAGTAGAATTGGTATTATAAATGATGTGTGTACCATTTGAGAAATTTAGCCTAATGATTGTCATTGATGAACGGAAATTTGAATGGTTTTCTCTGTTGTAGCCTAATGTTTATTGGGGCTCCAGAGAATGCACATGTGATCAAATCATCCTACTACATGAAGGCTAGAGCTGTGGAAGTTTCAATTCTTACTTGTTCAATCCATGTATTCTCCTTGTCTTGTCACATTCATATGTTTGGGTATTATTGGCTTAACTAAATTGCCAACTCAAGGAATGAACATGACAAATTTCTCATAAAAAAGAAGATACATAGTTGTCTTGTCTGCTAAACAACTGATTATTTGGTGATAATGGGCAAAATTCTATGTTTTCTTACTAGAACATTTTTCCTACATTTTGAGATGTTGTCATAGTCCAATTTTACAATGTGTTCTTACATTAGCATGTGTTTTTATTTGTAGATTTTGAATAAAGGAACGATTGAGGCGTCAAAGAAGGAAAGACCTGTGCCGGAGATTAGAATGGGAGATATTGTGCAAATTAAATTGGTAAATATGGTTCTTTAGAATTCTTAAATAGATAGATCTTCTTAAGGTTGAATGGATGTTTAGATGTAGTAGACTTAGTTGTAGTAGTTAAGATTTGAGCTTTGTGAGTTTTGGGATATGTTAGGGTCTAAAGTGTTTAAGTCTTAACTCAAGAATCCTTAGTTTCCATATGCCTTTTGTTCCTTTTTGGGATTATTAACCACCTATGGATATTTTTAGTATACGTTTGAGTGCAAAAATATCCAAAGAGCAACAATTTAATGTGTTTTAGGTTAAGATATTCTCCTTTTTGTGTATGGTAATATGATTCTTGGCCGTTTGTATTTATAAAACCTACGCGAGAAATATCTTTAGAATTCCTCAAGGTGAGATGTTTTTTTTTAATCTGGGGTTTGTGGTGGTAGCATTATCTAAATGTGGTTTTGCTTATATTTGAGGCTATTTTGTATGGGGGTTTTGTGAGATGAATTTCATGATTGGGTTTTGGTCGATTTAAGTTTAGAGTCACGTGTAAATAGAACTATGGCGATTGATGATGTTGGTTTGTGGGCTTAAAATAAAGTTCACCCAAACTTGTCAAATACTGTTTTGGAAGAATGAATTTCTTGTTGTAATGGAGCACATAAAGCCTTACCTATATTCATTCGGAACATACGGCTTATGTTTGATTTCATCTAATGTTCTCACCGCTTAGAAGGAATGATCATATATGATGAGTTGGAGAGTTAAGGAGCTCAACTTAATAGATTCAAAGTTAACAGGTTGGATCTAGAGATATCTCAAATGCATTTGAAGGATACATTGTTATCTCTTTGGGCATGATCTGTTCAGGTGCTTATTTACGTTATCATGGTTTGGAATCAACATGGAGCGAGGTAGTTGGCATTGTGAAGTTCCAGACATCCATAACATCACCATTTTTCTTAATATGCGAAGTTTTTTTTTCCAAGTATAATCTCTTTAATTACTTGTCGGAATTAAAACAGAAATTGTGACATGATTTTTGTGAAGATTTTTGAGAGGGAACTATCCTTAATGCAAATTGAAATTGTTTATAAAGGGTGCACTTGTCAAAAACATGCTATCGAGAGCTCCTATTTATTCTTCATTTCTCTTACCTAATACATATTATTGGATATGTATATGTAGCATACCTTTCTCTCTTTTTATCTTTACCTGTGTCTATTTGCACTTAATGGCTGAATTGGTTTCCATCTCATCAGTTGTACGTTGCAAAAATCGAACAATCTCAACAACACCTTCTTTGAAGTTCAACAAAAATGTTTGGAGTTTTTAATAGATAAGGTACATTTTGCATTATCCTTTCTATATAATGACTTTAATTTCATTCTTTTTTCTCTATATAATATAAAAAATATTTTGGCTATAATTCAATAATGGAAGGCTACAAAAAAGGAGTTGCACGAGGATGAGGAAGACAAACCTGGGATGCATATGAAATGCTAAAAAAGAGGCGACAAAGGGAAATTGAGGTATGTTAAAAAGCTATTGATTTGGTTATATGGTATGGTTCCAACACTAAAAAGAATTTGTTAATAAGTGCTTTAGCATAAATCCAGACGTTTCGTTAGTAAGCTTTTTAGCATAAATCCTTATGAGACGTGCGGCGGAGTTCAAAATTTTGTATCTTCCTGAATGTTATTTATAACATGACTAATCAAGATGTTGCATGCCTGGAACTTATATTCATTACGTAATATATTTGGGTAACCATTCCTTAAAGTTTCCTTGAAGGTTGACTCAAGGTGCTTATATGATTAATTTTTCTAGAATGTCAGTGACTATATTAGTGAATGATGTTTAGCACTATACTTTATACATTTTGAACATAGTGTTAAAAATTGCGCACACTTCTAAATTGTTATGTGAACTAGGTAGCCAAGAAGTATGCACAGTTGTTGGCCTCTCTAATCAACATGATAAATGCCAAAGCTCTTGAATCTTCTGATAAGCTCCAATTGACCTGATGTATTTAAATACAAGACGATGGTGGTGTTACACCTTTCTTTATAATATGTGCCATCAGAGATGAGGTTGAGGGTAGTAGTATTCTATTAGCATGGGTTTGGAGATCACTTTTGTATGTGTGCTTGACCTCGTGCATTGACATTTATATCTTGTGTTTATGTTAGACAGCAAATTTCATATATATGAATTACAAATCAAATGTAAACTATCTATTATCTGAATTATAAAATATAATTTTTTTAATTGTATTCAATTTTGTGGGAACTGATACTAAAAGAATAAACCCAATCTAATAGAAAGGAGGAGAAAATTATAGCTCATGAGAATGTATTTACTGAAGTCATAGATTTATTTACTTATTAGCTAGTTTTCTTCCTTTGCAACCATTGATAACTTTTGCCAGACCATCAAGTTTGCAGTTTTATTCACCTTGGGAAACATATTGGTGATTGAAAGGTACGTTATAATGTATGTAACTCAGTTTCTCTGTTTCAACCTCTAATTTTGATGAGATAACGTGATCAGCTTACACGCTTGACTAATTTCTTAACAACCCCACCGCCAACCATCTCTCTGTTTATATGTGCTTACATGGCTTTAATACAATTAATTACGATAGCTAAAATAACAATTCAAGATTGTTTTTACAAGCTGGTGTAGATGGCATGTTGCAGTTGCAATTCATCTCAGAAATATAGGAAATGACGAACATCCACATAAAGCATTTACATTCTTTGATTAAAACAAGAGCGATTACATAAAGAACAAAAACTTTAGAGATGCCTTGGCAGATGAGGTGGACGCGGACAAGTTTAGTCCTTTACATCGTGACATTAACTTATGTACCTATATGATTCCGACGAAGTATAGTTTTTTGGAAGTACTTTTTTTAATCTTTGGATGTTGACTTGAGCAGGCATATAACAAGATGACCCTAAAAGGTAATCAGTGTCTCAACTTAGCTTTGAATTTGTACAATTCTCCTATGCGAAATTTAGGCTTTAATACCTTACAGGATGGAAGAATAAGCTATATGAGGAGTTCGTCACAATTATGAAGGCTGGAACAGATTAGAGAAAAGCATAAAGATTGTTCAAGAGAGAGAGAGGGAGCAGTTTCCAATGAAGTTTACAAGAAACAGGAACCAAGTGAATGTTCTTTAAACATCATAAACTAAAGTTTTTCTTTCTTGTTAGGTATCTAATTCGTTCCTATTTTTTCGCCTAGGTTTGGGATTTCACATTTTTGTATGCAGTTTAAATAAAATTTGGGTAAGGGTGATGATGTTTATTTTTATAAGGGTGACAGTGTGTTTCTATATATGTATATGTATATGGCTATGACAAGATTGTTTTGAAACAGTTTGTAGAAAAGGAAAGAGGTGAGATATTGGGACTGAATAGGAGAAGGTTGTTATTATGGGTGTAGATATTTCAATTTGGGTATCCTTAACTTAAACTGGATGTGCAATTTTGTCTATTGGAAGTTTTAGTTTGTTTCAAGTAAGAGTAATTGTTATTATGAATAATTATTATGCAATGATTGTCTTGTGACACAATTCAATTTTGCAATTAACCCAAACATTTATTATTAACATTTCGTTTCTATGCGTTTTTCGATTTTTAACTGAAATGGTGGAGTGCCAACTAATCTTTAAAATATGATAACAGTTGTGCCTTTTGATTTATAAGTACACAAATCATTCCACGAGATTGATTAGGTCTGAACTAAAGGGGTTATGGACTAATGGTAAAACAATGAACTTCTGGGGTTGGACAAATATAGCAAACTTATATTTGATTTTTAATATATTTATATGCTTTTATTTATTAGTGAATTTACATTATTGGAATTGTATATGTAAAGGTTACGTTGTTGGAATTGTATATGTAATGGTTAGTTTACATTGAGTTAAGGTAAAATGCATTTATGCGAAAAATCTCTTTGATGGGATTGTATAAGATTGTATGCAACATGAAGACGACAAATAATAATTCAAATCCCAAACTTGCAACGAAAGGATTTTATGCATAATAAAAAACTCCAGTCTACCTTGAATTGAAGTTTATTAATGTTGAACATATGATTGATGGTTGATAGGACAGCATTTTACAAATAATTACAGGCACACGCGATAGTGTGTGCCCGACTGCTAGTTAAACTTGAAATAATAACTGCCTATAAACTAAGACCAGGATTGGTATCCCTTTTTTAATTTTTTTGGAAGGTACACCGGTTTTAGGGATCCGTAACCACATAGTAACCAAGCCTGCAATCTAAAGCCCGAAGGCAACCCACAAGCCCCGGAAGGTGAAGCCACCGAAGAGGTACAAAGCCCAAAGGCCACAAGCCCCGAAGGGTAAAAGCTTAAAGTCCCACAAGACAACCCAAAGAGTTGTCCAACTCATGCGCTCTCATGGGGTGGAGGGTCGCACAGCCACTGAACCAAGAGCTCAATGGCCTGCTTGGCATCCCATAAATGGTATTCCCTGAACTGGTTAGTGTAGGTGCTTGGTGCAGCTCCAGAATTACAAACTTGAGAATATAACACATCTGGCATATAATCCTTCAGAGTTCGGAAAGTAAGTGGAACCAAAACCTCCCCGAAGAGGCCATGTTCGGAAATATAAGATTTTCTTTCTGAATTGGTCTACTTACAAATCTTATAACTAGACATTGAATTTTCGAAAAGGAAAGATATACTAAACCACAAACAATAATTAGTAATCATCACTTAATTTACCAACCATTATACTCTAACCAAGCAATACTGCAATAGCATACTAATTGGGGGTTCTGCCTAATTATATGTCGCACTTCTAGGTAATATACACAGATATATACAACTGCAAAATATATAAGAAATACTTACTGCATATGCATAATTTGCCAAATATAGAAATCGATATCATTTCATCATGCAAGTCGAAATAAAATACCTCCATAAATGATACGCGTCTTAGAAGCAACTTCGGCTGAAATGTTATTTTTCAGCCAATCTCGAATAGCAACATGTACTTCTTGAGCCTGCTGAGGACTGGCCACTTTACCTGTTCCAATAGCCCATACAGGCTCATACGCGATGACTATGTCATCCCAGCCGGGCACATTATCTGCACGTAAGATAATATGTTATCATCAGGTTCTGGATCAGCTATACATACTCTGGATGACGATGCACAACAACCAGTTTGGGGAAAACATCTGCCAAAATCATCAATATCTAGAGTGACAATTTTAGTATTTCTATCAAAATGGAAGGTATACTTAAATCTGAAGTTAATGCATCTTATTCAGAACGATTAATGAGGGTAAGTCGTAAAACCTTATATCTTATGACACACTTTATCGCACGAAGTTATTAAGGCGATAGATAAGGTTGTTAGATTATGTGAGAATTTTATTTGAATATCACCACTCAAAAGAAAAATGAAAAGGTGTCGTAAAACACCTCTCTATATGTAATCAAACAAGATTCACTTGGCATATTAGATTGACTTTCGTTCCTTTTTCTGTCCTTTTTTGTATATGTAAGCCCATATTTAATGAAATAGATAATTAAAGTTGCTCGGGGGATCCCTGGTATCAACTTCGAGGACCCTACCAGCTAAGCTAGGTGGCAGCTGCTTGATTGTCCGTTTTCATCTTTATTCTTTTGTAAAACCATGCATATCTCAATGTAAGCATAAATTCAAAATATTTAATTATCTCAAAACCAAATCATTGTTATTGATGGAAAATATGTGGATGTAAACTGCAGTACGTTTTTATATAGTATTGAACACATTTACGAGAAGTACAAGTATCAAATATTATTCTGTATCTTAGAATGTGAGTATTAGCGTGATACTTAACTATCACTGTGTATCTTAGTATATCAATATTCATATAAAAAATAAAACAAATATAAGAACCATTACATTATCAATATGATACTTCAGTCTTTTTTAATCAGCAAATGATTAGCTACTTTACTATTTCACTACCAGTTAGCTTTGTGTTCCATACAAGAAGATTTTAGAAGAGTCAAAAACAGAACCTGCAAAAGCCTTCATTTGCTTGAAACAAACATCAAAAGTTTTCCCTGCTTCTCTTTCTTCAAGTAATTCTCCAATGCAAGCAATTACTTTGAGATTTTCGTTCAATGCGTATGCAGCCTTTTTCCCTATAAACTGAACACAGCAAAGGTTAGTACTCATTCTGTCTCATATCTGCATGGGAATAATGAGCGGTCAAAAAAGCGATACTCCGAAAAAGTTTACATGATCATCTTCCCCAATAACGTGTCTACGCTCTGAATGCCCAAGAATAACCCATTTGCAGCCAATATCCTTCAACTGTTCCACACTGCAAATGAAATAAATAAAGTTGAATAACTAAAGAGGTTATCAGATTTCAGTAGCTAACAACATCAAAAATTACGTTTGAACAGACAATTCAAGTTTCGAATGTTGATCTTATAAATGGGAGAGGATTTAGAGACACTCAAAAACCAAACACTCAAAGTCTCACTCAATACCAACCACTCATCTCTATTAGATGAGTGACTCTCAAAATTTGGGATTTGCTATAGAGGAAATTTGGTGGTAAAACTTATATTAGGTGGCGTGGCTATTTCCCTCTCTCTCTTCACGTGATCTGTCTCTATCTCTCCTCTGTGCAGTTCAAATTTCAAACAAAACCTCTATTCACTAAATTTTGTGAGATCTGTGTCTCTCAGTCACTCTCTCTCTCTCTCTCTTTGTCTGTCTCTTCCTCACCAAAGATCATCAATGGGGTGTGTTTAGATATCTGTCTTAAATTAAGAACGACCAGTTTGAGATTTGTTTTTCGATCTCCGTCTCTCTGTAGTGAAAAATATAAATCAGTCAAGAATTGAAGAACGACAAAGCCGGTGTTGGAAATTAGTTTGTCATTATCTCTTTCTCCCTCTCTCTCTCAAACACACTTTTGAACAATCTCTCTCTTAAAACACGAGTTCTATAGATCGCGATCTGGAGAATCCCCTGAAGAAATAGATTTCGATTGAAATAGGGTTTCGATTACTCACGAAAATTTAGGGTTTTCGTGTTTTAGTGATACATTCATCCTGAAATCATTTGTATGAAGTTTGGGTTTTATCGTAAAAGAGGTTGAAGATTATAAACTTGTACGTTGTGGATTTCTAGGGTTTAAATAAGGGATTTGGGTTGTTTTTTTTTCTTCAATGGGTGAATGATAAGAAATTGTCGGTTATAGATTCGTTGACAATTTGTGATGTAGATTTCCGAATATAGTATTGATCGACAATAATATAAACTAGTTGATTGTCGGTTATAGATTCGTCGACAATTAATTTTTGATTAGCTTGGGTATTATCGGGATCGACAATAATCAGGGAGTTCACAATTTTTTCGATTAGCTTGGGTATTGTAGGGATCGACAATAATTAGGGAGATCACAATTTTTTGTGTCGAAATTGTCGGGATCAACAATAATCAGGGAGTCCACATTTTTTTTATCGCAATTGTCGAGATCAACAATAATCAGGGAGTCCACAAAAAAAAAATTGTAATTGTCGAAATCGACAATAATCAAGGAGTCCACATTTTGTGTGTCAAAATTGTCGGTATCGAGAATATATGATATACTCAAAGAAAATAATTATTGTTTTAGGCCCCATACCATCATGTGAACCCTTATGGGTATGCGCGTTCACATGTGTTTCTTTATTATTGCATCTACTTCTCTTATGGGTATGTGTGTTCACATGTGTTTCTTTATTATTGCATCTACTTCTTGATGTGACATATCAAACAACCACAAATTCGTGAGAAAAAAGCGGAACAATGGAAATATGGACTCCCTAATTATTGTCGATCCCGATAATTTCGACACAAAAAATTGTGATCTCCCTAATTATTGTCAATCCCGACAATACCCAAGTTAATCGACAATTTCTCGTTTTTGAGACTTTAGTCCTCACGTGGTTACTCACAAATCGACAATTTCTTAATGCATTGCTCGACAATTTTTTACGAATATGAACCATAAAATTATACTTCATAAACGATGCAAATAATCGATTCTCGACAACCTCTTTTCGTTGTTGATCATGGGTTCGTCGAGTCTTTTGGAAAACATGGAGGGAAGAAGCAACTTGTGATATGAAGCTAGTGTGCAGGTTGTAGATGGAGACGAGACCATTGTTTCGTCTCTCCAACGTTTCTCTTCTCTCTCTTATCGATCATCATCTTTGGTTCTAATCCAACCCTATATTTTGGAGAACCTCAACTACAAATGTAGCCACGACAGCAAAACGCCACAGTAAAAAGCTCATTGTTGCCATTGTAGCAGAATCACCTCTCTAGTTCCAAATTTATGTAAAACAGAGTTTCAAGACGACAAAACCCTAAATTGGCAAAACGAAATTAAGAAGAACGCAACAAAAGCTCTCGCCAAAGCATGAATACATACTTACCCTAAAATTGCATTCAAAGATTCCAAACATCATAGGGAGTTTGAGAGAGTGAGAGTGAGAAAAAACCAAATTTCAGATTCAAAATTGAAATTGGAGAGAGAGAGGAGAGGAAAATAAATATCTACCAACATGAAGAGAAGAAAGAGAGAGAGGCCAACTCATTTCCACCTAATATCATTTGGGTGGAAATGATATTAGGACCACTCATCTCTTATCTTTCCACCTCATCTATTATTAGGACCACTCATCTCTAGAGATGTGTGGTCCTATTGAGTGATACTTTAGTGTCTCGTTTTTGAGTGTGGCTAAATTCTCTCCCCTTATAAATGGATATTAATATTTCATGTCGACATGGAAGGGATAGACAACCTGATCTCCCCAGTGAAAGCTCCACCTTTTCCGACCCACGAATTCTGGGCCGATATCTCAACCCGATCGGTTAATGAGCTCTTCACCTGATCAAGATAGACAAAAGGAGGCGCCACAGCAACATCTGCATCAAACACAAGAAAATGGAGGTCAAGTGAATTTTAAGGGGCAGATTACATAATTTCAAAACTGTAGAAAGATACATAAAATACTTTTTTGTTTCTGCATATTTTATGTTATCTGAGGCCAGTCGGTGGCATCTTCTTCTTCTTTTTTTCCATCCCCTATAAAATTGGTATCTTTTGTTTCTTCCCTTGAAGCTTAATTCAAAGCCATTTTTTATGAACGAAAACTTATCAAATTATTTACAAAGAAAAAAAAAACTCGTCATCAGCAAATCCAGTTTTTCAGTCCTACAAATACACATAATCCTCATGTTGTAAAACTAACATAACTTTGTGTCCACTTTTTTTTCAAAAGGAAACTGAGGTTAGGCAAACTCACTAGAATTTTAGTAACAAAATATTTTTTAAATGTCTATTTGATGTTACATTATTACATTAGGTTATTATAATTAAAAAGCAAGTTTTGTAGAACTGTTTCATTTCATAATTATCGCAAGTAAATAGCACTAGACGGCCAACTCAATGCCTGAGAATTGTTTACTGACATCAAAACTCTACATTTCCAAAACAAAGAACAAAAATGCAAGAAATAAGCATTCCTGACAATGCTTGCATACTCGAATCTTAAAAGTAGAAGCTATTCAACATACCAACATCAGATTCCAATTCTGCGTTATTTAAGTCAGAAACGAGCTTAGTAATGAAGTCTTTTGTCCCGTTCTGCACCGTTGGAAGTAGACAAAATTAAATTGAGTGAAAATTATAGATTTGTGGAAAAAGAATAAGTTAAACTATTAAGTCGACCAAAAACAAAAACTTTACATGACAAAAGTAGAAAAAATAGTAAAATGGAACATCTTAAGAATGGCACTTACGCATTTCCAGTTACCCCCAACGAAAAACTGCAATCACAAGTAAAAGAAGGATCAACGACTATCACATATTGAGAACTAAATGAGGAATATGAGACTCTAAATACTAACAGTTTCAATCCAATTATGTTCAAGAAAATACATAACAAAAAACTTGCATTGTACTGTATTGTATTGTATTATAGCTGTTGAATGCAATATTCTTCAAGCTTCACTAGCTAGAGAACTAAATGAGGTGTAGGGGCCTAATTTCATGCGGAGGGGAAGTTGGTTCTTACACCACGGGGTTTTCTCTTTTATCCTAGGGGTGCAAGCATATAATCAATGATATAGAAAGTCTACTGACAAAATACTTGCGTGGAGGCCTAGAATGTCACTTCACAACCTCTGATGAGGATTTTTAAGAGATTGTGTATTACTGTCGAGTAGTCGAAGGTTCGAGTACTGCGTGTTTTACAGGTTGATCGAAGGTAAACTGCAAGGGTTTATGGGAGAGATTTCGTAACCCCCTCCCGGTTCCCCTTCCTTCTTATTTATAGAATAAAGGTAGGGTTGAGTCACCATGGGAGGTCACATTACAAGTGTACCCTCCGGGTATCAGGCGGGTATCCCGATGTTGGTGTTGACGCCAGAAATATCGGTCTGGCACTGTGCTCTGACACTGTAGCTGTTGTTGGTTCTGTCGCTGTAGTTGTAAGGACCAACAACGGCACCGTTCTTGTCTGGTAAGCTGGTTGTCTGACATGTCTGCCTTCCACCACGTTAGAATATGGTCGAAGTGTTTCTGATGCTGGTGTGGAGTTCGTGTACCGACGGATCTGTCTTTGTCTTCGAGGTTGTTAGTAGTCGAAGTTGCGTCTTCATGTAGTCTTGCAGGGCTTGTTTATGGATTGAGTGGGCTTCGAGGTATTCGAGTAGTCTTCGATGTAGCCTTCGAGTATTTGACTGGGGTAGAAGGTTGCGAATAGGCTACTACATGAGGAATATGAAACTCTAAATACTAACAGTTTCAATCCAATCATGTTCAAGAAAATACATAACAAAAAACTTGCATTGTACTGTATTGTATTGTATTATAGCTGCTGAATGCAATATTCTTCAAGCTTCCCTAGCTAGAGACCGATTAGTGGAACAGCAAAGCACAAATATATTTGTTAAATTATACGGTTTGGAGAGTAACTTAAATTGAACCCAGAGGGGTATAAAATTGCTTTAATAGGGATTATATCTGAGGGCACAATCATCCAGACAGATCTTACAAGGTCTGGAATCTATTCAAAGGATCAGAAATTATGTCGAGGTATAGTAGAAACATCCATAGATGGTTTAGGATTAATTCAGTGGAGAAATGATCAGGCTCATGTACAGTGTACTCCACCGACAATTTAAGAGCATATCAAAACTAACACAGACAAGACTTCATTAAAAGAACTACAAGCTATATATAGTGTATACTAACATTCATAAGCAGAAAAAAAGTATTAGGTCAGTTTCATGTCATATTACTCGATGACTGAAAGGGGGACTCCATTTGCACAAATGTGAGAAGCACCTTTAACTAGTCTTTCAACAAGCCAAAAATTAAAAAAATATGCCTAAAATTAAAGTTTGAAGCACTTTCTCCAAATGGAAATGATAAAAGAAACTGATGTTTCCAAAAGTATTTGTCGGCTGCCATTACACTTTTTAGGATACTACCTAAATAACACCTTCTCCAAAACATCTTCTCAAAAACTAAACGGTAAGGAAAAAACAAAATTTCCCAGCCCAAAAAGAGGCCCGTGACAAAGTGGGATATTTAGTAAGCTGTTGAGGTCTTAAGCCACACTCTTCGTACCTTAAGACGCAAGCCTCAGTTGAAGTGTCTTTGCTACAAAAAAAAATGAACGACAAACAACTTCAATCCCTTCCCTGTCTTGATCAAATTCTTAATCAATGTGAGAAAGTACAAACTAAGTGTGTGATTCCCCGAGCTCAAAGATTCACCAATTTCCCTATAAATATACTTAAACATGATATAACTAAGAGATTAAGATCAATTGATGTCACTAAACTCTCTCATATTCATAACTTCAATAACCCATAACTGAAATAACACTAAAACTTCCAAATACCCTAATAACCCAATAAAAACTAAGAAACTAAAGACCTAGAGATGGCTTTTATAAAGAAAAGTCATAATCCCACTAACATTAGGGTTCCTAAAATTAGAAGACCATCTTCAACAATTAAGTCACTAACCCATTACATTAATAACTAAAATAAATAAAACATGGAGAGAGTGGCGTCGACTAAGCGACCTAGAAAGAGACACCCTCTCTAAGTAAACGTACGCACGGTGAGAACCGTAATACATTAACTCACCCCAACTTTGAAAAATTTGTCCACAGTAAAAAGTTGAATATCACATATTTGCGGACGGAGATTGTAGTAGAAAGCTAAATCTTAAGGTATGTTATATGTACTGTTAAAAGCTATCTATTGTGATATACATGTACATATGTCAATTATTGTAGATCTAGTATTGATTAGATCCAACGTCACAGTCATTCTACATTCTTCAATGATCGCCAATACACTCGGGGTCGACCCAAACTGTACTCGAATGGGTGTCAACATCATTTAAGTTCAGCGACGTATCATTGAGCCATAAAAATGCGTAAACTTATCTTCAAAAAGATCACTTGACCACTTCGCAATAGGGAGGTATGGGCACATCCTTCTCAAGGTCAATCATAACAAAGTGAATGTTGTTTACCCAACATCTGCATAGTTTCTTTCAATGTCCCTAATTTTTCAATAACAGTACTATCAACTGTTGTGAGGAGTCTTCTCAGCACGACCGTATAACAATTATACTACGAGATAAAAATAATTGTCAAACGAAAAGCATTCGCAATAATCTGACCATGACTATGCATAAGCATTCCCTCGAAGTATCATGTCATACTGTTTGCTCGTACATGAACCTCGATATGTTATATGAATAGTAAAAAATTCAATTCAAACATATAAATCTCGCCTGATACCTGCCTTAAACATACAAATCTCATTAACCACGTCTTCTCTAACCGATGAAGGGTATTGTTTCCCATTGGGCACTGGTCATTGGTTAGAGAAGACATGGTGAATGAGATTTGCATGCTTCAATAGAATTTTTATGATATTTACTATTCATATAAGATATCGGGGTTTGTGTACGAGCAAACATTATAGTATGATACTTCAAGTGATGCCCCCTATATGAAGTGGATGGTTATGCATACTAATGGTCAGATTATTGTGAATGCATTTCGTTTGTCAGTTATTTTTATCTCACAGCATGATTGTTATATGATCGTGCCGAGAAGACTCCTCGTAACAGATGATGGAATTGTTATTAAAGAATTGGGGACAATGAAAGAAACTATGCATAGGTTGGGTAAACAATATTCACTTTGTTATGATTGACCTTTAGAAGGATGGCCCATACTTCCTATTGCGAAGAGGTCAAGCAATCCATTTAAAGATAAGTTTACGCATTTTTATGACTCATGGATACGTCAATGAAATCAAATGATATGAAGTGACGACGTTGACACCCCTTTGTGTATAGTTTGGGCCGACCCCGAGCGTATTGGCGATCATTGAAGAACGAAGGATGATTGAGATGTTAGATTTAATCATAACTAGATCTACAATAATCGACCTATGCACATGTATATCGCAATATAGCTTTTAACCATGATATATCACTCTCTCTCTCCTCATTTCTTCTCTGCATCTCCACCACTTTATTTTCTTCTTTTCTTCCCTTCACCTTCTTTGTTTATTCCTTGATCCCGACTCTTCACATCATCATCTCCGACCTTATCACCACGGTTGATGTCTGCTGGTTATGAAATCCGTAGGGAGATGGGCTCCCTCATTGCTAGAAAAGGTCTCTCTGGTGTACCCAACTTTCCCCTTATCATGACCGACAAATTTACCGTCGAGAGTCTCTCCCATTTGGTCTACAAAGCTCGGGGTCGAGATGACAGGGAAGACCCTGAGTGTTTTTTTGTTGGGTTTCCCACGATTAAACCCAATTTGGGATGTAGTGTTGAACATGTATGTTGGACCTAACAACCTCTAGTCATGATTCAAACCCATAGCATGTTCATGTATATCCCGGTTCATAATAGTGTTGCGTGTTCCCGTTCGATCTACCGCACCAAAAGCATCGAGACACAAGTCAACAGTAAGACTGCCCAAGTGTTTCCGCGTACCTGGAATCAGCGAGCTTACAGTAGTCCCATACATGTAGGTCGTTGTTTCTGTCTCGAGATTTGTGGCTGGGTTACGAGATATGTTGCATACAGGACCACCATAGATTTTGTTGGTCCCTTCTCTCCTAATTCACTTTGTAACTTTAAAAATAAAATTTTTTTCAACTTTTCTTTTGTGATTAACACCCGAATCGGCCCCTTTTCTTCCTCCCTCGTCGACAAGATCTCCAATAACCCAAAAAGATGCTACCAATGACGCCATCCCCACCTATTGGTTTCCACCGAATCGGCAACGGCACCGACGCTTCACCATCAACGGTTACCCCGCGCCCGTACATCGCATGCTCGGTGATTTCTGTCGCCGATAAATCTAACATTTCGGATCTCGTTCCCAATTATTCCTGCAATTCGTAATTAACGCGATGGTTCTCCTCCAACGTGGCTCGCATTCCCTCCATCAACTTCTTCATGTTGAGACAAACGGAAGGAAGATCCCCAATTTGATTTGTTAGAGTGATCACGACTTCCTCGTCCTCTTCTTCTACGTCTTTGTCCGAATCTTCTTTATCTTTTTTGTCATAACCTAGATGTCGAGTGGCCTCTCGTTTGAGCAAAGTTTCGCCTTCTTCTCCTCAATCCTTTTCTTCTTCATAATACTCGTCGTCTTCCCAATCTTCTTCGCTCATGATCGTGGTGGTTGATTCAAACCTAGGCTCTGGTACAATTTATGATGTAACTAAGAGATTGAAACCAATTGATTGACTCTAAACTCTCTCATATTCATAACTGAAATAACCCTAAAACTCCCAAGTAACCTAATAACCTGATAATAACTAAAAAAACTAAAGACCTAGGGAATGAATTTATAAAGAGAAGCCCCAATCCCACTAAGAATGAATTTTATAAAGAGAAACCTCAATCTCACTAACATTAGGGGGCTCCTAAAATTAGGTGACCATCTCCAGCAATTAACTCACAAACCCATTACATCAATAACTGAAATAAATAAAAGGTGGAGAGAATGGCGTCAACTAAGCAGCCTAGAGAGAGACGCCCTCTCTCTAAATATACGTACGCACGGTGAGAACCATGATACATCAAAACATATTGTTGATGGAACTAGTGTCGAAATACTCAAAACATGAACCTCATTCTCGGATCTCGTTGTCATGCTAATCATCTACCAAAATGTTGGCATCGAATCGGATGACAACATAGCCGCAATAATGACTCATTGTTTTCCATTTAAAGGTCACAAACAATGTCTTTTCTTAATTGGGAACGAATTGTTTGTACTCTGTGTGCAAGCTTATGATAGCAACTCTTTTTTTTTAGAGTAAAGCTGGGATTGGCATAACGAAAACACTCGTTGACCACTATTAGCCAAAGTAACTAAATAATCACAAAAAAAAGAAAAAAATGACCCTCTATCGCTTAGATAAAAGTCGTCCCTGTTAATCTTATAGGCCCATGTATTCTATCCTCGGTGACCACTGAATTGGTATCCTACAGGCCACATTTGCTTTTCTCTATTAAAAACCCATAATAAGAATTACTTCATATTCTAATACATTTCCTTCACTACAGGACCCGTCTGTAGCTACTACGCTTTCATCTTCTTGTATTCATTTTCTTCTAATATAATTTGCTTACCTTGGCAATAAAAAAACGACTTAAGAATCTCGCTAAAGTAGCTATCATTCTGACAACTAAAAAATTCGACTTAGTTGGCACGATGAACATTACTCAGCTAAGATTTTTAGCTACACAATTGAAGTTGCTATTACACAAATTAAATTTCCTCAACCGCAATATTCACCTTAGCTATCACCTATCTCAACGCAATGCACACAAATCAAACTAATTCAAATGAAGTAAAATTAGTAGCAAAATTAAAGCTCATATACCTTTCCTGAACCTGACATCGAAACAACAGCTCTGCAAGCAGTTCCTGTGGAAGACGAAGAGAGACGGAGACTTCGAGAATCAATCTGGTGAAAGAAAGACTGAGATTGACACAAACGACGCAATCCAGAGAACTGTGGTGGTGGAGAATTGGAAGAAGAGATTGCGGATTTAGGTCCAGATGAGAGCTTAGATGCCAAAGATGAGGTCGAAACCATCGCCATTGTTTCCTCACCAAACCCTAACTCTAAATCCGCAACAAACAACAGTAAATTAAAATTTGAGAGAGACGGAAATAGTAAACGACTATTGTACTGTAACACTACAGTCTTACATAAGAATTAAGATATCGTGAAAAGGTTGGTGGCTTTCAACGCTCTCTCTGTTTTGTCTTCTTTCTTTTCTTTTCTTTTTTAAAGAAAAAAATAGGACTATTTGTTGGATAATTCTATGCTTCCTCGTTTTCTTGCCACTTGTTTTAGATGTAGACCAGGTGCTTCGCCCTGACAAGTGGCCTACCAACAGAGGCCACTCACCGGGATTATATCCAACTTACCCGGTGTAGGAGTTGGTTGTGTTATCAGGTGCCACAGGGATTAGACTAATAAGAAAAATTATGAAAACGGACCATACTGGTTAAAAAAAAAAAGTGGACTTCTATAGTGAGAATTGAAATGAGGGAAATATTCGCATGCTCAGAACATCCACCAAGCCCCACCCTTGTAAACTTTCAGCAAGTACAAACTGCATATAATAGCTCACATTCAATACTAGGAGATTATCTGACAATGTGCCAACAACCTCTATCTGAGCTTCCAAGGATTCAATAGAGATGAAGAGGGGAGAAAAGTCTAAATGTATTCAAAAGTCGCAAAAAAAAAAAAAAAAGAGGTCTTAAGGTTTTGAGGGCAAACACAGCTTGCAATAGACACCAAAGCTTCAGGAACAAACTTAAGAAGCAAACACAAAACAGTTTGAAAGATCTAAGTGATGAGCCCAGAAGAATAAACTTCGCTATCTACAGTAGCCAAAGGGGAAAATAAGCTTAAACTTTATGGTCTATAACATTTATATCATGAATAAAGACCCCATAAACCAAATAATGTCGGAAAGAATTTAAATACTGCCCTATAAAAAACATGTATAGAGTCGAACCATCTACGAAGGGGCATATATATTATCAAACGAGAATAAACTGACATGTCCCCAATGTTACATTTCCCCGTGAGTGAGGATAACAGAGTATAGGAGAGGAATAACAACAATATCCTCCTTTTCTATAAGAGCTGAAGCAGAAGAAACAAATGTAGGGGGGGATCAGTCTGCCTCTTATGTTGTCTAGGAAATCTCCGCATTGCAAACAGGACACACCTGCAAAATCAAAGGTCGCTCCAACTTAGCATGAGACCGAGGGATACGAGTAAGCACTATGTAAGTACACGTATAATCAGAGGTGAAATTATTTCCAAAAGAAAAAAAATTTGAAGAGGTGAAACTGACAAAAAGAGTTCCAATTTATTCATAGAAAAATAATTCCACAAGTTCCATTGATTTCGAAGTGTTTATTTTTTCCCTCCTAATAACTCTTCCCAATATTAAAATCGGCTTTAGCATCATATATTAATTACTACGGCAACGACAGAAAGAGGCATCGACCTAGAAGATAAAATGACTGATGACGAGGATGACACATTGATTGAGAACTTGGACAAAAGAAAAGAAGAGTATCCAATCATCGAATACGGATTTTCCTAATTGAAGAACACAAATAAGAAACCCGACAGCAAGGTAAGCCATTTTTATAAGAAATGCCCATGTGTAACGAAATCAAAACAATAGAAATAAAACTGAAATTGAAACTTGATAGAACACAAGACGGAGATATTACATGAGATCAGTTGGCAACTAAATATATCTTGTTATTAGAGGAGGTGACAATACTACTATTCCCTGTTTTAGAACTTCATGTTTTAAGAGCAAAAGCTAAAGATCCCAATCCCGACAAAAAAACTAAACTTCTCCTCCCCCGACCAACTTCACATCTCAAAAAAAAAACTAAAAAACGTGTTCTCCCCCAAAAAGGCGGGGAAAAAAAACTTCATACAATCTTTCTTTCTCTCAGCACTTAAATAGATTCCTGCCGGCTTTGTTCTCTATCCCTTTCAAGTCTCAAAGCCTAGAAGTAGTTAGAGTTTGTTTCCTCTCTCTCTCACACACACACACATGTTTGCTGGTGAATTCCTTAATTGAGATTTAGGATATTCTGATTATACATTCAGCTGTTCTTTCAGAAATCATGGCTTTTAGTCCTCCCTAATTAGTCCGCATTACTATGTTTATCTAAGGGTCGAAGCTCATAACCTATTTAAATAATTACCCATGCTATGAATTTGAGTATTGGATCCTAGATTGTTAATGGTTGTGTAATGTCATTATTTAGAGTTTATGGTTTTGTTTGCAAAAAAGTCATGAGAGGTGATACAGTGAAAAAGCTATCAAGACCAATATGTAACAATTTGTGGGGTTTTCACCTTTGTCATCATGGGTAATGCAATCCATATTGGTTAATCAAGGAGATGAATATTATAGGCACGGGATATTGTCAATGATAAAAAGATAGACGGCAAACAAGTGTAGTCCCTAACACACGTCACAGTAAACAGATAGTAATTTGGTTGATTAAATCCATTGGCCCTACTGGAATTTTTTTTTCCTTACATGGAAAATTTCAAATTTATGGATTCTATCTTTTTGTCTTTTCATGGCTAGAGTGTGTGATGAAGAAAATCAAGGGCAATATGTTCGTAGCATCATATCATCTCTTCAGAAGGTACCATTGGCTCTTTCTCCCTAATATCTCAGTTCTCAAGTTCCAGGGACTCCTAAGGCAGATGCACTTGCAAATTGGATCTGCCAAAGCTATAGGTATATCCTGGTCCATTTCTTTCAAATAAACCGAATATAGTATCTGTTGTTGGTCCACTTCCATTGCCACAATTATTTTGTATCATACCGAAAATGTTAAAATATGCAAGATTAGGTGGTCTAGACATTCATATATGTTATTCTATTCCACCAGATGTTTTTTGTTTTTTGGGAGAGGAGCTACTCAAATCTAGCAATGGAGGAAGTGGCCACCTAATCAAAACATTATGGCACCACTCAGTGTGCTGCTCCTTGAAGGTATTCAAACTTAAACATTTCATAAAAATAGAATATTCTGTTTGATTATGTGTATACAATTATGGAATAAAATGTCTTTGATGAGATGACATGTTAAAAACAAGTCACTGATGAGGCATTGCTCTATATATAGTTAAATATCATGAAACTCGATTATGATGGAATTAGTATAGAAAATGAATGTACCGATTTAATTGATTTGAAATTGGGAGTATATGAAGGACAATCTTATCTGAGTACGTGGCTTTCACAATATTGGTTCACATTTAGGATTAAACAAAGAGTCAAGTTCGGTGTAAGTTAACATATAACATTTTTTTATTATCGGAAAATAATCTTATATTTCCATTCCTATGGAAAAAGAATGTCTCACACTAGACATTTTTAAGTGGCTAAGAACACCCCAGTATGGATTTACTCCCAATATCTTTAAGGCAAAGACACAAGATGTTAAAAATAATTTTATGGTATCTCGACTCGGGCCAAATTTTATGGAGTAAATCGCGTCTACCTAGGAAAATGAATGAATTGAGCAAAAGCAATTATTTAAGTTTTTTTTCAATTTGGACACTTGCTCTGAATGATGTTAGTTTGATTCATTGAATAAGTATCTATAAACCTGTTCATGACCCTATATTTTGTTTTAGCACTGATGAAATCTATTTATAAAATCTTTACCTATAATTCTTTAAACACATTATTTGTACACTAGATTTATCAGTCTTTATTTTATATTTATGTCACTCAGGTGCTTTGTATAGAAGTCTTGGGTTTCATTGGTGAGTAATATTTATATTAATTTTGGTTATTTATATATATGCCATGAGAAAGTTAGTTTTCTTTCTTTCCTATTTCACATTTTTGCATATTGGATTTTTAGCATGTAGTTGTAAAACAATATTTGATTTTTTGAATTAGTGGATATATGATAGAAGAAGTGTCATGAAAGATCCTATATCACGAAAGGGGAAGTGTTAATCTAACCTTCGATAACAGTCGAGAGATTATAAACAGGTATTAATGTAGAGGTTATAAATACAAGTTTGGGGTGTCACAATTTTGTTTCAAAGCACTCTGAGTTGATTGACTTTAAGGGAGAGAACATATGCACCCTCAAGAAAAGATGTCGAGATGATTCCAAATTTTTGTTTTTGCATAGGTACCCTTCATGTATATCTTTAGGCTAAAATTATTTCTTGATAGTCTACAATTAAATGCCTTATCTTATTTATTAGGATGATCAAACATGAATAATTATGATTACAAGGCTAATATATATTGATCTTTAGCTCAAACGGTAAAGCACCTGATAATGAAAGTCTTTATATCATATTTCAAGAGATGGTGGTTCAAGCCCGCCAAGATCCAGCTATTACAAAAGGTTCAAATTACTTGTCACCATACGACGAGTGCAACCATGGCAAGCCATGGGTACAACTAGTATGTTTCTATTCCAGATACATGTCTAAAAGGAAAACTAAATCCTGACAGTCAAGTTTTCTGGCTAAACTGCATATAATACCTAAAACACGAAAACCTCTCGAGAAAATACAGAAGTAATCGCACTGTAACCATGAAATAACAGGAAAACCAAATGATGATTGTTCCAAAATATAAGAAAATAATACCTTGTTTATCTGCAGCCAATTGTTTATGCATTCAGGGTGGTAAGAATGCTTGCATGAAAGAACTGTGAGAGCTTCATCATCCTCATAGTCTAATCTGCAAATAACGCACCTGCAACAAAGCACATAATTATTTTGTCAAATTATTGCATACAGACATTGAAGATTGAAAGCATATGTATAAATGGGCTTACTGGTCACTGCTGCCATCTTTGTCTAGTGGAGCCTTGTACTTTGCTGATGGCAAAGAGGCAATTGCTTCTGCAGAGAGTCCTCTGCTTTGAGTTCCAACTATGTCACCCAAAGCCAACAACTCCTACAAGAATAGAGTCACTGACAACATTGTAAAAAAATAGCTATAAGCTCTTGTTGATGCACAAATAAACAGATACTAGTTTACCTCATATGACAGTTCATCTGGATCGACCTCTTCCCATGTTTCCTGGAAAGAAAAAAGATAAGAAGAGATCCACAATTACTTCGACTATATCAGTTAATATAATTCTGCACCACGAATAATATAATATAAAAGTACAACAAGAAAATAATTCAATGTCGATGAGTTGATTTGAATTCGTAGAAAGTGGGTGGTTTCAGGTATATGAGCTGGGATGAATGCAGGGTTAATAGAAGTAAGATAAAGCTTTGCTGTAAGGGAATTTTAAGACAAATATCTTGTGATCTAATAATAAAATAACAGTGTATAGGTATGATTAAGGATAAAGAAGTGTAAGCAGAGTGGAAGCAACCATATTCACAGTAAACTGTATAGAGTGTTGGTTTCTGAAGAATGGGGAGATATATACACTGCAGCTGAGGCAGACTTCGTACATGCTGAAGTTTCAAACCATTGCCCTATGATAGTTAGTTGGGGGTGAGAGAAGACAACAAGTATAGCAAGAAAAGCTAAGCTTCAAGTACTTCAATTTTTTGGGCTAAATAGGCAGGATTTAAGGAGGTTATAACAGAAGCCTTTAGTGGTGGCCTAACTAGAAATGCTCTATATACCCTCAGTGATAAGCTTAAAATAGCTAAGAAAAAGGACTTGGAGCGAAGACTTTGTCGGATACATTGTCAATAAGGTGGCTACTACTAGGAGTAGATTGGACCAGATTCAAACTGCTCTCCAAATGGACCCCAGGAGTGAAATTCTTACTAGGGAGGAAAAATATGTTATTAGGATCTACATTGACCTAGCCATGAAAGAAGAGTCTTCCCTTAAGCAAAAGGCAAGAAATAATTGGGTCACCTTGGAGGACTCGAACACTATTTTTTCCACAGGGCAATTAAAGGGAGGAGAGCTCGAAATGCTATATTGAATATTGAGGATACTTCAGGGAACATTATTAGTGAACCAAGCCAGATTGCAGATATTGCAGTAAGCTATTATAAAGAGATCTTAGGCCAAGGTGCTAAGGAGATTGATGATAGTAGGCTAAGGGAGCTTCAGTTCAGGAATAAGGTTAAACCGGAAGACCATGAGAATCTAGTTAAGGAGGTTACTGATGAGGAAATTGAGGTTGCTCTTTTCTATATTGGGAAGGACAAAGCACCGATACCTGATGGTTAAAACTCCCACTACTTTAAGAGTACTTGAGAGATTACTAAAAAGTAGCCTATAACATGGAAACAAAAAGAAAAAAAGAACTGTTCCTGTAACATGGAGTAGCCTATGCTACCCCAAACATGAAGGAGGGCTGGGCAGAGAAGCCTAAAATGAATGGAATGTTGCCGCAATTCCCAAATAATGTTTGGAGGCTAGCCTCTAACTGTGATTCTAATTGGGTTAGGTGGGCTAACATGCATCTCTTAAGAGGTATAAATTTTTGGTCTATTAAAATTCCTACAGAATGCTTTTGGTGTTCGATGCTGAACCTATTAGGGGATGGTGTTCTTACTAGCTTCTGGTATGATACTTTGCACCCAAGAAGTATCCTTATTCACCACTTTAAACAGCAATGCAGGTATGACTCTAACCTCAACTTAGGGATTAAAGTGTCAAATTTTACTATGAATGGGAAATGACGAATCCCTAATTATATCAAGTATGAGATGCCTGAGATCATGTCTAGTTTGCCTACTTTTAACACATGTAGTAATAGCAAGCACACAATAGTTTGGACTCCCAACTCTATAGGAGTTTATACCGTTAATGACACATGAAAGCTTGAGGGCTAATATGGAAAGAAAAAAAACTAAGTGGGCCAAAATTTGTTGGAACACTATAGTAATTCCAAGACATGGGTTTAGACTATGGCAGACTGTGAAAGGAATTCTGGCTACTCTAGACAGATTAAAACAGAAACATGTAATTAACGACTCTCTTTGTATCCTGTGTAAAAGTAGTAATGAAAGTAGAACACATATCCTGATGGACTGTATCTTCTCAAGTGACATGTGGACTAAACTGTTGGCTTTATGCGGTTTCTATAGGAAAATTGGGAACATTTATGAGGAAGTGAATTGGCTATCGAGCGAAAGCAGGATGACACTGTCACTAAGATCCTATATACTGTGGATCATATTTAAAAGACCAAAAATAATGTTATGTGCATGAACTACTACAATACTGCCCCATAAGTGTTGCAAAACATTGCAGATGATGTGCATATCGGACTAAAGTGCTGCCTTTAGAAAGCTGAAGACAATCCAAGGAATAGAAGTTGTTGTGAGGCATGGAGACTCCACACTGTGTATGCGCTCCCTCAAATTACTCTTATTGCTTGGGAACAACCACCCACAGGAGTGTGGCTCATCAACACGGATGGTTCTTACGTTGCTACTAGAGGTGGTTATGGTGGTTTGATTAGAGATGAGAATGGGAGCTGCTCAACAGCTTATGCAGGAATGGTGACCCCTATCAACATTGTTGTTCATGAGATACAAGCTATCTTAAAAGGACTAGAAATAGCATTTGAGAAAAGATTGCAAAGATTTTAAGTACATGCAGATGTGTGGTTTCTTACATTAGAGATGATGTTCAGCCCCCATCAAGGAGTTGATCCCTAAGTTTGTTGGTTTCAAGATCTTCCACATATTTAGAGAAGTAAACCATAGAGCTGATTTCTTGCTAGCAACCTTACTTGTATTAATTTTTTTGTTCTTTATCCCTAGCAATTTTCCAGCAGTTATGTAAACATATAGATGATGATGCTAAAGGGGAAAAGGTCGCTTGGATGTAATTATTATACTTAATAATATAGTTAATTCCGGGGGCTGCCTAACCCCCAGTTTGCCTTTGCTAAACAAAAGGAAGCTAAAAACTCTGCACATCTATTAGCCATCTGTTAGTTACTCCGAAAACATGGAAAATATGAAAAATGTCAAATCTGCCTATCATGTCCATGATCACTTTGGTGAAAACAATACATTACAAGCTCTATGGGGGTGGGATGAGGTGCATTTCATGGTGATGGTCTCAGGCTTGCAGCTACCAGCAAAACCAACACTACAACCCCCAGAAGAGTTTCTGAGTAGCCAACATGTCCTCCTCTATCATCAGTCTTGGTTCCATCAATATTAACTATTAAGCACCCAGTAACCGGTAGAAAGAGGAGTCCAGCTTAACTACTGAACTTTGGGTCTAACAAATGTGGGGGGAAAATACAAGTTCAGTCAAGTATATTATTGTATTTTAGTTATTTCCTTACATGTTACTAGAAATCAAATTAGCTATTTGCTTTCTAGTATTTTATGTGGAGGTTACATGCGGTTTTAAGGAACTATCTTGCCGAAAAATGAGATAGTACTTCAGGAAGATTTCACAATAAATTGCAGCCTGAATAATGACTCGACTTGGGACTGAGGTTTTTCGCATGATTATATGAAGCTAGATAAACGTGTAACAATGACAGATAGCTTTCAACATTCATGACAAAGAGTTATGACGATGAAGATTTAATTCCATTAAGCACCAAAAGTTACTTGAAATCCTTTTCTTTTATTTGATGAATTGCAGTAAATGGAGATGTATTTACGTAAACACGTGTTAAAATGTAATCCTTTGTTTGCATGTTAAAGAAGAAACCATGGTAAGGTTACTGAATTTTGGTGAGTGAAATGTAATATTTTTTCCCTAAATCTTTTTGTTTAGGTATCTTATAGTTTGTATTCTGAAAGGTTACTGAATTTTGGTGAGTGAAATGTAATATTTTTTCCCTAAATCTTTTTGTTTAGGTATCTTATAGTTTGTATTCTGAACTTTTAATCATGTGTGCATAACAGGTTGTATGAAAAATCATACGTGTACTTCAGTGCTAAAAGACGTTGACCATACTGGAGTTATAGTTACAGGCATGTGTCGTGGCCTGTTGAAGACCATTTTTGCAAGGATATGTCCAACAGTAGAATGTAGCGACACATCCAGTGGTTTTCCAAGAAAAAAGTACTGTTTGTTCACCAATTTCATGTCGAGCTATGAGTCCATGGCACGAAGCTGAAGCAGGTGCTTCTTTTACAAAGAAAACACGTGACTTAAATAAATAGTCTACTTTCCGAGTGTAGTGCCAAAAGGTATGGCTGACTGGAAGTTGCTTCCTCGTTTGTAAACATAATCTGATAATACTTGCAATGGCGTGAAGCCCAAATTAGTCAAACACCATTCCATAATCAGCCAAATTAAGCACTATACGTTCTACACTCTCATATTTAAGGGTTTCTCAGCCTTCTACTATCTTATAATCGCACACACATTCACAACTAAAGAAACATATAAACCTTCTTCGGTTATTAAATCTTCAAATGATATAAACATTATTTTAGCAACCCAGGTAATGCTAAAATCAATCCTAACGATTCATAAAAATATCATATATATCCTACATTATTTTTAAGACCATATTACATTAAATCAAATACCAGCTGTCCAAATTAATTTATATGTATAAACAGGGGCGAAACTACTAGAGGGCTGCCCCCAGGGTAGATTTGTTGACTGAAAAATATAGATAAGATCCCAATGAATGTTAGATAAATTAGCTGATTTCAAAGAACTCTTTCTAAACCTATCTCTCTCGACTAACCATTTCACTTCACCTAAAACTAACCCCTAAAAATCCTATCTCCCTCTCTTTGAGATTTTGTGGAGTCGCCCTCTACTCACTGTTTCATTTCTTCTTCTTCAAATTTCACCGTTTATCTACAAACTCAAAAGGGAATTTTTTTTCCACTAGTAAAAATTCAATATCTGGCATAAAAAAAAATTGTGTTTGCTTTTAGTTTTCAAAGGATTTTGGTGGGGTTTTTTTTCTTTTCCACTCATTCTAGTTTAAACTCAAAGATATTCCCCCTAAACTTACTTTTACTTGCCTAATGATGGGATAAAACCAAACAAAAGGGAAAATCTACATATATCATATTTCCTTTTTGTAATTTGTATAGTACTAGGACAAAACAGTTATAAACAAGTACTGAATGAAATGAGCGACAAAAACATAACACATGACCTAACCATTATAATGTATATTCTCAAAATAAGAACAATCATAAAACATTAAATAAATTACCTGCGTGTGACTGTCATTGTCGTCATCATCATCAACATCGTCTCCATCGTCTGTATGCCCTACACAATACATTAACTAGTTAAAACATCATTCTAACAAAACCAATTCTAAGCATACTTATAATGATTAATGACCAAGTTTTAGTGAACAACTAACAATTATTTATCCCAGCAAGTGCCATCAATCGCCTAGCCAGTTCACGCTCTTCAGCATCCTGAAGTGCTCTTGCATATGCCTCGTCACTACTAAAAGCCGACGGATCAATTTCAACTCCCCCCACATCATCATCATCATCATCGTCGTCGTCGTCGTCGTCGTCATTGTCGCCGTCGTCGTCATCATCGTCATCATCGTCCTCACCATCATCGTGATCATGATCATCACCATGAGCATTAGCATCAAATGCATCCTCATCCTCATCATCATCCACATTGATCACACCGTTGTCATCATGGTCCGGATTATCCACGCCGTCCTCTTCACCGTCATCATACACATAACTCCCAGTGTCCGAACTTCCATAATCACTCATTTCACCACCTCCACCACCACCATTCATTCTCAACATCATATACGCTCTTTCCTGACCCCATCATAACTCGATTAAAAATCACAAATTTCAAAAACAAATTGAAACCCTAATTTCAAACAATCAAAACCCATTACTAGAATTCAAATTCGGAATCAAACCTGTTCTTGAAGAGTCCGAGCAAGAGCAAGGTCAGAATCAACTTGACTGAGATTGGTGAAAGGTGTTCTTGAATTGGGATTGGGAGAAGAACCCAAATCCGATCCAGTTGATTCAGTTCCAACTGTTGTTGAATTAAGGTTTGCATCATTAGGCTTTGCCTCAACTCCTCCTCCTCCTTCGCAACCTGCTTTGGTGTTGTTGTTGTTCTCCATTAGAGCTTAATTAGATGAAACAGAGATCGAGAGTTTCGATCGAATTGTAGAAACAGAGATAGATAGAGCGGCGAAGAAGAGAATTAGGATTTTTTTTATTTTTTTGTTAGAATTCAATTTAGTGCCGCTAGATGACGAATACGGAATGTATTTAGAGAGAGAGAGAAAGAGAGAGAGAAGGGTATTTCATACCGTATGAAATCGGTTGGTACTATAGAACTGGACTGGAGTTTGTTATGGAATGGGGTTTGCTCAAAACCTACCCGGTTCATAAACTAGTTAGATAGTGGTTTACAAACGACCGAGAAATGAGAAGTGACGAACAAAGGGAGAAAGAGTTTAGTTTAGGGGAAAGAGATGAATAGAGTTACGGTAAAAAAAATGAGTAAGAGAGAAGAAGAAGAATAAGATAGGGATATTTGTTTTTTGTCAATACTAAGAAGTTGTGAGAAGTGAAGTGAACTTCTTAGTTATGGCTTGATTGGTAGACATCGAAAATTAGGATATTTAGGGGCAAAATCAAAAGGTGAGGAAATTTTAGAACTTTGAGGTCAACGTGGCCACTTTTTAAGTTCCATCCCCCCAATGAACTTGGGTTCTCACAGCTGATTATCATCATCCTCCCACCGTCACTGGAAAACCCCTCGTTTGCCATCCCATTCGATTCTTTCGGGCAAAAGTTGCAGTTTTTATATAATGTTATTCTTCAACACGGTTTCTAAGGCATTGAATGTTATTGGAGCCTCATGTAAGCATAAAGATATTCTTCGTCACATTCAAACAGCTAAGTCATTGAAGCATTAGAAAATAAAGAATGTACGAGTGGTCATGATTTTAATCAAGAGACGAGTTTCAATAGGCCTAGAGATATGTGTTGGGGATTGCACTATAATACAATATTAAGCATAATTGAAATGTATCCGCCCATAATTGAACTACTTCACATAGTCGTGCTTCAAAGCTCAAACTTGGATAAAAAGGTGAAACTTGTACGATTTTATATTGCATGCAATCTTTTGAGTTTGTATTGATTATCTATCTTATGAAGAATGTTTTGGGCATCACCAATGATTTGTTAAAAGCGTTAAAAAGAAAAGATCAGAATATTGTAAATGCGATGGACTTAGTCACAGTAGTCAAGGAATGACTCAAGTTGATGAGAAATGATTTTTGGGGTTCTCTTCTTGAAGAAGTTCGCGAACATTCAAGTATGATATCTTCGTTCTTAACATAAGCGATAATTATATACCTATAGGTCAATCGCGGGGGCTATGTGGTAGTAAGCACAAATGAACAACACTATCATTTTGTATTATTCACCGAGTGCCTAGTGTAGGGATTTATTCCTCGATCTCACTCGTAATCGAGCTCACTCAGTTCGATTTACCTTCATATGGCTCACGTAATTTCAGCACACAACACTCCAGTCAAACATTCTAACCAACCCCACAAACTACATAAAAAACTACATCGAGCTAAACCCGGAAAACATTATTCAGTCAAAAATACATGTTTCCCACGAACTTGTCAGTTATTCAGTCAACCGCCACTAACCACATTATTCGGAAGACGTGCTCCAGCACGACGAAGAGCTGTGGGAAAAGCCTATAAAAAGGAGAAGTTCTAGAAGAGATAAGGACCGGAAAAATTACTTAAACTTCTTATTTACGAGATCAAAGGCATTTCTATATTCTAGAGATCACTTGTAATAAAGATATCCACTCAAAGCTATAAAGAGACTTTTACAAAAATCTTCCATACGAGGTCGTAGTTTTTTACCTATTCAGAGATTTTCCACGCTAAAAACACTTGTTTCAGTTTCTTGCTTTATATTAACGTATTGTTACAAGATCATTGGTGTGATAGTTAATTCTTAATCGTATCGAGCTACGGAATTTGGCCATTATATTTGGCGTCGTATGTGGGAAAGATTGCATATCCACGATATCCTAAGGTAGTCTTTCATTATAATTTTCAACTATGGTTTCTTCCAGACGACAAGCTGCAGGAACTCAGCTCAAAATTTTTGTGGATCCGGGACAACTCACCGAGTTACGGGCGAATCTCCACGCAGAAGCAGAGAAACGCGCCGAGCTCGAACTTTAATTAACGAAAGATCGCGAGCCCCAAGAGAAAGAGCTCGATGCATAACGACAAGCTCGCTTGACAGTGCTCAAATGACACGAAGATCAGATGACTACGATGCAGACTGCACTTGAGGCTCTGCAAAATACTCAGCGGTCCCCTCCTGCCAGAGGTCACGATCAACTTCCAGAGACCTCCCGCATCTCGGCAAGGGAAAGGTTAAGACCTAGGGGGGTCATCGGTAAAACAATCTCCAGAAATCTACCACATGGGCCACAACCCTCCATCCATTTGGGAGGAGAAGTCCAATCAGAAAGCAGTCGGGGTTACCAGATTCCCATTCATCAAGAGGAAGACCAACGACCTCTCCGTCAGATTCTAGCATGAGACCTTTTGAGCGAAGGTACGGGGACTCATCATCCCCTGTCAGCACATCCAGCAATCTAACCAACACGTCATTATGTCACAAAAGAGTATATGGATCAACGAATTAAGGAGCTGATCGAGGCACAAGTTCTGGGAGCTACCAGCAACACCAGGACATTGCAAGGAAGTCTGATTGCCAAAGAACTATTCGATATGGAAATACTGAAAGGTTTCCATACTCCCCAAATTCACAAATACAAAGGTACAGACCCGAAGGAGTATATCCAGCAATACCGCAATTTATTGGAGTTGTACTCCAATTTCAACCATATTCTCTACCGACTGTTCGCCACAAGTTTACAGGAAGAACCACTCTAATGGTTCCACTCTCTCCCTGAGGAATCTATCTGTACATTTGATCAGCTACAGAAATAGTTCATCAAAACATATGCCTACAACAGAGACAAAGAGGAGAACTTGTATTCTCTAATAGGTCTTAAGCAATCACAAGGAGAGAAGCTCGAAGATTTTTTAAAGAAATTCCTGGAGCTCGCAAGATAGGCAGATAAACTTGACCAAAAGACAGTTGTGACTGCGTTCACCAATGCTCTCCGGCTTGATTGCAAAGCCAAGGAGTACCTATTCCTTAACAAACTTATGACGTTGGAGGAGATGATCACCAAGGTCAACGGTTACGTCGACTTAGAGAGGATGATGTCTGAGCGACAAAAGTTTACTAAGTCCGTCCTCTCCACCAAGTCCCCACCTGTTGAACGGATCACCGAGCCTAAGGAGGAATAGGGGGATCATATACTCACCAAGGGAAATGCTGAGTACCCTCAGAGAAGTAGTCCACAAAACAAACCCGTACTTCCAAAG
Source organism: Kingdonia uniflora (assembly GCA_014058105.1). Lineage (NCBI taxonomy): Eukaryota > Viridiplantae > Streptophyta > Magnoliopsida > Ranunculales > Circaeasteraceae > Kingdonia > Kingdonia uniflora. Next base: position 718,949 of record JACGCM010001453.1, on the reverse strand, counting down.
CTGAACGTCCGAGTCTCCACACTTTTTCCACTACTGTTAAAGGACCCGCTCTATCACGTCTCTCGACCACTAGAGCCCATTGAGGGTCAGCCATTTTGCCTAAACCATAAGGTAAATTATCATTATACTGACAATTGCTATGCTATACAGCAGATACTGAGCTCATTTTTAAGGAAGGACGGATGCTCAAATATATTATCGACCTGAAGTCATACCAGGATGGCAACCATAAGAAACAATTCAAAGTTGTTCAGTTCAACGACAAGGCTGAGGAGAAGAATCTCTACTATATGCACCTTAACAACATGATCGAAATCAACCAGATCAACAATTCCAACCGATCAAAGCGCAGAAGGCTCCCCGAATGCTGTGATCTTACACCTCAAGACAAAGAGGCCAAACTTCTTCCCGAATCAAGCAATCGCCAGCTAAGAATCTCTTTCGAGGATTGCGATACTAGTCATGTCAAATTTCCACATCATGATACGTTAGTCGTTATGCTCAAGGTAAAGTAGTTTGCCATGCACACAATGATGATCGATACTGGAAGTGGTATTGAAATTCTTTTTCAGAGTACCATTGACTAGATGAGGTTAGCTGACCAAGTCATTTAGAGCGACACCGACATCAGCGGGTTCAACGGCTCCCAAGAAGAATGAGTAGGCAAGATTATCTTACCTATTACCGCTGGACCAGCCACTATCGACATTGTTTTCTACGTCATCAATGCCAAGCCTCGCTATCTTAAGATTATGGGCCGCTACTGGATACACAACATGGAAGCAATCGCTTCCACTTATCATCAAGTACTCTACTTCAAGCACGGCAATGGTATTTACGAAATTCATGGTAGACAAAAACTTTCTCGAGCTTATGAAAATACTGTCTCAGCCATCCTCGATACTTCAGATAAATTTACCGCATAGAGATTACAGAAAAGGGATCACCACGACGACCAATTGCCTATAGAGGAACCCACAAAATACGTCAACATTGATGGACCTAGCAGAGGCACATTCATCGAAACTAAGTTGGTTCAACAGGAAAAAGACGTTCTCATCTAGTTCCTGTAACTCAATTGAGACATTTTTATATGGTCTTTCGAAGAAATGCCCGGAGTTGATCCAGCGATGGCCTGCCATAAGCTAGCCATCAACGTCAATGCCCCGGCGATCAAACAAAATAGTGACGACTCTCACCATGTCTTCGAGATGAAGTTAACACCGAGATCGAGAAATTGATCAAAGTGGGATTCATTCGAGAAACCAAGTATCTAGACTGGATATCCAACATTGTCGCTGTCCCAAAGAAGAACAAAAAAGTTTACGCTTGCATAGATTTTACAGATCTAAATAAACACACCCCAAATGACAGTTTCCCTCTTCCCGACATTCATCAGATCCTTGACTCCACTGCAGGCCACGATATCCTATCTATGATGGATGCTGCTTCAGGATATAACCAAATGCCACTCCTAAAAGAAGATCAAGAGAAGACAACATTCATCACCGAAAGTGGCCTTTACTGTTACACAGTCATGCCCTTCAGGCTTAAGAATGCAGGTGCCACATACCAACGATTGATGACTGCTATGTTCAAAGCACACCTGAGAAAAATGGTTGAAATCTACATCGATGATCTCTTTTGCAAAAGCATATAGTCATAAAATTACCTCTTAGATCTCAACACAATATTCAACCTCCTTCAATCTTACAAAATGCGTCTCAACCCGGATAAATCTCAATTCGGGGTACATTCAGGCCGCTTCCTAGGCCACCTCATTAACAAGAAAGGGATTGAAGCCGATCCAGATCAAATCTGTGTTCTCCTCGACATACCTTTTCCAAAGATAACGAAAGACGTCCAAAAACTCGCCGACAAGATTGCCGCGATCAACCGTTTCGTCTCCAAATCTTTAGACCGATGTCATTGACTATTCCTGTTACTCCGAGGATGTACCAAAAGAGGAAAGGTTCAGCCAACCGTGGAAGTCACATGGACACCAGAATGCGAAGCAGCTTTTCTGGATTTCAAAATCTATTTGGGGAGGTCCCCCATAATGAGCGCCCCAATAGGTAATGATGAACTAATTATCTACCTAGCAGTCACCGATACTTCTCTCAGCTCGGTTCTCATTTGTCTGGAAGGGAAAATTGAGAAACCAGTCTTCTTCATCAACAAAACTCTTACACCAGCGGAAACAAGGTACTCTAAAATTGAGAAACTTCTTCTCACCCTTGTTTACACTTAGCAGAAACTCAAGCACTACTTCCAAGCACATTTCGTCAAAGTGATGACGAACTACCCACTTCGGGAAGTTCTATCCAAAAAAGAGAAGTCACAAAGAGTGCAACAGTAGTCAGTCAGTTTAGGCGAACATGATATAAAGTTCAAACACCGTCATTTAAAGAAAGGTCAGGCCATTGCCGATTTCCTCGTAGATTTTCCAGTGGAAGATCCTGAGTGGGAGGAGCACGATCTGGACCTTACTGAAGGCACGCCAGAAAACCCACCTCCCAAGCCATTCAGCGAACGAGCTGAATGGATTACAACGTCAGGGTGGAGACTTCTTACTGATGGATCAGCAAGACCCGCAGGGTCTGGAATCGGGATCGTTTTGATTGCCCCTTCAAATAAAAAAATGAGAAATCAATCCGCCTGAATTTCGAGGCCTCAAATAATATCACCGAATATGAAGCTCTCATTCACAGACTAGACCTCGCTTTTGAGCTCGACGTCCCTAAACTCTCAGTTTACATAGATTTATTACTCATCGTTTATCATTATTCTGAGCAGTACAAGAAGAATGGAAATATGATCGAATATGCAGCCCTCGTTGAAGATAGGATGAGTAAGTTCGCGAAAGCGACTCTTGAATATCTTCCTCAAGGAGAGAACAGACACGTCGATTCCTTGGCATATCTAGACGGGGTCTTGGGTACGGAAGTTCGATATCTCTAGATCGAAATCATTTCAACCCCCAGCATTGATCGCATATCAGTATGCACGATCAACACTGGGGGCGATAAAGGGGGAAACGATGATTGATGAAAGCCTTTCTTAGATTACCTCGGTGTCGACAATAAATGCGACAGACCACTTCCAACAGATCTGAAAGAGCGCAGACAGCTGATCAACAACTCAAAATGTTACATGCTTAAAATGGCAGGCTTTACCGTTTATCCGTTACAGGACCTTACCTCAAGTGCCTCTCAAAATCGAAAACAGACGAGCTGCTCTGCGGATTATACAAAAGATCTTGTGGCTCCCACATCGCAGGTAGATCATTAGCAAACAGAACAATAACTCAAGGAGTATTCTGGCCCGGCATGCGCAAGCAAGCAGAAGAGTATTCCTGCAGATGTGATACCTGCCAGAGATATGGAAATATGATACGTCCCCCTGGGCTCGAGCTCTATGCAAGCAAGGTTTTCTGCCCATTCAAAAGATGGGCACTAGACCTCATCGGCGAATTCCCTAACTCTTCAGGTAATCGCCGCTACCTACACGTAGCTACCGATTACTTTTCAAAATGGATAGAAGCAATTCAACTATGTCAAACCAGAGAAGAAGAAGTCATCTCTTTTATCTGGAACCACATAATCACTCGATTCGGGTGTTCTCACCTAATTAGTAATGATAACGGGCCCCAATTCGTGGGAGAAAAGGTTGCAACCTTTCTAAATCGCCTTAATATCATCTATTCACCATCAAATTCATAGTATCCTCAAGGCAATGGCCAAGCCAAAATTACCAACAAAACCATCGTGGATGGACTCAAAAAATGGCTTCACTCACAGAAAAAAAGCAATTGGGTCCGCGAGCTACCTCACGTCCTGTGGGCGTATCGAACTACTCCCCGACAGTCCACAGGGTATACTCTATTCCTCCTTGCTTATGGCACTGAGGCAGTCATTCCTTCTAATTATCATCATCCTGTTCGGGATCACGCGCTAACTGACGAGGAAAATGAGTTCGAATTGGCTTGCAACCTCAATATGATAGATGAAACCAGAGAACACGTCATCGTTAACCTAGGTTGATACCATCATATGCTAGCCAGGTCTTACAATAACCAAGTCAGGAGCCGCACCTTTCAAATCAAAGATTTCATCCTACGAGAAATTCATCAACATCGCAAAGAGCCTCACGTTGGAAAATTAGCCAACAATTGGGAGGGTCCATTCATTATTACAGGTCTCTCAGGCCTGGGATCATACTATCTTATGATAAAAGAGGGTACCCCCATTTCAAATCATTGGAACACATGACGACTGAAACGATACTATCATTAGTCGTCTCACTACTCCATTTCCATGTTTTACTGTTTGTTATCAATTCCAAAAGTGAAATTCTTATCTCCATCCAATATTCAAGCATAGATAATACTAACTTACAATCCACATTCCATAAGTTTGATCGAGGAACTTCGTTGGCTTCTGCCACTACATATCTATGATGGTGGCAAGTGTGAAAACTTGTTCAACTTCAAAGAGCCAAGCAAGAGATAAGACATAGGTAATACTAGTCTTCATCTTTTACAATTTGTTTGGTCTACACCAGTAGGCTGGATCGAGCATACAACTTGGTTCAACTGAATCTATGCATAACTGTAAGGGTGGCAAGTGTGAAAACTTGCTCAACTTGAAAGAGAAGCAAGAGATAAGACATAGGTAATACTAGTCTTCATCTTTTGCAACTTGTTCGGTCTACACCAGTGGGCTGGATCGAGCATACAACTTGGTTCAGCTGAATCTATACATATCTGCAAGGGTGGCAAGTGTGAAAACTTGTTCAACTTCAAAGAGCCAAGCAAGAGATAAGACATAGGTAATATTAGTCTTCATCTCTTACAACTTGTTTGGTCAATACCAGTAGGCTGGATTGAGCATACAACTTGGTTTAGCTGAATCTATACATATCGGCGAGGGTGGTAAGTGTGAAAACTTGTTCAACTTCAAAGAGCCAAGCAAGAGATAAGACATAGGTAATACTCGTCTTTATCTTTTACAACTTGTTGGTCTACACCAGTAGGCTAGATCGAGCATACAACTTGGTTCAGCTGAATCTCTACAGCTCTGTGATTGTGACAAGTGTAAAAGCTCGCCTCACATCAAAGACACAACCAGACATAAGATAAGGCAAATGTCATACTAGCTTTCATCTCTTTCAATATGTCTGCAACATTTATATAAGCCTAGGTCAAGGATAATACTTGGTCTAGCAACCCCTCTACATTTCTGCGAATAGAACGAATGTAAAAAATTTGTATTATATCAAGGATCCCACCAGACGGAAGATGAGGCAAAGGTCATACTAGCTTTTATCTATACAATGTGTCTACAACAATTCTACTTATTTTTAGGTTAAAATCATATTACAGAAGATTCTTCTCTGCTGATACAGTGTCAGCAATACTTTTTCCCACATCATCAAGAGGTATATCTTTCAGTTCGCATGCCATAACAGCCCTACCTCATTCTACTAAGTCAGCAGTTCAAGGGCCCAGTTGGGTCTCCAGGACGCTCAGATAGTACCTCAATCTATCTCAGCTCCACAGGTGTATCCCTTATCTGACAGAGTTTTGAGCAAGGAATCTCGTTCTGACTCAAGCCTTTTAACTTCCCCTACAAAATATACAACAATCACCTTTTGCAAGTCAGATCGAGCCACATCAGGTACTACCGCTTTTGCGAACCTAGCCTTCAACCTTTCGTGACACACCTTTACACTAGCATAAGCATCCTTTCAAGAGTTTCTATCCGCATCAATCCTATCGTAGCGAATGACATCTTCTTTTAATTTGGCAATATACTACACCGATTCTGCCAGATTCATGGCTTGTAATTCTACTACCCGAGCTCTAAGAATCCCAAGCTCAGCTTTTAACTCCTCTCTCGCAGGCAGATCCTTCAATAATTCCTCATTTCTCTTCACTAGCAAATCCTTAGCTCTTATCTTTTCCTCCAAGATTTTCTCCCTGATAAGAGTAGCATCCATCTTATGCTGACATTCCCTCAAATCCGCATTTCCCCTCTGAACATGCCCCTAAATTTAAGATACATCACTGTCTAGCTCTCTAATGCGACTTGAGAGACTAACGACATCCCCTTGAACTAGAGGAGCCTTAATCACAGTTCTACTTCCCCCAGAACGCTCTCCAGACTTAGCTTTCTTGGCACGAGCAATGGCTTGATCCCTTTCGGCTTTAAGACGAGCGACTCTCTCATTTAAGCCATCATACCTGCGCTGCATTTCCTGGAATTCTATATCCTTGGCAGGGAGGGATGTTTGCAAATGTTCAGCTGCGGCCTCCGACGCCGATAGGTTTTCTCGAGCTACCCTCAACTCGTCATCTTTTCTAATGAACTTTTGTCTCATTCACACCAGCTTGATCCTGCAGTTATTAAGATCAGATCAACTTAATTCCTCAGTTCGTTCTAACACCTGAATACGGTATTGAGCCATATCCGCCTGCTTACCCTTCACAACCAACACATCAACCTAACGTTGAAGATTCTTGGTACACTCTATTGCCTTGGATAAATCTTCTAATCCCTTCTTAATCCTAGATTCTTTCTCCTCGACCTGACGAGTCAGGTTAGAGACAACCTGATTAAACTTCTCTAACCTGAAGTATGTTTTTATGTACTGATCCTCCCGGTTCTCATTCACCTCCTTCACCTTATCGAACTGCTCTGTAAATTTCCGATTGCACATGAGTGTGTGATCCTCACATACGCGAGATGCGTCCAATTCGACCTGAGACATATAACGACGATTTAGTACAGTTCGATTTAGCAAGTATCATTTCTACATATATATGCAACATTTTAAGAGACTATGTGGGTTCTAGGCATCTGTTTCCAAAATATTTTAGATTAAAAGTTTGAAGTCCATTCTCAGATGAACACTTCACTAATATTCTTGCAGCATACAAGGTACACACTTTCGATATCCTACTCAGTATTAATAGCGTTAGATTTTTGCTATGTATTTCTATTCTATTTACTTAACTTAGCATTGGTATAACACAAAGATTATGCAACCTATTTCAAATCTAACCTGCAACTCCGCTTGCGCAGACAACAGGGACTTTGAGGTCTATATTTCCCTGGCAAGTCCAGATTCTAGGTCATTTATCTTGAGACTCATCTCTTTAATTACCTACAAAAGATTTATAAAAATAGTCAACATACATCATTTCCTTTCCCGCACAAAAGTTTACAACTTACAGATATTCAGAAAAAACACATGTTTACCCTACATTCTCACTCCCATCTACAGGGAGCTCAACATCATCCCCTTGGTTATCAAGAACTGTTTGGGGGGAGACACCATTCAAACCGTCTATAACCTTCAGCATTTCTGCCTCCTCCTCTTCTTCCTCAGCATAGGTGTCAGTCTTAATAGCATCCACCTCCTCCTGAGAGTAGCCCTTCAGCATCAAGTGACGACCTAGTCTGTCACACTCCTCAGTTGTCTCGTCTAAATTAGCCTTTGCCTCAACCTGTAACTGGCCAATCGCCATGGTATGAGCGGCCTTCAGCTGCTTGACTTCTTTCAGGGCATCAGCCTTGGCTCGAGCCAGGTTTTTCTCCAGCTAGTTCTTCACCTTTTTCAGCTCGGATTCCTGTTCTTCTATACTGAGCCAAATCCCCTTGACAAGGCGGGCAACCTACAAAAATTATATCAACCTCAGTTACTAGCTCGAAGTATATTAAACATTTCCATCTGATAATGTAAACTTACCATCTGGCTCGTATCTTCTTTTCCTTGAAGAATTGCTAACCTGGCCCTTTCCTCGACCTCTTTGAGGTCATCCACTGAAACAGATCGCCTCTCAAAGGCTCAACCCTTCTCTCTTAAGCCCCCCAAAGGCTCAACCCTCCTCCTCTTCCCTTGCGCGACCTCACCACTTATAGCAGTACCAGAGGCCGACAAAGCCTTTTTATCTGTCTCTTCAGGAACCTTTGGGTTATTTTGCCTATTGTAAGGTTAGGTTGAGCTAAACTACCCGACCCAGGAGTCTTAGCTCGAACCCCTCTCCACTTGTTTGCCTTATTCCTTCATCGACACCCGTCATCGACCTAGTAGAGTGAGCCTTCGCAACTTTTTTTGATTTACTTTCAACTTTCCTCTTTCTCCTCAGGCCGAGTTCTCCCAGAACCAATTCGAGCTCAGTCTCCTCCTCTACGACCTCATCCAACAAAGGCTTTTTCCTTTCCACTGTAGACTTCATACTTGCAATAAACACATTTTTCTATCAACTGCACTTGTCAAAGAAACATAACAATAATTCTATTTATGAATGTCTTTACTTACTTTGCTTTACAGATCTAAATTAAAGGTCCAAAAGTTCCTCGTCATCTCGTTGAAGGCATTTACCCTTCACCCATATGATGTTGTCATTCTATGTTCGACCTGCCGAATTCAGATCGAAAAAACGACGCCGAGTAACGCTCGCACAGAAATAGGACCCCCCACTGGCCTTAAAATTCTTTACCCCATAAAACTGCTGAATGTCCTCAGGGGTTATCCTCCTCACTTTATTCGCCCTTCCCCACCTATCATTCAAATGGTCACATATAGTTATGACCTCCCACATATTCCCGTTTATTTGAGCAGGACATGCCCCAATTGTATTCATTAACCCCTTCGTAAAATTGGTGAAGGGGAGGCTCAACCCATACTCTAATTGAGATAGGTAACAAAAAAAACCTTCTGAAAGGTCACTCCGGACATCCCCATCGAAATACTCTAACGAGATTGATTCATCTATACCCCTATCTCATTTTTCTACTTCCAAATCTACCAAGAGATAAAAATACTCTTCCCCCTCCGCTGCCGTACAACCCCTAAACTGCATGTCGGCAAACTCTACACATTTACCCCACTTACCTCCTATAGCCCCCTTGGCTTTACAAAATTCTCTAAAAGCTGTTGGAAAATATAATATGATTTGTTTTTCCTTTAAGTTTGAATGGTGGAACTAAGTGGTTTTAGTCCCACATTGGATATGAGGGAATCACAACTCTCTTATATAAGTAAATCAAACACTTACTTTGTTGTAATGAGTGTGAGAATTGGTGGGTCACACGCGCATGTGCGGCATGTGCGACCCATGTGTGCAAGCTAGCTTGGGTGCATGGGCTACCCATGGGCTTGCTCGACCTAGGAAACCAGTTTATTATTATAAGTCTATGATTGGGCCTTGGGGCCTTGGGCCATGGGCTCATGGGGATTCCTTTAAACACTTAGTCATTTTTTGGGTTTGGGGTATCTCCAACAGACGTACCTTAATTTCGTAAAGAGGCACTAACTTGAGGTGTGACTCTTGGTGAAGAGACACCTATGCTCTATATAACCCAATTTCGTGGCCTTGGGCCATGGGGTCATGGGGATTCCTTTAAACACTTAGTCGCTTCTTGGGTTTGGGGTGTCTCCAACAGACGCACCTTAAGGTGTGACTCTTGGTAAAGAGGCACTAACTTGAGGTGTGACTCTTGGTGAAGAGGCATTAACTTGAGGTGTGACTCTTGGTGAAGAGACACCTATGCTCTATATAACCCAATTTCATTTTCATTTATTATCATAAGTTTTTCAGAGTTTTCTTGAGTCTTTTTACAAAGAGAAAACAGACGCAATCAAAGTTCGTTTGGCAGAAAGATAGAAGTACTTTCTTCTTTCTGCGACTGATCGTTGTATCCTGTGAGACAGGGGCCTATATTCCTGTAAAGCACTGTGGCAGGGGCGAATCTGTCTTAAGGTGATAGTGTGTATACACTAGACTCGATCATCTCCTTAAGAGGTGTTGGTTTTTCATGCAGATAACAGTACAATCTTAAGACAGACTAATTTTTTCTGTGTGATCAAAAACTTGTGCAATGGTGAATCTCTCTGAGAAGGAGGGTGAAAAGGGCAACCCACACGTTTTGAAGGTGAAGCCTGAGAAGTTCAATGGCACTGAATTCAAGCGTTAGCAGCAGAAGATGCTATTCTTTCTCACAACTCTAAACTTAGCAAAATTCCTCAAGGTGGACAAACCATAGTTGAAGGAGGAAGAATATGACTTAACAACTGTTACAGCAGTGGAGGCGTAGATCCATTCTGACTTTCTATGTCGGAATTATATTCTTAATGGGTTGGACAACACATTGTATAATGTGTACAGTCCAACGGAGTCTGCAAAGGAACTGTGGGAATCCTTAGGCCATAAGTATAAGACGAAAGATGCCGGACTGAAAAAATTTGTAGTTGGCTGATTCCTGGATTATAAAATGGTGGATTCCAAGACTGTAATCAGTCAAGTACAGGAACTGCAGATTATCCTGCATGATATACATGCAGAAGGTATGAGGTTAAGTGAATCTTTTCAGGTTGCTGCGATAATTGAGAAGTTACCTTCATCCTGGAAGGACTTCAAAAGTTATCTGAAGCATAAGAGGAAAGAAATGAAGTTGGAGGAACTGATCGTAAGGCTAAGGATCGAAGAAGATAACAAATCCAGTGAAAATAAGGATGTTGTTCATTCTTACGATGCCAAGGCTAACATGGTCGAGGGAAACCCTAAACCCCATAAGATAAATGGGAAGAAAGGGAAAAATGGGAAGAATTTCCTGGGCCCTAAGGGAAAGAACTTTAAAAAGTTCACAGGGAGTTGTTATGTTTGTGGCAAACCAGGGCACAAGTCAATGGAATGTCGCAAGCGTAAAAGTGGACCAGAAAGTGGCAAAGGCACTCAAGCAAACATTGCTGAGATGGAGAACATGTGTGCAGTGATCTCCAAAATCAATCTGGCAAGCGATTCCAGAGGATGGTTTGTGGACACAGGGGCCACACGTCATATATGCTATGACAGGAGTTTATTTACTACCTACAATAAGACTGAACATGAAGAGAAAGTGTTCATGGGTAGCGTTTCGACGTCAAGGGTCGAAGGAAAAGGGAAAGTAGTTCTGAAATTCACATCTGAAAAAGAAGTTACTTTGAATGAAATACTGCATGTGCCTGATATCCGCAAGAACCTTGTTTCAGGAGCATTGCTGATCAAGAATGAATTCAAGTTAGTGTTTGAGTCAAACAGATGTATCATGACTAAGAATGGTGTATTCATAGGAAAAGGTTATGAGTGTGATGGATTGTTCAAACTAGCAGTCTTGTGTAAACCAGTTTCAATTATCAATAAGAATGAGAATTCTATTTACTTGCTTGAGTCATTTAATGTTTGGCATCAACGATTAGGACATGTAAATTATGGTTCGCTGCGTAAATTAGTCCATTTAGGATTGCTGCCTAAATTCAATCTTGATTGTAAACAAAAATATGAAGTGTGTGTTGAAGCAAAATTTGCTAAACAACCATTCCATTCTATTGAACAACGTAAAACTGAACCGCTAGATTTGATTCACAGTGATCTCCACGATTTGAAGTTTATTCAAATACGAGGCAGAAAGAAGTACTTTATTACTTTCATAGATGACTGCACAAGATATAGTTATGTATACTTGCTCAGAAGCAAAGATGAAGCACTGGAAGTGTTTATTATGTTCAAAAATGAGGTTGAGACTCAACTCAACAAAAAGATAAAAGTTCTTCGAACTGATAGAGGTGGGGAATACGACTCTATTACATTTGGAGAACTGTGTACTAAGTTTGGTATTATACACCAAACTACTGTACCTTATACTCCTTAGCAAAATGGAGTTGCTGAGAGAAAAAATAGAACTTTAAAGAATATGCTTAATGCTATGCTTATTAGTTCTGGTTTGCTACAGAACCTGTGGGGGGAGGCGTTACTTTCTGTGAATTACATTCTCAATAAGTTACCTCGCAGGAAGATTGAAAAGACTCCTTATGAACTCTGGAAAGGCAGAGAGCCTTCCTATAAGTTCTTAAAAGTGTGGGGGTGTCTTGCAAAGGTACAAATACCATTCCCAAAAAGGTCTAAGTTAGGACCTAAAACTATTGACTGTATTTTTATTGGCAATGCCAATAACAGTAGTACATATAGATTTCTCATATACAAATCTGAAATAAATGATGTGCATGAGAATACCATCATTGAATCACGAGATGCTATATTTTTTGAAAATATATTTCCACATAAAAAGAGTAATACTGTGAATCCTCTTAAAAGAACAACTGATATTGCTTCTAGTAGTGATCAAAGTATCACTCCTATAAATTCTGATTTTAATACAGAACCAAGACGTGGGAAACGACTTAAAGTTGCTAAGTCTTTTGGCAAAGATTTTGTAGCATTTTTGTTGGAAAATGAGACTCGAACCTTCAAGGAAGCCTTGGCTACACCTGAAGCTCCTAGTTGGCAAGAGGTTGTACAGAGTGAGATAGACTCTATAATGCACAACCATACTTGGGAATTGGTAGATCTTCCACCTGGCAACAAACCTATAAGTTGCAAGTGGATTTTCAAACGAAAATTGAGACCTGATGGTTCAATTGAGAAGTACAATGCCAGACTTGTTGCCAAAGGATATAGGCAAAAAGAAGGTTTAGACTATTTTAATACATATTCTCCAGTGATAAGAATAACTTCCATTCATATGTTGATAGCTATTGCAGCAGTGCATAAGCTTGAAATACATCAAATGGATGTTAAAACAACATTCTTGAATGGTGAATTGAATGAAGAAATATATATGAACCAACCTGAGGGGTTCATTGTCCGAGGAAAATAAAATAAAGTGTGTCGGTTGGTTAAATCTCTTTATGGATTGAAGCAGGCACCTTTACAATGGTATGGCAAAATTGATGGAGTCATGATTAAGGATGGCTTCAAAATTAATGAATGTGATAGATGCGTCTATATTAAAAGCATTAATGGTGAGCATCTCATTGTGTGTCTTTAAGTAGACGATATGCTCATCATGGGGACTAACATCAATGTCATTATGTCAACAAAGAATATGTTGTCCAAATTTTTTGATATGAAGGACTTAGGTGTTGCAGATGTTATTCTTGGCATAATGATTAATAGAGCACCACATGGACTTGTGTTGTCTCAATCACATTATATAGTGAATGTACTTAAGAAGTTTAATAAATTTGACTGCCGTGGTGTTCAAACACCATACGATAATATGCATCAATTGATTAAACACAAAGGTGAGCCTATTTCTCAAATAGAGTATGCACGCATCATGGGCAGTTTAATGTATATTATGAACTGCACTAGACCAGATATTGCTTATGCAGTTAGTAAACTGAGTCGGTATACTATAAACCCTGGACCGAGCCATTGGGAAGCGTTAATCAGGGTTTTACAGTATTTAAAGTATACAATAGACTATGGGTTGTACTACACAAGGTATCCAGCTATCCTTGAGGGATACAGTGATGCAAACTGGATATCAGATTCTAACGAGTCATACTCTACAAGTGGATACGTGTTTATACTTGGTGGTAGAGCTGTCTCATGGAAATCCTCAAAACAAACATGCATAGCTCGACCAACTATGGAATCAGAGTTTGTTGCTCTAGATTTAGCGAGAGATGAAGCTGAGTGGCTTCGACAGTTTTTAGAGGATATTCCTATGTGGCCAAAGCCAGTACCTGCCTTATGTATCCATTGCGATAATCAAGCAGCGATTGCAAGGGCAAAGAATAATGTATATAACGGTAAGTCACGACATATATGTCGTAGACATAATACTATAAAGAAACTACTTGCAAGTGGAGTTATATCCATTGACTTTGTGAAGTCCAGTGACAACCTAGCGGATCCATTTGCAAAAGGGTTGGCAAAAATGCAAGTTTTTTCCACATCGAAGGGAATGGGATTAAAGCCTTTAAATACGAGTTAACCTCAGCGGAAACCTAACCTAGTTGATTGGAGATCCCATGATCTAGGTTTAATAGGACAACTAGTTGTAAGTTACTCAACATGAGCACTGTGGAGATTTTAACTCCTGCCCGTTCCATGATGTGAACAGTGCAACCTGTCGGGTTTTTCAGGGTAAGTTCTCTGAACTTTTAATGATTCCTATGACTTGTATTTACAAGTGGGGTACGACAGGGTACTCTTAATAGGTAATCACCTATGTGAGCGTGAGGTGGGGCCGCTTCCATGAGAATTTTATAGGGCAAAATTCTCTAATAGTGCTTATGAATCTGGGATTTGTTCAGGGCCGAATTGAACACAACTGTGAGAGCCTATTGCGTTTGGAATAGTACTGTGTGAAGACTATCGTCTTGGTTTACACCAAAGCTGGAAGTTCAAGACATATGTTCACTAATCAGCATAAATCCGATAGTTTTTTACTAGAGAAGGTTCAAGTCCACAAGACACCTCTCTCGATGCAGGATCATTCCCTAATTTTCTCTATTTTGTCTGAGCTTGTCTGTTACCATTCAAATGTGGAGGATTGTTGGAAAATACAATATGATTTGTTTTTTCCTTTAAGTTTGAATGGTGAAACTAAGTGGTTTTAGTCCCACATTGGATATGAGGGAATTACAACTCTCCTATATAAGTAAATCAAACACTTACTTTGTTGTAATGAGTATGAGAGTTGATGGGTCACACGCACATGTGCGACATGTGCGGCCCATGTGTGTAAGCTAGCTTGGGTACATGGGCTACCCATGGGCTTGCTCGACCTAGAAAACCCGCTTATTATTATAAGTCTATGATTGGGCCTTGGGGCCTTGGGCCATGGGCTCATGGGGATTCCTTTAAACACTTAGTCATTTTTTGGGTTTGGGGTGTCTCCAATAGACGCACCTTAAGGTGTGACTCTTGGTGAAGAGACACATGTGCTCTATATAACCCAATTTCGTGGCCCTGGGCCATGGGGTCATGGGGATTCCTTTAAACACTTAGTCATTTTTTGGGTTTGGGGTGTCTCCAACAGACGCACCTTAAGGTGTGACTCTTGGTGAAGAGGCACTAACTTGAGGTGTGACTCTTGGTGAAGAGGCATTAACTTGAGGTGTAACTCTTGGTGAAGAGACACCTATACTCTATATAACCCAATTTCGTTTTCATTTATTATCATCAGTTTTTCAGAGTTTTCTTGAGTCCTTTTACAAAGAGAAAACAGACGCAATCAAAGTTCGTTTGGCAGAAAGATAGAAGTGCTTTCTTCTTTCTGCGACTGATCGTTGTATCCTGGGAGACAGGGGCCTATATTCCTGTAAAGCACTGTGGCAGGGGCGAATCTGTCTTAAGGAGATAGTGTGTATACACTAGACTCGATCATCTCCTTAAGAGGTGTTGGTTTTTCATGCAGATAACAGTACAAAAGCATCATAACCTGGAGGATAAGATATCAACTGACCAGGGAAACCCGAAAATTGTTCCAATCCTCCTTCCCCTTCGCTATCAGAATCATTCGTCCTACCAGAGGTCAAAACCTCATTAACAGATGACCTACCCATCTTAAGAACAGACTCTGTAAGACTATTTTGACCTACACGGATGTCTCTCACGCTCGACCTACATACAGGTTAAAGTATTTATCATTCTTCCATCTATGTATGCGTATATATCTATATATTCAACATCTATCTCTGATAAATCAGTCACGCATAACACATATATTTTCACTATAGAATACCAAAGTATATTGCATATATATCTCTGCTAACCTTCGATATCCCGGTGCAAATTGGAAGAAGAGTCAAGCTTTCTCCTCACTACACTGCTATATTCCCACCTACGAGATCCCGAACCTTTTGCCCTCTTTAACCATTTATCATCTTCCCCTGATTTATTCCCCTAATCTTTCTCCTTTCTTTCTGTTTACTCTCCAAATCTTTTGTGGTAAGACGATTGTTTGGAGACGAAGAGGAACTGTTTATCTTTTCTCTCTCATGCGACTGGCATTTATTGCTCCTCGTACGAACCGTCCCCAATTCCAGAACTGAGGCGCCCTTTCCACTTTCCATGTCAGACGCCTTGTACCTTTTCGATAAAACTATATTTCCATCATAACAACTCTCCTCATTTATTAACGTGTTTTGTTACCTTCTTTCCATATCTTTTCTTAACGTCCCCTTACTCATGATGACTCGCACTGTAGGATGTCAGAGCTCTATTTCATTTTATATACAAAACAAAACTAGAAGCTTCCGCACTCACGTATTTTTGTTTCACAGTACTTGTTTATCGTACTTATAGTGATTGACGCCAATTTCAAAATAGTACAAATATTCAAATTTATTCAAATTGCTTGCTGAATAGTCTCAAAATAGATTCCCCCTATTGTGGATCCAATTGACTTATATTATTTCTGTTACATTCCAGCATTTATCTTATTCATAAAAACATCTAAACAGTATCCATCACAGCCTTGGAAAACTTTAGCAACCTGCATTTGATCACATTATTCACCAATCGTCATATCTTCAAAATTGATCTCAACTTTAGCGATCAAACCCACCACATTTTCTCCTTCTGCCGAATTCCTCATGAATACACAAAAGAATGACTCAAAAAAGTAACGAGCATACTCAAGTTCTCTATACATGATATCTAACCCTTCGAGCTGGCAAACCCTCATCGGTGACTCGGCATCGAAACTGAGCGAGCAAAAATTTTCTCCCGCACCTCAGCAATTTTTATGGCTAATCGACCTTCTACAGCATGACAAATCCTCTGAGATAGAGTTCCTACCATCTTAACCTTCCTTGGAACTTTTGCAGGCCATCTTATCAGTATTTATAAAATTTCCCAATTATTTACTCCTTTCACTCAGTTTTTACCTAGTATCGCGTAACAGAAACCCAAGATCTCAGACTTGCTTATTATAATTTTTCCCCTCATTAGTATACTCATTAATTACTACAATTGACCTTATGAGTAGTATCTCCGTCGACCTTAAAATAGCTCGAATTAACATATTTTTACGATTTCTATTTTATTTCCTGTTAAAATGTAAATCTTTTATATCAAATGTTCATCTCAGTTCGAACGTTGTTTCAGTACTTATCAAACAGTTATTCAACTAACACATTTCAGGTAGATTAAAAAAAATTCTATACGCAAAATTTGTAAGAATCAATTTATATTCATATTACTCATAGCATGATTTACAGATAACAAGTTTTCCTACAGGAATACAACAACATATAATTCGTCCAGTACCGAACTTCAGGTACTTTGCAGATAACAAGTTTTCCCTATTTGCTTAAAGCTACAGGTCAATCAGGCATGGCAAGGCATCAAATTTTCCAGTTCTTCTTACTTCAGTGATGTTTCACTCTGACGCGAAGAAAATAGTGGAACCAACTGAGAGCCCTCCTCACATGGCTCGGTTGAAGCGCAGTCGAACTTCAACGAAAAATTATGTAAGTAGTAGACTCAATGTAGCTCCCACAAAACAAGATGGAAGATCTTCAGAGCACAAAATCACAATGGAAATGCCTTAACAAAATCTTTATACCTGTTTTCCTCCTTCACTGCCACCACCGCCTCTTCTATAGCCACACCACCGCTGAGTTGGTGGAGATGAAGAGGGCCCAACCTTAAAATCCCTGATACCACAGAAAATCAGTGCATCTGCCCTGCAGATGTACCTTTCCCTGTATATGAACCCCCTAACCCTATCTTCCGCAAGGGTACGGAGATAGGCCCAATGTTCCTCGCCTGTCAAAATGAAGACATGAAATCTCCACTTACAGTAGAAATCTTCCTCAGCTTCAACCGCTTCCTCTCCCAACAAGCCTCGATACGTCGGGGGAACATGCACTGGGATCGCCATTTCCAAGGACTGGTCACCAAAGTACTTCAACTTCAGCCGCTGCGCTTCAGACGTAATTCTCTCTTCAAAGACCATACTCTAAGTTTTAACCATTTCAGAGAGCGTTACGCATGCAAGATTTTTACCCAAACAAGGTGATCAAGGTACTCTTTATATAACCCTAACTTTATTGTATAGGTACATTTTCCCAAGAGTCGTTATTTATTACGGACGCGACTATTCAAATACAAACCATCACGTACATCTACACCATCATTTAATGCCTATTACTTCCCAATATTACGTAACTTTTACCCAGTCAAACGCCATTATTACTTCGCTTCGAAATTACTATTTTTTACATATTCTTTCTCAACCAAAGCCGCCCATGAGTTCGATTGCGAAGGGGCAATTTTAGGGACTTATTCCTCGACCTCACTCGTAATCAAGCTCACTTAGTTTGATTTACCTCCATCTCAGGCTCACGCAATTTCAGCACATAACACTCCAGTCAAACATTCTAACCAACCCCACGAACTACATAAGAAACTACATCGAGCTAAACCCGAAAAACGTTATTCAGTCAAAAACATCCGTCTCCTACGAACTTGTCAGTTATTCAGTCAACCGCTACTAACCACATTATTCAGAAGACGTGCTCCAGCATGACGAAGAGCTGTGAGAAAATCCTATAAAAAGGAGAAGTTTCAGAAGAGACAAGGACCGAAAAAATTACTCAAACTTCTTATTTTCGAGATCAAAGGCATTTATATATTCTAGAGATCACTTGTAATAAAGATATCCACTCAAAGCAATAAAGAGACTTTTACAAAAATCTTTCATACGAGGTCGTGGTTTTTTATATATTCAGAGGTTTTCCATGCTAAAAACACATCTTTCAGTTTCTTGCTTTATATTAGCGTATTGTTACATGATCATTGGTGTGATAACTAATTCCTAATCGTATCGAGCTACGGAATTTGGCCATTATACCTAGATTTGCAACTTATGGAACCAAACCACTTATTTAATGAAGGAAGCATGGAGTTGTTGCTTTGCATATTATGTGTGAACCCAGCTAACTCATTTGCTTGTTTTAACAACAAAAGGTTACATTACATTGCGGA
Organism: Kingdonia uniflora; assembly: GCA_014058105.1. Classification (NCBI taxonomy): domain Eukaryota; kingdom Viridiplantae; phylum Streptophyta; class Magnoliopsida; order Ranunculales; family Circaeasteraceae; genus Kingdonia; species Kingdonia uniflora. The sequence goes on along the minus strand of JACGCM010001453.1, from coordinate 700,117 downwards.
TGTACGCTCGAGGGTTTAATTCTCAAATTGAAAGGGATTAATGAACTTTCTCAATAGATGGTTAATACAGGAAAAGATAAAGCTTATCCATTTACAAAATCCATTGCCGACAGAGTCTTTTTAGCCATGAACATTATAATGAATCGTCTACGGAGTCGAATGTGAGATGTAGCTGAATTCTTGTATACTCACTAATATTAAGAATAATATTTCTAACAAGATTACTGATGAGACGATCATGTAACATTTTCAAAAGATGTCCGTTGAGACACATCGAAATAGCCTTAGAATATATCTATATTACATTCTAGGGTACTTGTATCAAGACAAACTTAAAATTCAACATCTCTCTAGACAGAAATAAGTGAATCAAGGGTTTAGATTTGCTTTCACCTGTATAAAGCGTTTAAAACTACCAATCATGCGAACAACTAAATGAATCTCTTCCATCTGTCCCAATATAAGCGGTTATGCCACATGTATTTGCCCCAAAAAATAGCTACACTAACTTCTCATCTTCCTTCACAAAACCCCACGCATTTTTTTTTCTCTCTCCATTCCACTTCTTCTCTACCACCATTCTCTTCTCCTCCCCGATGCCACTCTTCACATTAGGTATATCTATCATTGTAATTGGTTATTTGTTCTCCCCAACATATATTTTGGTTCCCATTTGATATTTAATTTTGGTTAGTTGATGCCTATTTCTTTTCTTTTTTTATTTATACTTTGGATTAAATACCTTTAAATTTTTATTTTTCCCAATGATCTTTCTCTTTCCCTCTATCTTTATCTCTCAAATCCTCTATATGATGCCCCAAATCTTTTTACAATCTACTGGTGCTTTCAGGTTTTTATTTGGATTTTGGGAAATTGTTAGTATGAGTTAGGTTGATTATTATGATTATGACAGGCATTGGACGGATTATATTTTTTCCGCCTTGGGAGAACATCAATTTATGCATTATTATAACTTCAAGGCTTCAAATTGGTACAACTTCATATTGCTATAGGTTTCCAAATTTTCTATACATTCTTCTTCCCTTCTACTCAAAGTTTATATTTTATCTTAATGTAATTTTAAACTTTCTCTCAATTTTTAGGCAACTAAATAAAGATGATGGTGGTTGATATTCTGAAAAATTTAAGGTTTCTGCTATCGATTTCAGGATATTAAAAAAAGTAATTTGAGTTCTTCATTGGGTGAGCAATCGGCATTTTTACTACCTGGTAGGCGCATTACAGAGAACTACAGATTTTATACTTAACTATGAGTGAAATCCAGAAAATCCAAAAGATATTTATTCTACAACTTAACGGCCAGTAAACTGGAACACTTAGAAAAGTTAAAGGCCAATAAGTTGCTTTTCTTTTTGTGTTCGTTTGGTAATTGTTGCATGTTTGCAGTTTTATTACTTCCACCTTAGATGTAACATATTGAGTTATCTTTGCTAATAGTACTTTGAAGTTTGAATATGGAGTCAGAGGTGTACCTAGCAACATTAAAAAATGATAGGAACTACATTGGATTTAAGTGTATGATATTAAGGCGAAAGGGAAACTAAAAGGCTAAAACATGGGATTCGACGACATAGGATCTAGAAATTAGAATAAGAATATTTGCTTTTGTAATGTTTTCAACCGAAAACTTGGATTTTACAAGATTTAATCTTTCATGGAATTTTTTAAAAGTAAAAATAATAGATGTGTGTACAGCTCAAGACTATATTCCCATACCCAATTATCATTTGCAATCAATTTAGAAAACTCGCACATTTTGTTCTTTTCATTTGTTGTCATTTATTAAGTGTTACACTCCTATATAAAGTTGTTAGGCTCTTTATAACAATTAATACAAAGAGATGTACTATTGTTAAAACAAATATCCTCCCTTTTCTTCCACTATTGTGCTGGAAAATCCATGTTGTTTACTTTCATTTAATTAGTCCTCAATAATCACCTAATTAAATATATTATTTAGAGGATTTTTTCATCCTGGATCACGTTAGATATTATATTTTGTTTCTTATATTATCGTTAGGTTGTTGCTTTTTGGAGCGGAAAATGTAAGAAACATAAATGCGGCCTTTAAAAAAATTACAACCGCGCTCACAATACAACTTTGATTTTGAGGTCATTTACAAGGTTTTATTGTTTGAGATGCAAGGAGGAGATATACTAAGTGTAGGAGTTTAACTTCGTGCGGAGGGGAAGTCGGCTCTTACACCACGGGATTAATCCTTTATCAAAGGAATTCAAGTATATAATCTATAACACAATTAATCTAATGACAATATACTTACGTTGAGGCCTGGAATGTAATGCTCCACGACCTCTGAAGAGAATTTTTAAGAGCGTTTGTATTTCTGTCGAGTAGTCGAGGTTCGAGTATTAGGTTTTTACAAGGTGATCAAAGGTAAACTGTAAGCGCTCAGGGGAGAGCTTTTGTAACCTCTCTTTGGTTCCCCATCTCTCCTATTTATAGAACATAGGAAGGGCTGAGTCACCAAGGTTAGGTCACATTACAAGTATAACCTCCGGGCATCCTCCAGATATCGAGCGGGTATCCCAGAGTTGGTGTTGATGCTGAAAATGTTGGATCTGACACTGTGCTCTGACACTATAGCAGTTGTTGGGTCTGTCACTATAGCTGTAAGGACCATCAATGTCGTCGTCTTGTCTAGTGAGCTGGTTGTCTGTCTTGTTATACTTCGACCACGTGCGGATATGGTCAAAGTATTTCTGATGTTGATGTGGAGTTCGTCTTCGAGGCTTGTTCAGAGTCGAGGCTTGGTCTTCAGGTAATCTTTGGAAGGCTTGTTTATGGATTAAGTAGGATTTGTGATGTTCGAGTAGGCGTCGAGGAAGCCTTCGAGTATTTGACTGGGGTAGAAGGTTTTGAGTAGGCTACTACATTCGCCCCCTATCAGCAAGGGTCTCGAAAATAGGTGTAGAGGCATTTGCTGAGAAAAACTGTTGGTTGTTGGGAGTTGAATAGTTGACTATTAGTTTTCGAGGGAGGTAATAAAGGAGGGTAATTAAGAAATATTGGTGGTTATGGAGTAATAATTAAGGTTTAATGGGTTTATAATTAGGGGTTATGGAGGCAGTAACCCTGTATACTCTTTTCCTGTTATACTTTCTTCTCCTTTCTTTGCATCTCCTGAAAAACATAATGGACACCACACCCAACACTCGTTACCAGAAAAGGATGGTATTTTCCCGAGACCATCCTATAGGGCAGAAGACTGCTGAACTAAAGTTGAAGTTCTTCGGTGATCATGAGCTTAACTAGGACATGCCTGACCTGGTAGAGTTAGAGGCTGGGAACCGATCAACGGGGTGTCTTATGCTTACTTGTGGGGGCAGATAAAATTTCACTTTATGACTGCTGAGGGACGCTACCTATATCTGTTGAGTTTGGCCGAATGTCTTATGTAGGCAAAGGATCAGTTGGTGGAGGAACAAGGTTCGGCTGGAGGATCTGGCCCGTCTAAAATAGGGCAGGTTCTTCTTGAAGCGGGGCAAGGTGGTGGTGATGGTGGTTTTTTTGTATGACTGTGGTTTTCTGGTTCTATTATAGATTTTTGTATGACTGTGTTTGGAGGTCTTCTCATGCTTTTGTACTTTGACGCAATCTAATGAACATAACTTGTACCCAATTTTTGAGTTTGTGTCTGATAAATATGGTAGGCAAATATATTATAGCTTCGAATGTTAACATGTGGTAATGGTTACCTTTAGAAAAATTGACTTCGAAGTATAATGAGATGGTCGAAGATAATTGGCCATGTTTTAGTCAAAACTCGATAAAAGAGGTATGAGACGAAGTATTAAAGGGCCCGATGGTTCGATGCTGGGGATTTGTTCGACTGCAAGTCCTCAAGAATGGGATTTGAGTACACATACAGATGAAACGGTTATGTTTAGGAAGTTGTAAAGTCTAGACTGATGAGTTTTCTAAGAGAAAAATTGAAGACTGTAATGAATGCGACTTGGGACTAAGAAAGGTTTAAACGTACCTTCAAGCATAAAATGGGGTGTTGTGGGGAAAACTTCACATATCTCTTCTTTCGTCTCCGAGTATAATATCAGCATTGTCGTCCCAAAGTAATGGAAATGCTTCTAACACTAAACACCAGGACCGGGTTGCAACGAAGGTTCTTCGTGTTCGCAAAAAGACCATGGAGTTAAAACAGAGGTTTCATGGTGACCGAAACCTGGACTCAGAGTTGCCAGAGTTGTTAGAAGTGAAGCCCGGGGAACCCATTAGTGGGATGTCCTTTACATACTGGTGGGGGGTGCTACAGATGATGAGCCTATTTCCCAGCCACCGTTTGGCCTTGCTGGAGTCGTTTGCTGAGGAGATGGTGAACGAGGAAGATGTTGTTGCTGAGGCTGGGTGCAAGAAGAAGTGTTCCAACAATAAATAGGGGCTTCTTGAAAAATTAGTTTAACTGCTTAGATAGGATGTATTTGCATTTGCTGTTTATTTTGACTGCTCTGATCTGTATTATGTGAGAGGGTTTTTGCCCAAATGAAATTCAAAGTTTTAAAAAATAACTGTCGAAGTAGAATACTGGATATTTGGAAGGTAGGACAAATATAATAATATTCAAAGGTAATTTAGGTACGATCATCTTGTCAAATGTCAAATGTACAATAAATCCAATGCTTGATATATTATGAAATCGAATGTGAGGTTATCTGCGGACGAATGTTTGAGACATGATATAGTCGATTACTCTTGTACGAGAAGTGGGTATGTCGAAGGTTTGTTGGATTTGACTAGACGAACTGACAGCCCAGACAGTCGGCCTATCTGATCGATACTGGTTCCTAGAGCCGTGTGTCATGTAGGTTATCATGATTTTTTCCCCGTTTTACGGAAAAAAGTTGATTTGATGTAGGGATTTGATTAGACAGCTTCGAGTGAGGATCAAAAGGTTTGAGTTGTTTTGATTTTAAAGTTAAGTCAATGTGAGCATGTGGTTCGCACATGAGGGATATGAGGGCAATGTGGCAAAACGTATCTCAGCCGAAAAGTAGGGGTAGTGGGGTAGTGGCAATGATAGTGGTTTAGAGATCAAGGCAATTTTTGGTATTCTGAGGAGGCATATATAGAGGAAATAACAAACATATTGTTCACAGAAAAAATAGAGAGTGAGAGGAAGGGAACATACGCCATTGTTTCGTGAAGCTTGAGAGAGGTTACCAGGTTGTTGCTGAGGACTAACTGACTTGATGTTTCGATTGTACTTCCGCTAACAGAGGTATGTTGATTGATCTCTGTCTATTTTTGCTTGGCATTTCCTTCTGTATCTGTATGTAGAGTCTTCTGGGTTTGAAGTGTTAAGGATATGTTCGAGGACAGGGGGAAACTATATGTGTGGGGTCTAGCCCCTTTAGGATTCAGAGGGTATTGATGGTGGGACTAGGATTGGGGTCGAGTTTTTGACTGTGTTTGTATATGTTGGAGAGGGTAGATGAAAATTGGTTATTGATACGTAATAGTCGAGTATATCGATTTAATTGTGTGTTTCTTCTTTTATAGCATAAGATGCGTACCTGTCAAGCTTCGAGACTGAGGTTGATTGACAAGGAGGTAAAAAATGAGGCTAATGTGTCTGGTCGTGCTCCAATGGATGAGGGCATCAACGTAAAGGAGCTAGTCATAGCAAAAGATGTACCCTTGGCCATGGTGGTTCCCGAAACTGGGGGTTCAGGTAGTGGACTTCATAAGATAGTAGTGACTGAGGAAAGTGGTGAGGGAGATATAAAGGGTGGAGAGAGAGTGAGACGCAAAGGTCGAGTTGGGCCTTCAGGTGGAGAAAGGGGGTAGGGAGAGCGAGGCGACCGTGATGAGGATTCTACTGAATCGGATGAGGCTATTGGTTCTGTTCCGGATAGAGAGATGCAGAGGTTAGATCGATTTGTGGGTAAATATGGGATGTCGAAGGCAGGGGTTATATTATATTCTGCGAGGTCAGGATACAGCTTCCAGTCAAAGCCTCGAGAAGGTATTAAGGCCTTCAGAGGCCAAATTTGACTAGGGATGCAATTACCCCTTCGAAGGCTGGTGAAGGAGGTATTGAATTTTTGGGAAGTGGCCCCGTGTCAAATGAACGGAAATTTTTATGAAATGATAAAGGTAATTGAGGGTATGAATGTAAAACTGCGAGGTGAGGAGAGGAGTTTAATTGAGTGGCACGATATTGTCTCGTTCTACTCCAAGAAAGCAAACCAGAAGGTTGGCACCTATCACATCCAATGTCATGCGGATAAGCCCTGGTTGTTTGATCTGTGCTCGACTGGTCAAGGGTGAGAAAAAGATTTGATTGTAGTACGGGGTAACTATGAGAATGTCGAAGGGGAGGACCCTTATAGGTTACACCATAAAGTCTATAATCCAAGTAAGTTTTATGTCGAAGAGTTTTTGATGTATTACTCAAATAAACTGTGATCGTATTTATGTTTGTTCTGTAGGTCCTCAAAGCCAGACTTGGGCAAATCTGAGGGATTATATTGACTCCTTAATCGATTCAGACGAGGAGTGGGTGAATTCTACTTTCAAGAAGTTTGGTATCAAGAGAAGGAGGCAGAAGAAGACAGATTCCCTGTTTCGAAGCGCACCCATTACGTTGAAGCCATCAAAGAAGAGGGGAGGCGAAGGTGCATCGAAAGTGGTTGAAGGAATGGAGGAGGAGAATTAGGCAAGGAAAGTACAATATGTTCTGAAGGTGAAAGGGGTATCGAAGCTGGCGGCGCCAGTGCCTAAAGTAGCTAGTGATGCTTCGAGACTGAAGCCGAAGCAAGCATCGACCTAGGCTAAGAAAGGGAAGGGCAGGGTCGTTTTCGAGTCTCCCAGGGTACAACAAACGAAGGGTACTCAACGAAAAAGGCGTAAGGCGCTGGGGGAAGATGATGCGGATGATGCGGGCGAAGATATTACGGAGGTTGAGCGAGAGGAACAGGCTCAATCCATGGCTGCTTCGATGGCGGAACTCTGTGGCACAGACCCAGATGAGGCATCGAGGCAGATGAAGAGGAGTAGGTACCAGGTAACTGTTTATTTGTTTGCGAGATTTTGACATTTTCTTAAGTGCTTCATTCTTTGAGAAATACTGACGGCGTGAATATTCTAGCAGACGAATGCTTGGGCGCATTCTTTCAACAAGGCGGTGAAAGTGGCAAAGAGGAAGTTACAGGAGGTGGCTGACAGTCTGGAGCTTGCTCGAGAGACTGAAGCGTCGTTGGTGTCTGAGAATGAAACTTTGAAGCAAGATCTGACGGCTATCACTGATGCATTCAAGAAGAGATTTGAGGCTCAACGTTATACTCATGAGTAGATGTTGAAGTCGAAGCTTGCTGAAAAGGAGAAGGAAAAGAAAAAAAAAAGGAGCGTTTCCAAGGGCAATTTGATTATGAAGTTTTGGATAATGTCAGGATGAAGGAGTTCATAGAGGATTTGGGGTATGATCCTAAAACTCTGCAACGCTTCCCTGTTATCCAAGATCCTGTTATTGAAGATTCTTTGCAAATAGATGGATAGAGGTAGATGTTACTGATGGAGGTGTTGGAGGTGGCTTGGAGGCTCCAATGATTGAAGGTACCAATGTTGGAACTGCAACTGATGTGGTCGTCGATGGTGCAGGGTCAAAATCTTCTACTAGAGGTGTTGGCACTAAAGATCCTATTGGAGAAGAAGGTACAACCACTCCGGCATGAGGTATTGTACGGGAGTGCCATGCCGCTTTTTTCTGATTTTTCTACTGGGTTGTAATATTTGAACAATGTTGAGCTTTCTTTGCACTTGATCTTTGAACTTGTGATTGCTTTGAATTGCTATGCTGAAACTGACTTGTATTGTACTGATTTTGTGCGGTTGTAGATTGTACTGAAATTGATTTGTATTAACTTGAATTGTACTGAATTGTTGTATTGGATTCTTGTTGTATGCTATGAACTTGATTTGAATTATATTATGTTAAACCTGATTATCTGATATATGCTGCATTGGGATGTCTTGCATGTAGCAAGCTGTTGATATTTTTGGATATTTGTATCTGTATATGCTATAAGTATATAATGATTGTAGAGTGATCAGGGCTTGAAGAGCTTCGAGATAGTTATGACACTTGGATTGACGCAAGAGATTTACTGAACTTCGAAGGTTTAAGCCACAGGGAAGTATGATGCGGTCACCCCCAACGCATTCTTGAGGGTCCGGTCTCTCGACCATTCATGCCCCTCGAGTTTGCTCTAATGTTGGGAGTTTTGAAATTTTTTGAAGTCACCCCCAAGTATCAGTCGGGCCGAGGGTGACATGATACTTAGAGGAAATTAGGAAATTCATTGGATTTCGAAGGCCTGAGCTACAACAAAGTAAGATGTGTTCACCGCCAACGCATTCCTGAGGGTCCGGTCTTTCGACCATTCGTGCCCCTCGAGTTTGCTCGAATGTTGGAAGCTTGAATTTTTTTGAGGTCGCCCCCAAGTATCAGTCGGGTCGAAGGGTTGACATAATACCTAGAGTAAAGCATGAAATTCACTGGACTTTGACGGCTTGGGGCCTGATCAAAGTAGAAAGTGTTCACCCCCAATGCATTCCCGAGGGCCAGGTCTTTCGACAATCCTTGCCCCTCGAGTTTTCCCGATATTGGAGGTTTAAAATTTTTAAGGTCGCTCCCAAGTATCAATCGGGTCGAAGGGTTAACATGATACTCAGGCTTAATGTAGAAATTCACTGGAAAACAGAAGATAAACTGTGTATAAAAATATTTTTAATTGATTATTTTGTGTTTACATCAGGTATTCAAGGTGGAGGCCATGACCTATTGTATGAGACCAACTGCATTGTGTTCCACGGATTTGGTAGAGGTTCTTCCTCTTCTACCATTAGGTAGTATGAACCCTTGTCGGTTTTGTTGTAAACGACATAAGGTCCTTCCTAGGACTAGGCTAGCTTGCCGATATTTCAAAGCTTCGAAGATTGATTGACACGTCGAAGTACAAGATCTCCAATGTTAAAACTTAGTGGTCGAACTCATTTGTTATATGACCTCTGGAGGGATAGGTGGTGAAGACCAATATTGGCGATGGCTCGGTCTCTGGTTTCGTCTATCCAAAGCATACTACACCTGAGTTCAAACTTATTATCTTTGTTTAGGTGGTTTGGATCTCATGTGGATACTTCGAATTGAGTAGGGAACACTGCTTCAGTACTATAGGCTAGAAGGAAAGGGGTGCAGCCTGTAGATTTTCTTGGTATTGTTCGATATACCCAGAGGACATGCTATAACTCCTGAACCTATCGTCCTTTCTTTGCATCGACACGTTTCTTGAGATTGTCGACTATTGCTTTGACTTGACCGTTCCCTTGGGGGTAACAAGATGTTGAGGGTGAGAGGATGATGTTGTGTTTTTTGAGAAAGTTTCTGACTTTGCTCCCAATGAACTGTGGACCGTTATCACATCAAATCATATGAGGGCACCCGAAGCGTGTGATAATGTTTTCCCGTAGAAATTTGATGACTTCTTCTTCTCTAGTTCGACATAAAGGTACAACTTCGACCCATTTGGTAAAATAATTTATTGTAACTAGGATATTCTCTCGGCTACCCGATGCTTTAGAGAAAGGGCCGATGGGATCAATAGCCCATCTTTTGAATGGCCAGGAGACTTGACTGGAATAAAGGTCTTTTGAAGGGTTGTGGATGCCATGGGCGTGACGCTGGCATTTGTCACAATGTTTGGCGTATTCTTCATCTTATTTTTTCATATTGGCCCAGAATAAACCTTGGGAGATGGCTCAAAGAGCCATAGATCGACCAACAGTATGAGCACCACAGGTACCTTCATGGAGTTAGGCTAGAATTTTAAAGACTTTGGTTTGAGAGATGCATCGAAGGAGGACGCCATTTGGGGATTTGCAATGTAATTGTGTTTGTAGATGGTGTATCTGTGACAGTTCTCTAATAATGATTGTTTGGCTTTGGGATCATCTGGGAGGGTAGCATTATTGAAGTAATGGAGGAATGGTTTTTACCAATCGTCTGGATCAAGACTCTCGCCCCCAGTATTGATGGCATTGACTTCCATCTGGTCGATAGTTGGGCGTTCGGGTACGTCGATATGGAGAGTTCGGGATTCTAATTAACCTAACATAGCTGCTATGTAGGCGAGGGCATCTGCGTTCGGTTCTCTCCTCGAGGGTAATGAGTGATAAAAGATTTTTCAGGAAAACGGTCCGTATGTTGTCAAACGAGAGAAGCATATTCAGCCAAGCGACCGTTAGCTTGATTTTCACCGGTGCAATGCCTCTGAACAAGTTGGGAATCTGTGAAAACTGCAAGTTTAGGGACACTAAGTTTGAGGGCCAGGTCGAGGCCATGGATCAAGTTTCATACTCAGCCTCGTTGTTGGAGCATTCAAAGTTTAACTTAACTATCTTCTTTATTCGATCATTGGTAGGTGTAACCATGACTATGCCGATCCCTGAACTGTTAGGTCCAACGGATCCATCTGTGAATAAGCGCCATCCTGTGTTAGGGTTCCATGGATCTGTTGGCTTGGGTTGGTCTTCTGTAAGGTCGTGTTCATGTTCCTCCCAATAGACATCTTCGACCGGGAAGTCAGCAAGGAAATTTGCTACTGCTTGGCCTTTTGGGGATATCTGCTTCTCGAATGTGATGTCATGTTCACCAAGATAAATAGACCACTGTTGTACTCTTCTGGATTTCTCTCTTTGCGGAGTTCTTCTCGAAAGAGATAGCTTGTTATAATACGGATGGGGTGGGCTTGAATATATGGTTTGAGTTTGCGGGCCAAATAGATGAGGGTGAGGAACAAACGCTCAAGTTTTGTGTATCGAGTTTATGCAGGTGTTAAAGTTTTACTGATAAAATATACAAGTCTCTCAATGTTTGATTCGTGTCGAATGAGTACTGAGCTGATAGAAGTATCAATGGCCATGAGGTATAAAGAGAGTGTTTCACCTTCGACAGGGGTACTGATGATGGGTGGTCGACCAAGATAAATTTTGAGTTCGAGGAAAGCCCGTTCACAGTCGGGTGTCCAGTTAATCTCAAGATTTTTTTTTTTTTTGGTTTGTGGATGCCTTGGTCGTGTAGGACAAAAGAGCCAAGCACAGCGGACTGAGGATTTGGAAATAGAACGGTTGAGGGCTACAATTTTACCAGCCACTTTTTGGACATCTTTTTTAGTTTTGGGCGAAGGCATATCGATAAGGGCTCGAATATGGGTAGGGTCGATCTCGATTCCTCGTTTACTGATAAGATGGCCTAAAAATTTACCAAACAAAACAAAAAATTAGTATTTGTCTGGGTTGAGTTTCAAGTTGTATGTTCGAAGTATCGAAAAGACTTCAGTTAGGTCTTGGATGTGGGTCTATTTTAGAGGCTCTTGCATAGCATGTCGTCGATATAAACTTCGACCAACTTGCCAAGCAAGGGTAAAAACATGGCTGTAACAAGGCGTTGATAGGCGGCACCGGCATTTTAAGGCTGAAGAGCATGACATTAAAGCAACTAAGGCCTTGTTCAGTGATAAAGGAAGTTTAAAGTTGATCTTCGGGGAGGAGGGGTACCTGATTGTAACCCGAAACTGCGTCTATCATATACAGACGTTCGTATCCAGCAGTAGCATCGAGGAGTACTAAAATGATCGGGAGGGGGAAGCTATCCTTCGGTATGTGTTTGTTGAGGTCTGTGAAGTCAACGCAAATTCTGATCTAGCCATTCTTTTTGGGAACTGCAATAATGTTTAATATCCAGTCAGCATACTTGATTTCTCTGATGAAACCTGTGGCTATGAGTTTGTCTACTTCGAGGTTTACTGCTTCTCGAAGTCGTGAGGCCAGGGTAAGCTTTTTCTATTTTACATCTGTAGAATAGGGGATGAGATCGGGGTGGTGGCATGCCAAATTAGGATCAACACCAGGCATTTCCTGAAACGTCCATGCAAAGACATCTTTATTTGCTCGAAGGAAGTCTGTAAGTTTGAGGCGCTCGGCTTCGTCGAGAAAGGTTCCAATGAATGTACCTCGACCCGGACGGTCGAGTTCGATATAAACAGTGGGTTCGAGGGGTGAGGTGTCGGATGTTAAAGGTATTGGGATAGAAAGAGACACTGACTGTTATGGGAGTCTGACGAGTCTCTGGGTCTGATCGATCTCCAGATGTTTACATGAACGGGCGAGGCGTTGAGAGCCTGTTAAATTCCATGTACCGCAGAGGGTAGTAAAACGAAGGGCCTGATGATATGTCGAAGGTATGGCACGCATGGCATGGAGCCAGTCACGCCCGAGGATACCAAAGTATTCAAACTTCTTATTGATGACAAGAAATCTGGTTTGAAGTGCAACTGGGCCGGTGGTAACTGGGAGGCTGATTCGACCAACAACAACTTCTGTGGCCCTGCTAAATCCTTTTAGTTTGACATTGACAGTAGTGATGAGGTATGTTTTTTTATGGCTTAGACAGTTTGGAGGAAAAGCACATCGGCTGCACTTCCTGTATCGATAAGCATGGTGTGGAGGACGAGGTGTTCGATCTTAATCATGATGACTAATGGGTTGGAATATGGAGGACGAACGTGCGATGTATCGTAGTCGATGAGAGAGATGCCTTCGGTTCGTGGGGAAATGTTTGATTCTGCCAGGAGGGCGGCAACTTTTCCTGCTAAGTGAGTTTGTAACATTCTTCGACACTCTTGCGCTTACTCTTGGATTGGCCGCTGTCGATATTATTAACTTTGATGAAATGTATTTGGTAGATATGTACCTCAGCCAGGTCAACAGCAAGGGTGGGTTGAGGTTTGAGGTACGACCCTTCAAGGTAGCTGGGGAGGTCGGCAACATACTAATGTAGGTGACCTACCATGAGAATGATTTTAAGGGAGCGCCGCAAGGTGAAACATTTGCTGGTATGGTGACAGTTATACTTGTGGTTGGCCCAGTAAGGTTCGCCCGGTTTGACCTCGATGGGGAAGGGGATACGCCATATGGGGTCTGCCTGTATCTGTGGTAAAAGGGTGTTGATGGGGGCAGTGAGTCTAGGTAGGACTAGTTTTGGGCATTTTTTGTGACCTTCTGCAGTGCTGTCTGAGTGAGGATGTATGCGGCTCTCAATCTCCTGTAAGACGGGAGCGATCAGGGTTATGGGAGTTGAAGATGGGCCTTGTCGAGGTTTATTGGCGGTAGAAGTCGAAGGCTGCCCCTGTTTATGTGATTCGCGGAGGCGCTCAAGGTCGATATACCCATTGACTTTTGGGAGCATCTCTTCAAGGGTTCCAGGTTTGCGGGGACTAGGTGCTCTTTGACACGGCGATGATCTGGTAAGGTGTTCGAATACGCGAGTACAACATTCGTACAATCAAGGTTCTAGACTTTTCGCGACTCGTCAAGAAACCTCTTGGTGATGGCTTCAAGGGTTTCACTGTTGGATTTTCTGAAATTGAAAAGGGCATCGACTCTGACCTCTCTGTCTTTATTAAAGGAAAATTGGGCAATGAAAAGATGGATAGTTGCTCAAAACTTCGAATAGAACCACTAAGAAGGTTATGATACCATCGAAGAGGGCTATCTGTGAGACTTGTGTGAAAAAGGTGACACATCAGGTGGTCGGCTGTGAAGTAGAGGCATACAACATTTTGGAATTCGAGTATGTATGATTGGGGATCGGTGTTGCGATATTTGCTGAGTTTGGGAGTACATAAATTTGGAGGTACCTTGATAGCGAGGAGTTTGGGGAAGAGAGGGTTATTCACTCGACTCCATGAGTTTAGAGTTGAGCTCGCGCTGAGGCGGATAACAGGTTAGATTTTTTTGTCGAGGTCCTGCTATACATAGTAGGCAAGGTGAGGGGGATCAAAGGGTTCGAGGGTGATGAGGCCGAGGGTTCGGTGTGTGTTAAGCGCTACGCTTTCTGAGACGTTCTCGGGCAGGGCAACATTTGGGGTATCTGGAGGAGCAAAGGGTGGAGTCAGAGGAGTCTTCCGTGGGGTGGATGCCGAGATGGATGGAGCCAGTGGGGGGAATAGTGGGAGAAGCACCCGCGGCGCCGATATAGACTGGGGGTACTTCCTGATATGGTAGATGCCCCAGTCGAGCGCGGGCAGATACATGCGGCGGGGCTGGTGTTTGGGATGCTAAGGGAGCATCTAGCAGTTGTAATCGCTGCAACTCTCGGACTATATTGCGCAATTTATCGATGACACAGTTTTGTCTATTGGCATCATCCAAACGGCGATGTCGTTCAGCTTCAAACTCCTACCGATGTTTTTCGCATTCCTGGTGCAGTTGTGTTTGATGTCGCTCCTCGGCTTGAGCGAATTGCGGGGAAAGTAATGCGAGTTGGGCGGCCACTCCATCGATGGAGTTGCCGGCATGGGTGGAAGTAGAACAGAGGGTGGGGGTCATTGAGAATGATTTGTGTGAGTTGGAAAAGGGAGAAAATGAGCAAGGAAGATTGGTAGGGTGGCCAGGCACAGATGGCGCCAAATGTAGGGAGGGGCCTAACTTTGTGCGGAGGGGAAGTCGGCTCTTACACTACGGAATCAATCATTTATCAAAGGAATTCAAGTATATAATCTATAACTCAATTAATCTAATGACAATATACTTGCGTGGAGGACTAGAATGTGACGCTCCATGACCTCTGATGAGGATTTTTAATAGTATTTGTATTTCTGTCAAGTAGTCGAAGGTTCGAGTACTGGGATTTTACAAGGTGTTCGATGGTAAACAGTAAGGGCTCAGGGGAGAGCTTTGTAACCTCTCCTTGGTTCCCCATCTCTCCTATTTATAAAACATAGGAAGGGCTGAGTCACCATGGTTAGGTCACATTACAAGTGTACCCTCCGGGAATCCTCTGGATATCGGGGGGGGTATCCCAGAGTTGGTGTTGACGCCGGAAATGTCAGGTCTGGTACTGTGCTCTGACACTGTAGCAGTTGTTGTGTCTGTCACTGTAGCTGTAAGGACCATCAATGCCACCGTCTTGTCTAGTGAGCTGGCTGTCTATCTTGTCATACTTCAACCACGTACAGATATGGTCAAAGTGTTTCTGATGTTGATGTGGAGTTTGTCTTCGTGACCTGTTCAAAGTTGGGGCTTGTCTTCGGATAATCTTTGGAAGGCTTGTTTATGAATTGAATGGGCTTTGAGATGTTCGAGTAGGCGTCGAGGTAGCCTTCGAGTGTTTGACATGGGTAGAAGGCTATGAGTAGGCTACTGCACTAAGAAGGCGTACATCTGATAAGGGTGAAGGGACAATGTAAATGCACTACAAGATGTTTAAAGCGTTAGATAAAAGCCAGACAAGCAATGCGTCATGGACACATCAATTGCGATCTTGAAGGCGCTTCGTGTACGGAACTATAGAAATTAAACCGCCAAATGTACATCCAAATATTATTTGATTAATTATGGCTCAAAAGTGTTAAAGGTGCGTTAATGTACTTAGTGTAACTATGGATAGAAGCACAAAAAAAAAAAGAAATCAATAAAAATGTTTTTAACATGAACGGTGGTAAAAGATGATTGGTGGTCTATTCATATTTTTTACATTTCTTACATAAAAGTGGCAGTACATTAGAAAACGATTAGAACATTAATGGGAGAATGGGGTACAATTCAATGGTGTGTTCAATGAAAATAAATTCCATTTTAGAATAGTTCAATTCAAGTTAATTGAATATGGTAATGTGTCGTTGCATCTGGTAATATAGATAGTGCCAAAGGTGCATCGATGTACTTGTCGTGCGTAGTCACAAGTAGTGACTATGCAAAAAGTGCTACAATGAAAAAGATATAGCGCTAAAGGCGCGTCGACGTATTCATCGTGACTTGGTCACGGTAGTACTAATATTTTTATATGGAAGTGAAACCATCTTTTTTATTCATGTAATTATACTTTTAATGTTTAATAAAGCTAGTTTGATATCTTATTTTTAATGTTATTGGTTATTTGTACTTAAAATTTTTGTTATATATTATTCATCATCATGTGTAACTTTGAACCCCCTTAATGAAATCCATAGTTTCACCCCTGTTTTCATGTGATGTGGCACCAATGAAGATGACATGGGTAGTGTTTTATGTTGAGTTGGAAAAGGTTTTTTAGTTTTTACATCGCCTTAGATAGTTTTGGGTGGAACCCGGTAGATAAATTACATGTGCATATATTTATAAGCGTGACACGTCATTTTGTAGCGAATTTTGAATTTCACATGTAGGTAATATAAAAGTGATCACTTTGTTATTTAAAAGTTGGTTGCACATTACATTCGGGTGAAAACACTTAATCGGTATACTCCTTCACATTTTATTCCCATCATACATCATCTTTTATCTTATGAACTTTCCCTCCCCCTTAAACTTCATCTCACAATCTTTCATATTCAATTATCTTTAATTAAAGTAGCATCAATTAAAATTGTTTTGGTCATTCCATATTCGACATTGGTGTATTAATCAATTTTATTCATTGCTTTCTCTGCTTTTTCGCAAATCTCTTATGTAGTTACATATTTTTCAACTTCGACCAGAGGCCAGTACACTTTAACCATGACTACATTCGAAGAGCTAGCATGGATGATACAATAGCAACTATCTTATGTGCAATAGCATAACATATATAAAACACATAGATTCAAGGTATATGATATTTGATCACAGTTACATCATTTTGAAAGTGAGTATAGTCCAAGCTAAGTCATGTAGGCAAGTTGTACACATTCCTATAGACTAATCCCATAAAAAGAAGGATAATTGTTGCCCACAAAATTATAACGACAATAAACTTACTTGAAGAGTCAAAACTTTCATCATTCAGAGCTTTGGGAGAAATTTTTTGACTACAATCACTCTTTTGTTCAAAATAATAATTCTCACCAAAAAAAAACTTGTAATAGTTTAGCTAATCAATACAAGAGGTCGTGATTTTTACCTATTTAGAAGTTTCCATGATATATCATTTATCCTCTAATTATACTCAACAATATGTAAATTATCTCTATTAAGAAATAAACAAACACAACATTTTGAGTTGAGGCAGAACCGCACATTAACGAGTTGTGGTTTTGGAGGAGTGGGTTAAAGGCCTAAGATGATGTTAACAAAAAAAAGACCCAAAAATAGATCCTAGCCGTTGATTTGAAACTCAATATAGGTATTCTATGTGCATAAAAAATGCACTTCTCGAGGCATCAGCTTATATAACCTAATTTTCTTATAACTGAATCTTCCCCTCTTCTCACTTCTCCTTCTCTCTATACGAAGGTTCTTGTCTTTCTATCTCTAAGCCTAAATTAATTCATTAGATTAGGGCTTCTTACTTATGTTTGTTTTTTTGTTATAAAAGTTCTTTAACAATGAACATAATCCCATCTATTGCTCTGTAAAAAGGATCATTTAGTTAATTGGTAATCTACTCCTATAAATTTGATATAGTTATATCCTATTTCGTCGATATCTATTAACCTAATAACTGTTTACCATGGAATACTTCATCAAATTCTCACTTCCTTTAACTCGTCAAACAATATTGTTCATATCCATCTCTACACGTACAATTACGCCATGGATGGGCTCAATGTCGTGATGTCGAAATCATATATATGAGGTTGAGATAATGCAAGGTAATGTTGCAAAGTACCTTAAGACATTTGGTCAGGCCTTGATTACCCGTTTGTCACAGTTTCTTGGCCTAAAAAAACATAACAGAATGTACCAAGGTGGTGGATTTAGAAATGATATGATCATCGACATCATTGACACAGGTATTTGGCATAAAAGCGAAAGTTTTAATGATCACGACATGCCACCCATACCTTCTAGATAGTGTGGTTGCTGGGAGAGCTCACATTGTAACCGAAAACTTATTGGCGCCAGTTCATTTAGTCAAGAAAATTTATGGCTATAAGCTCGACCCAAGGAGATTTGGTTAAGAAATATTTAAAGGCCGCGGGGACTCCGTAAAGGCTGATATCAAGTTTCAGATAACATTGTTGAGTGTTAAACTCGCTCCTCAAGTGAGGGACTTCTCCCCGCGGGTCTCAGTCGTATTTCTTCAACAAATTTGATGTTGGGGGTGAACGTGCGGAATATATCACCCTCGTGCAATTTGGTTTTATCCGTTATCCTCATAGCATACAAATAATCTACCAAGAAACTAGAAATGAAATTAACATGCACACAAAACGCAATATTTACCAAGGTTCACCAAAAGGCTACTCCCCCCACCAAGTTAGAAATCTACTATGTATCCAAGTTTAATTACAAGCCCTCAAGGGACTCCAACAAACATGGAAATACCTAATCCCGCAATAATCTTCACATAGATTTACAAAAGATAGAAGAAACATAAGAGATCCATCAAGAATCCAAAGATTACCTCAACAAAGACTAACTTGACAACCTTCTTCTTAAAACCCTTCAATCTTTTCTCTTTCTTGATTTCTTATCTTAGCAACCAAGAGGTACTTCCCCTCTCACCATCAAATACCAAGAAAACAACACCCTCTACCTTCTTCCTTGTAAAGATCAACTTTTTACAAGGTCTACCACAAATGTTACATCTCTTCTAGATCTCAAGTTTCTCACACAGAGGCTTTTTAACTCACACACTGTGTTAGGAGGCTTTGAACTCACACTCTATATTTATAGACTCTCTATTAGTTCATTATCAATGTACGCATCACGAGACAAACCATCGCTTTGGAATAAATCTCTTTAGAACAAACTTAAGCAAAAAACCAAACAAACCATTTTTCGTTCGAACAACCTAAGTCTCGTTTGAACGACTTTGGTCATCTCGTTCGAACGACTTCGACCTTCGTTTGACATAATGAGTTCAGATTTAATAGTTTAAACTGAACACCAACTTGAATCTTTAAGCAAAAGAACTAGCTCAAACTTGAACATTAAAAATCCCATTTTCAATCCACTTTGAGCCGTAACTTAACAATCTCCACCTTGGCAAAAAAACTCAATTCATTGACTATCCATTGCGCGAACAAACCCATCAACAAAGTCGCTAAGCTTGTTTACTTCTTATCCGTTACCCACGTCAAAACATTTTCGTACCCAAAACTGGATACCTTCTTCAAAACCGACGAACATCCATTAACTTCTTTTTTCTCCATGATAAACCATATCACCGAGCTTGCTCCACCTGCAGCAATAAAACTATACAGCTCTAACTTTCACTTTGAACACAGCTCCATAAGCACCATCAAGTCTACCCCTGAACTTTATCACTGAAAAGAGCCTCTGAAATAGTAATTTCATCTATACCAATGAAATCACATAATTTTGCCTACACCAGCTAATCAGAACCAGTGTATGTTTAATCTAGAAAGAAGAAAATTAAACACTACACACTAACCCGACCATGTCGAACAAACCTACAAAATTTGACTCTATGTCACAAATCTAGAGTCTCCGCAAATTGATACACTTTGCCACGACACGAACTATAACTTGCGACGTGAACTACACTTTGTCCTAGAGAGCAAAAAAACCATCCCCCTTACCGAAATTTTGAAGCTTTTGTCAGCTGCTCTACCTTGAACAAAGTACCATGTTTAAGCCTTTCTCACAACATAAACCATATTGCCATGCTTATGTACAATATCATTTTTACCTAAATCTCTTCCTCCTAAATTCCACCGGTTGAGAAAATCATGTAGCCAAAATAATGGAAACCAAATTTATCGTGAAAAATTCAACTATCCGACTTAACCATTAAACCCAAGAATCTTCAAGAACTATAATCTCAAGGTCTTAACCTCGCTCTGATACCAATTGTTGGGGGTAAACGTGCAAAATACACCCCCTACACGTAATTAGGTTTTATCCATTATCCATGACATACAAATAATCTACCAAGAAACTATAAACAAGATTAACATGCACACAAAACACAATATTTACCAGAGGTTCACCATAAGGCTACTCCCCTCACCAAGCTAAAAAATCTACTATGTATCCAAGTTCAATTACAAGCCCTCAAGGGTTCTAACAAACATGGAAATCCCTAATATTGCAATAATCCATACATAGATTTACAAGAGATAGAAGAAACATAAAATATCCATCAAGAATCTAAAGATTACCTCAACAAAGACCATGTTGCATACCTTCTTAAAACCCTTCAATCTTCTCTTTTTCTTGATTTCTCATCTTAGTAACCAAGAGGTATTTCCCCTCTCACCATCAAATCCCAAGAGAACAACACCCTCCACCTTCTTCATTGTAATGACTAACTCTTTACAAGGTCTACCACAGATGCTACATCTCTTCTAGATCTCAAGTTTCTCACACAGAGGCTTCTTAACTCACACACTGTGTTAGGAGGCTTTGAACTCATACTCTATATTTATAGACTATCTATTAGGTCATTACCAAAGTACTCATCACGAGACAAACCATCGTTTTAGAATAAATATCTTTAGAATAAACTTAAGCAAAAAACCAAACAGAGCATTTCTCGTTCGAACGACCTAAGTCTCATTTGAGCGACTTTAGTCATCTCGTTCGAACGACTTCGACCTTCGTTCGAACGACCTTGACATAAAGAGATCACCTTTAACAGTTCGAACTGAACACCAGCTCGAATCTTCAAGTAACAGAACTAGCTTAAACTTGAACATTAAAAATCCCATTTTTAATCCATTTTGAGCCGTAATGTAACACTTGAAAATTAATATATAAGCCCCCTGGGTCAATATTTTTGCAGCGTTGGGACTAAATAGGGGATGTAAGTGCTTAAGAGGTTAAGCATTTATTAATCTATGTTTTAATCGAAGGTGTTAAACTCCCTTTGTATGCTTTCAAGGCAATGATGAAGAACATAGTGAAGGAGAATGATTTTGTTGCTATTGAAAAAAACTATTCTCTGGTGGCCTTTCTCAACTCACTCCTTAATGTAGAGGTAAATTTAAAGGAATCCCAGTTTAAGCTTGATTTCTTACTAATTAGTGTTAGAAGTGCATTAAGGTTATGGCTATGGTTAATGTTTAAAGTACATTTGGGGTTTTCTTATCTCTGGCTTAAGTAACTTGTGATCTAATGAGAACTACTTCTCAACTTTATAGTAGAGAAAATATCCCCAAAACTCGTTATATCTCCATAGTAACACGTACGCATATGCGATAGCGCGTACACGCCCATTTCATTTAATAAAGTAAGACTTAGTTCTTGAACCAGAAAAATTAGCCCTTACATATTCCCCTATCATTCTTGGCTCATTTCCTACATCTTTCTTCATCTCTTTCTCTCTCCTTCACCACATCTTTTTGCTCAATCTCTTCACTGTTGTAACCTAGAGCTGGCAAACGGGTCGGGTTTGGGTTACACAGGTCGAGTCATAATAGGCTCATGAGTAAAAAATATAAGCCCGACCAGTATAACTAAACGGGTCAGATATGCAAATCCAAACCTGACCTGACCAGTTTAACTAAATGGGTCGGATCTATAATAGCCTAATTCTGGGATTCTGACTTAACCTTTACGCCAAAGATAATCAGAGCGATTACGAACAAAAGTAACTACTAACACAAAGTTTAGCGTAGAAAATATTTTAATAAGTTAAAAACCATGACCTCTCTTGAGGATTTAAAAAATGAGAGAGATCTTATTTGAGATTGTTAGTTATTACAAAAAATGCTCTGACTAGTTTTTGATAGACTTTCCTGATAGGAAATGTCTGTCCTTTCATATGTAGTTTTATGGACCTATTTATAGGTCTTGTAATATGACCGTTTGATAACCATTAAGTCCCTTAATAATGGACGTTACCAAGTATAAGTGATATATTCTTTGACCAAGTTGTGTAACGTTTTGATTTATGCTGTTGTGCAACGGCTTTATTGATGAGTGTACAGTTTGCGCAGATCGAACTGTTACTGTAGAGGTCGAAAGCAATGTTTCAAACTGAGGAAAGTTTGATCATATCTTTAGTAGTACTTCTTGTTTGCTACTGAGATCGAGGACGACGCTTGAGTCTGAGATACAAAATAAACTATTACAGGAAGGCTCTCAACCAAGAGCACGAGGATTATTATGGACAAGTGGTATTGGTTGAGACATTCGTACTGTCTATGTTTCTTAATTATGTTACTTTGCTTTTGATTGTGCTATGTGCTCTATTGGTGAGACCGAAAACTTATTTTACTTGAAGATGAAGCTTGAGTTCAAGATGTAGAATAAGCTACTACAACTGCCCCCTCTGAGCCAACAGTACGAGAAGTATGTACGGGTGAGTGACATTGGTTGAATAGAGTCATTCAATACTACAGTTAATATCTAATAGCCATTTCCAATGTACATTCAGTAGTATTTGTTTGTGGCTATTTAGTTTCCTAGAACCAATGGGTCTAGTCAAATGTTATTGCATAGGGAATCTGTCTGACGTTTAGAATATGGAGAGGCTACTTTGAATACTAATTTTAGTATAAAAACCACTCTAACGTGAGTTGAAGGAGCCAAGTCTTCGTCTCTTAGCTCTATTTTCTATGATTGCTTCTTTAATTTCTGAATTTGGTTCACGGTGGGAAAGATGGTGACAACGAGGACTCAGGCCCGAGAGCCTAGGATTCGAAGGAAGATGGAGAAACTGTACATTGGGTATTTTGGATACCAACCGCTGCATCTGTCCACTCCAATTCTGGTGTCTCCCACTTATCATCATATGTCATATGAAGAAGTGATGGTAGCAGGGGATGACTATTTTCTAATGGTACGTTTCCAATATCTGTTGACATTGAGGCAGAGCGTCGTAACGATCTTCGGTAGCTGGCAGAGGAGGCTGTTACAACTGAAGATGAAGCGGCAGGCGTTCAGCCGAGAAAGTCTTATCGGTATCCAGCTAATGAGTGGGTCTTGTTAACTAAATGTGGCATTATGTCTGTCTCTAGCATGCAAGGAAGTGAGGAGGATGCAGAGGATCATTTTCGTCCATGAACCATAGATTTTGGCCATGAAGAAGATCTTTCACCTTTGAATTTCTATTTTTAAATGTTTCCTGGACTTTACAGTAGGGGACACGGGTTTAAAAGTTGCTTCCGTGTTGGTTGCTGAAAGATAGTTTAGTTTGCCTTCTTATGTAACTGTGAAAGCAATTTGTATAGGGTTTGTATGTAAATAGTAAATTGGAGGGAGTTGATTAGAACATTGTGTAATCTGTAAAGTATTCTGTAATAGATAATTTTAAACTTAATTATATTTTTGTTCCCTTAACATGATCTTTTGGCTCAAGCTTGCTCGTGTAATTTTTTGTTTGTGTAATAGGCGGTTGTAACATAGGTGTTTATGAATCATGGGTACGACAATAAATGGTAGTGAGGGCCGAGGTTTGAAAATTTAGAAGAGTTCGAGGATGTGATGATAGGGTAGGTAAGTAAGATAATTTAGTGGGAATGATGATATATTATTTTCTGGTATCTGGTTATTCGAGCTGAATGTCAGTGTTTTGTGAACTGTGAGGAAGGGTGTATATATATCTGCAGGTGCAACTGTTGGATTGGTTTTATCTTGTATGTTATCATTTGGATATTTACTCGTATAAATTATGCGGGGATACTTTATGATATGGAAATAATGATCTGTCGGGATATTTCTGGAATTAATGCGGATCTTCTGTTATTTCGCTAAGTGTGCTCAAATAATATATCTTGCTACCAAATCAGTGGGGTGATATTTTTGAAGATCTTCTTGGTGGCTATAAAATTATGAATCTTGGTTGTTTATTATTTGTAACTTTTTTGGTGAGAATTGTGCTCTGTAGGTTAAAGTAAATAACCATGGTGAGGACTCATACTCAACGTGTGCATGCAGGCAGCGGATGGTCAGTTCCATATCAAGGTTGTAGAACTTTGGGAGCGATATTTCCATCGATTCCCGTATCATGTTGTGTTCCTTGAATGGCCGCTGAATCTGACTGGAGTAGACGATGAAAGTAAGTGTGTAGAGTATGACAACTTCTTCTGGTGTGATGCATTTCGTAGGTCATTTTTGAGTGCTATGGTATGGGAGTTGACTGTTCGCCAGCTCATATATGACAAGATTGTTGAAGATGACACACGGGTAGCGAATGGAGAGATAATTATGTGTGGGGAGACACACCATCGAGGCTACTTCAGATGTGACTGGGGCGATTGGTAAGCATGAAGCGTGGAAGCACGAAATATGTAATTTGTCTTTAGGTATTATGTCGTTGAATAAATGTAAGAGGGATTCAGAGAGAATATAGTAATGTGATGTTTTAATCTGATTAAATAAAGTATTATGTTATATTTTGCGCGTACGGATATTGTGGAGGACAGCTGTAAGATTTTAACAATTGTGTAGATATCTTTGAATTTTGAAAATTGAGCTGTTTTAGGAATGTTCTGCGATCTTGGTAGAGTATAAAAGTAAGGCAATTGGTCATTTTTACACTGTATTGAGGAAGAGGTGCATAACTGTCAATGGCAGACAATAGAGACAGACGTGATGATGGTAAACGTTATCATAGAAGTCATGATGGTGTTTTGAAATGAAAAGACGTGCCTATAGCAGCAGTGGGGATGGCTGACGCGTGTCAGAAAGAGCCGCTGCTTCACAAACTGAGGGAGAGTATAAAAACTTGACTCTCTCTCACTAATAAATTATCTACAGTTTCAGAAATAGAGAAAAGTGGCCTAAATCGTATTGTCAAGGAGAGGAGATGTTTGAGTGTTTGATTGTGATTTGAGAAGAAAATCTTCATCCAGTGATAGGAAATTGTAGGAGAAATGATGGGAGCGCTCATTTTTGAAAAAATGTCCAGGCAAAGCTGAGGATTGCTGTTCGGCGAGTACAGGTTGGTGATATAAACTCTATTTGTTTGATTTGTGAGTAATCTGTTTTATGTAGCAATCTGTATGATTTAGTGATATGTATGATTTAATAATCTATATGATTGTTTTGCATATATTGGGTTTTGGAGATTTTGAAAATACTGATGAGAGAGGTTTCTAGTACAGGTGTTGTGGTATATGTATTTTACCAGTAGAGAGAGAAAATATGTGTTTTTGAGAAGAAGAAGAAGGAAATTTGAAAGGAATCGATATTTACTTTTTGGTTTGGGAATTGGGAAAATAGACGTGTTGACTGGGTAGAGGGTGGGGTTGTTACTATTTGTGATGTAGAGATAATGATAAAATATGTTTTTGTATCTGTAGGTTTAGTATGCGTTCTAAACCTAGTACCCCCACTAGTAAATTTGTAGTATCGTCCAGTTTTGAGGAAACATCGCCTTCAAGGAGGGGGGACGATGTAGTGTTATGATGGAAACTGTGAATAGTGTAGGGACGACTGTAGAGGTTGGGGAACCCAGTAGAACTGAGGTGGCGGTAGAGAAGGAGGATAGAAAAGAGAAAGAGAGAATCCTTATCATATGCCCAGAGGGGGTAGATGTAGGGAAATAATACTTGAACAATTAAAAGAAATTGTAGGAAGATTGGGGGAGTTATGTGGAGTACCAAGGTCTCTGGTTCAGAGCCTACATCTCCGAGAAAGGGGAGGAGATAGTATATTATCAAGTCTCGTGCTTGGAGAAGTGGAGGAAGGATAGATGTATTAGTGAGGGGGTTAACCTCTCCTATTATAATGGTCTTGACTATCAGGCCCGAGTGGTGGATTTTTGTGTTTCTTGAATCAGGTCGTATATGGCCTTAGATTTTTTTTGCCTATTTTTAGAAAAGGGTTATGAATGCCTTACAGTGTTGTCCTGCCCAGTTGAATGAGAATATTTATGAGATGATGAGGGTATGTGAGGCACTGAATGAAAAATGGAGGAAGGAAGGGACTGCTAAGCAGTTCAAAGCTGAGGATGTGTTGAAGTTTTTTAAGTAGAAATATATTAAAATTTGAAGTAGTGGTTACCTGTATAGTGATTCGTCTAGGCCAAAATTCTTTCTTTGAATCTACTGGTAGACCATGGAATGACCACCTTGTATGGGTAGAGGGTAACTATATGCCGGTTCCAGATAAGCCAGTTCTCGTACTGAATCATAGATATTTTAATCCGAGTAAGTAATGTTGACCAATCTTCAAATAACTGATATCTTGTCTTCGAACTGTTACTTCATGCTGTGTTCTTTGTTTTGGTAGAACCCAAACCTTCAGTTACGCCTGATAAGACTAACTTGTTCGATTATGTTGCTCAAGATCAGGATGAGCTAAAGAAGGTACTCAGTGAGTTGGGTATCCGAAGAGACAAAATCGTAGATTCTACAGTACCCAAAGTTCAGCGAGCTCAGAAGAAATAAACTATGGCCAAGGGGAAAGTTGTTAAGACTGTTACAGACATGCTCAATCCACCTCCTGTACCTCAGACTACTCGGAAGGTTTAAAAACTAGTACAACTGAATACCTCTGTTATAGGTTGTGGTTAAGGGACAAGAGATCATAATGGATATGTCTGGCAGTGTGGAGGAAAAACACAAAGTGAGCGTATCCGCTCTCGAGGAGGCTGAAAAGAGCTCTTTGAAGAGAAAATAGCATGAAGAGGAAGGTAGTCACCGAACTGTCCCTCATGTTGCGGCCAAAAAGAAAGAGCTAGAGTAGAAATATTGTCGTATGGCTGGGACGAACCCGCAGCAGCTCAAAGATGAGTATCTCGAACATACGTTTGTGGTAGGTATTTTGACAATTGTTAATTGATCGAACAAAGAAAAACTTTGTAACTGGCTTTGCCATTTTGTTGTTTGTACTGGTAGTTCTCAATGCTGCTAAAAGGGGTACGACAATGCTTGGACAAGAGGAGCCAGAGTTTGGCGCTTTGACGGTGAAGTTTAAGGCTAAGTCAGCTCGCATAAAAGAGCTCGAAGATGAATTCCTGTTAGAGAAGAATAGGAGGTCTGAAGAGGCTACAGATAAGCTTACTGTTCTGTCGAAGCATGACAAACTTATGAAAGATTAGGCTACAACAGCCTTAGTGGAAAGAAACCAATTTATCTAAGCCTATTATAACCTTGGATTGAGTGAGGAAGATATGGTACTGACCCGTAGTGGTAGATATAAGGAGGTGGTGCTCCCTTCGCTGTTTGAAGAGGAAGCAATGGCTGATAATGCGGTTGTTTTGCCTAAAAAAGCGTAAGACATGTCTTCAGGCCGTCCAGGGCCACTCTAATCTACTAAGCCAATATTGGACCCTTTAGTAGAACGTACATAAATAATTCCTCCTCTAGAGCAGACGTTGAAATCTTCCTCTGAGGTAAACATTAACAAGAACTTTTAACCGTTCTGCGGTATCCTATCTTATGTTTTGTAGCTCGTTTGAATTGAATATGATTGTTCTCTGTATAATCGTATACTATTGTTATTTAGAGTAATGTTTGAAATATGTTTTTCCTGAATGTTTGTATTATAATAAGATATTTGTAATCTGTGTAGGAGTTAGAACGATTGAGAAAAACAAACTCTTAATTAGAGAGGCTGTTGAGTAGAGCGAGGGACTCCGTGGCTCGTATTTAGCAGGTATTTAATAAAACTGAATATGAGATAAGGAAATTTAAGTTGAACTTAGAGGAAATTTTTAAAGAGTTATATGATATGCAGTATAGATATGTTAAGATAAAAATAGAAAGAGACGAGGTGGTAAGAAAGGAAGCGGAAAAGGGATTATTAGTTTAAAAACAAAAAGAATTGACTTATTTTAACGACCTGAGTGATAAGGCAAGATGTTAGAGCATGTTAGTTGCTCTGACATTGTATTTTGAGGTCGAAGTAGATAGTGAACGGGGGTTAAAAAAAGCTTATATAGAGTTGTTAAAGGAGAGAGGTGTAGTTCCAGACCCAGCTCGAGTTATGTTTTTAGCTCAAGAAGAACGTAATTGTCAGAGTGTAGAGGCGAAAAGGTGTTCGGCTCGAGCTGGTGTGTCAATTGTATGGGGTGATGTAGAACCTTTAATTTATATATTTTGCTTTATGTATGATCGGAGGTCTATGAGAGCTGTATTTTTTAAGATAAGAAAAGAACAAATAAAGGTCCAAAAACAATTATAGGGTGAATTAAAGGGGTTACATGATGAGTTATTGCAACATGAGGATTAAAAAATTGCTTTAGCAATGCGATTGTCGAAAGTAGTAGTTGTTCAAATAAAGGTAAAAGCATATTTGAGGGCTTTAGGTGTATTACAGAAAGACACACATCAGCGGCTGCATAAAATATAAATGACATTGAAGGATCATCTATATCCGTCGCGAGAAAAGGTCGTTGCTCTAACATAACATGAGCGTTATATAGACAGTGTTATAAATTTTATGGGGGAGAACTGTCTAGGGTAGAGAACAATTTTAGGAAGTTTGTGACGGGGTGTGGGAAGGATTTTGATGTTGAAAACTCCAAGGCTGAGAACATGTGGTTTGCCAAAGGTGATGGGGGAATTGTTGGTGATAAAATCTTTCCGAGGTCGAGGAAACTGTCATCAGAAGAGGGTGAGGATGAGGTCGAAAGCCTGATACCCCAATCGAGGCGGAAACAATGTCCGCAGAAGGTGGTGACTTTTACCATTCCGAAGGATGTGCAAGTAACGAACATAAAGAGTTTGGGAGTTAAAGGGCAGTCTTCCTATTCCTTGAATAATCGAAAATAAGGTATTATTGGTTTTCTTTCCCGTCCCTGCATATGTGTTAGATCTTTGTATATTATTATTGATGATATATGAAATTTGTTTTCTGCGATGATGAATAAAACAGTATATCGATATTATTCAGATACCATGTTCTTGTTTTAAGTCTGTTAACTGTAAGATGTAATCTGTTGGAACAATCGAATTGTTTATGAATGTAAACTGTGATGACAGGTGGACTTAGTAGTTCAAAATTAGTGTAACGTTTTACGTGCCCATAACAAACAACTGACCGCCGAGTTAAGTTCAAGTCAGGTCGCTCTAAAGAGTGCTACTAAAGTAGTAGAAAGAACGAAGGTGGAAATGGTGAAAGAGTGAGACGTTGGAGCTTGATTGGCCGAGGATCTACAGAAGAAAAGGGTAAATCTAGCCAATGGGCTGAGAAAAATAGAGGAGTTAAGAGAAATTATAAGAAATAAAGTGGTAGAATTTACGTGCAGTTTGAGACAAGCGGGTCAGCAGGGAGCGGAGTTGACATCAACTTGAGTTCGAATTTCAGAAATGCTGGCAGACTTAGAGGAGGAAGGTAAGAATATAAAAGACTTGCAATTCTAAGTGGATTTTCTCAAAGCGGAGGCAGCTGAGATGCATACGCGAGCTTTGAAGTATGAAGTATTGTGGCTAGTCGTTGACATTCTGATAAAAAAGATAGAGGAAGCCCATAATAGACAGAACAATATAAATGCTGCTAGGAACGAAGTGGTCACGTTAGAGCATTCTATACAGGGATTGAAGTTAAATTCCTTAGAGAGCCTGGATGAAAATAAGAATCTGAGGGATGCGAGCACAAAGTTAGATGCGGACCTATTTCAGGCAGAGATACGTCTTGATGAAAGAAAAGTAGAATGGGAGGGTCACAAAGTGGAACTTGAGGGATCACTGTCTTGATTTATCATATGGATGAGTTTATGACAGTGCTGGAGTCTTATAATGTTGTTGTGTTGCTTGAGAAGTATGGAGTAAAGGAGCGGTGCGGGCATTTGAAGACTTTGCTGCGGGAAGCTCAAATTAAGCTCAGCAAACTTATTCTACCTAAGCAGGTAAAGACTGAAGCAGGTAGTGTGTATGAGAGAGATATGACAGTAGTGATCTCCTTTTTAGCGTCTGAGTTCCAGAGATTGGAAAAAGAAAGTGAACTGGTGTATGATGTTGTCGCTAGAAAAAGTATGCAGTACGTCATGGAGGTGATGCAGTATGAGTATATGGGTCCCATGATAACCAAAATTGGGGTTCTGAGACAACGTATGGTTGAATATAGAAATAAGATCATTACTGGAAGAATACTAGAGTTTATGCGTCAACGGTTGTACGCACGTTGCACACCTGACGTTGCAGACCTTCCAATAGAGATGACAGTTTGAGTGATAGCTCTAGTGAGGGGTAAAGATTGAGGGGATGTGATATGTATACTAACGCGTATATTATAGGTAAATAAGAATGTCTAGAATGATGATTTATACTAACCATTTATGCTAACGATGCGGTATTAGTCGAACATCTGCTGTATAGGATGGTTCTCAGAGATTATCGATCATAGGGGACATAGGTGGTTGATCGGTCTGGCCTAGGCAACAAACGATCTGTAATGTAATAGATGATTAGTTTGGCCGAAGCAATAAACGATCTGTAAAGTAATAGAAGGTCAGTTTGGCCGAAGCAGCAAACGATCTGTACTGTAATAGATGATCAGTTTGGTCGAAGCAACAAATGATCTGTAATGTAATAGATGATCAGTTTGGCCAAAGCAACAGATGATTTGTAATGTCATAGATGATCAGTTTGGCCAAAGCAGCAAATGATCTGTAACCTGTATATAGAAGTACTTGTTGGATATATTAGAAAAGTACTATAGTGTAGGGCAATTGAACACAAGTATTTCATTGGTGTAAGATTGATGTACGATGAATGCGCTAGATATAGTACTATATGAAATAGTAGAAACTACTCAGATGTATTTGGATCGAACATAAGTCTTTTATTGATGTAAGATCGTCATATAAGATGATGGATTGATTTATAGAAAAGTACACTGTGATGGATTATTTTCTTCGATATAACTAGTCTCCTTGTGTTTCAAGGGTTCGGTATTCGTTCTCCATATTCAGTGGCGAGATCGTTAGAACCCAGGATGCTTTTTCTGACAATAACAAAAGGACATTCCCAATTTTTGGACAGTTTCCCAGCGCTTGCCTCCTTTTTGTGTTTGGGAATTTCTCGCAGGACGAAGTCCTCGATCTCGAATTCTCTATGACGAACGCGCTTGTTGTATGATCGGGCTAGAGCTTGGTGGTATCTTCTCAAATTCATTATTGCCTTATCACTAGTTTCTTCGATCCAATTCATGTTATATGCCATCTGGTACTCATTTTCTTTATCCGTCATGGTATGGTCTCGAATGGGATAATGATACTGAGTGGGAATAATGGCTTATGTACCGTAAGCCTGGAAGAACGATGTGCATCCCGTTGATACTCAAGGTATTGGTTGGTAAGCTCATAACACATGTGGTAATTCTAGGACCCAATTACCTTCTTTTTTTTTTCTGTCAAGTACATTATTATTCTAACCACAATAGTTCGGATAGTGATTTCGGCCTGACCATTTCCTTGTGGGTAATACAGGTTGGAAGGAGAGGGTATGATGTTGTGCTG
Source organism: Kingdonia uniflora (assembly GCA_014058105.1). NCBI lineage: Eukaryota > Viridiplantae > Streptophyta > Magnoliopsida > Ranunculales > Circaeasteraceae > Kingdonia > Kingdonia uniflora. Next base: position 668,786 of record JACGCM010001453.1, on the reverse strand, counting down.
ATTGAGAAATTTGACGACTCTAGATCCAATGAACTGAGGTCCATTGTCGATTTTAATAAGATGTGGGCAACCGAACCGGATAATGATAGTTACCCAGATGAATTTGATGACTTCATCCTCTCGGGTGCGATACAGAAGAACTGCTTCTACCCACTTAATAAAGTAATCTGTTGCTACTAACAGATGTTTCCGTTTTCCTGGTATAATGGGAAATTCTCCTACAAGGTCGAGGGCCCATCTTTTAAATGGCCATACGACGTTGCTGGAATGGAGTTCCAAGGCTGGAGCTTAAATTTGTGGACCATGACATTGGCAGACATCGCACTTGCTCGCGAGTATGATAGTTTGAGCAAGAAGACTCCTTGGGTAAGAGCTCGATTTGTGAGAGATGATCCCGCCACATGGGAACCACAAGTCCCTTCATGGAGTTCGTGTAGGAACTTTTGTGCTTCCTTGCTTGACAAACATTCGAGGTACGATCCTGTGATCGAAATTTTGTAAAGAAGACCGTTGTCCACGATGTATCGCTTAACATTATCAAAGTACGTGTCTCTTCTCTGTGGGATCTGTAGGGAGTTCGCCGTCAAATGTGTTTTTAGTCCCAATATACTTGAGATAAGGTCATCTTCAATCGTCCTCATCCTCTTCAGCACCCCCAGTATTGACAAAATTCAAGCTTATAATATTAATACTGGGGGTGGTTAATATTTCAATCTTTAGATAACGGGCTTCCGTACCAAGTATTCCTGCCAGATACGTGAGAGAGTCTAAATGTCGATTCTTCCCGCGCGATAAATGATCGATAGTAATTCTTTTGAATCTGCTCATCCTGTTGGCTACTGCTACCACGTAGTCGACTATTTATCCATTCTTTTAGAACTTTTTCGTGTAATGGTTCATAATGACTAATGAGTCTGTGTAGACAGATAATTCAGAAACTCCGATCTCTAGAGGCATATCTAGACCATGAATTATTGCTTCATACTCGGCCTCATTGTTGGTTGCTTCAAAATTAAGCCTGACTACTTTCTCGATCCTATCATTGGAAGGTGTGATAAGTACGATTCTGATACCTGACCCTGTAGGTCCGAAAGATCCATCTGTTAAAAGGCATCATATTCCCTTCTGAGTTATCCAGTCTGACCTTTCTTCGAATTGTTCTTCATGAATATCCGTACTCTCTTCTTTCTATTCAGGATCTTCTACGGGGAAGTCCACAAGAAAGTCTGCTACTACTTGACCCTTTTCAGAATATCTTGGTTCAAAATGGATGTCATGTTCACCAAGAGTGACTGACCATTGTCGTACTCGTCTAGATTTTTCTCGTTTGGATAAGATTTCTCACAAATGATACTTAGTCACCACTCAAATTGAGTGGGCTTGAAAGTACTGTCTCAATTTTTGTGATGTGTAGATGAGAACGAAGAGTAGTTTCTCGATCTTGGTATATCGAGATTCTGCTAGAGTAAAAGTTTTGCTGATGAAGTAGATATGCTTCTCCATTTTCCCGTCAAGTCGAATGAGGACAAAACTTAAGGATTATTCAGTAACTACAAGATAAATGGTGAGTTCTTTCCCTTCGCTAGGTGTACTCATCATTGGTGGTGAACCCAAGTAAAGTTTAAGTTCTTGAAACATTGTTTCGTACTCTGCTGTCAACTCGATCTCAAAATCTTTCTTAAGCTTCTGTTTTGTTGACCCTTCATGCAATAAGTTGAACAACCATTGACAGCGATCCGAAGACTTTGAAACAAAATGGTTTATTACGACAATCTTGCATGCTAACTTCTGGACGTCTTTCTTTATTTTTGGAGAAGGCATATATAGTAATGCACAAATACGATCTGGATTAACTTCGATATCGCATTTGTTGCTTAAGTGACCCAAGAATTTCCCTGACTGGACTCCGAATTGACATTTTTTGGGGTAGAGTCTCATCTTGTAGAAATGGAGAATTTTGAAAGTTGTACGTAGATCTGCAATATGGCCCTCCTCCTTAAGACTTTTACACAACATATTATCAATGTAGACCTCCATTGTCTATCTGAGGTGATCTTTGAACATCTGCATCATCAAGTGCTGGTAAGTGGCTCTAGCATTCTTGAGACTGAATGACATGACCTTATAGCAGTATAGGCCGTATTCTGTACTGAAAGTTGTTTTCACTTGATCTTCAAGTAGCATGGGTACTTGATTGTAGCCAGATGCGACATCCATCAAAGACAGAAGCTCGTGTCCCGGTGTAGAATCGAGTAGGTGGTTTATAATAGGTAGTAGGAAACTATCCTTTGGAGTATGTTTGTTAAGGTCCGTGAAGTCCACGCACACTCTAATTTTGCCGTTCTTCTTTAGGACAACAATAATGTTTGATATTCATTCCGGGTAATTGGCCTTTTGGATGAAGCCAACTTCAATGAGTTTATCGATTTCTTTATTGACTTCGTCTCGGAGTCTTGGTGCTAAAGTTCTCTATTTTTGCTTAACGACTTTATCTTTCAGATTTAGCTTATGACAGGCTAAATTTGGATCAATGCCCAGCATTTCATGGAATGTCCAAGCGAAGACATCATTGCTGTCTTTAAGGAATTGGATGAGTGTTTCGCTCCCTGTTGTGGGCAGAAGAGTGCCAATGAATGTCCCACGCTTGTCGCCATTGGTCTCAACGTACTCTGTAGGTTTTGCACTAGGCAAATGGTATTCTGTAGAGTTTACTGTATAGTTTTCTGTAATGTTCCTTGTCGTATTCTGTAATTTCTATGCTAGCTGTGATTTTATTGGTTCTGGTATAATGGTAATAAAATTTTCACATGCCTGAGCTAATTTTTGGTTGCCTTTGATTTCATAGACGCCACCGTTCCATTCAAAACGTAATGCCAAATGATAAGTTGATGGGATAACACGCATATTATGTAACCAGCAACGTCCCATTATCCTAAATAATGGGACTTGGCATTAACAACATAAAAGACCACGTCGAGAGTTACTGGTCCTGCCGTGATGGGAAGTGTAATCTTATCGACTCGTTCCTATATAGATCCATTGAATCTATAGATATCAATGTTGCTAGGCAGGACTTTGTCAGCCAGCCCATTTGATCGATCATGCTTTGAAATAATAGTTCGATAGTGCTGCCAGTGTTTATCATCATCATGTGAAGCACCATGTTTTACATTTTTAACATGATCGCCAAGGCATCATAATGAGGAAAGTTGACATGTCGAACATCGCAGTCATCAAAAGAAATTTATGTGCGCTGAGAGCTGGATACTAGAAGTAAACGAGCTTCTTTGTCCTACATGGATAAATTGTGACATTGGCCGACACGTCTCCTTTTGCTTCTGTTTGACTCTTTGACGATCTGAGTCTCAATGAAATGGCAGAGTGAGATATGGTATAAATGCCTCTCGGCCACTGGTTCTTCGATTTGTACGACTTCTGTAGGGTTTGTGTAAGTTCCATTCTTATAACTCTCAATGTCCACGATGTACCCGTGTATTCGCCCATCTGCGAAGATATATTCCAACAATTATTGTAAGGCAAAATAGTGTTATGTCTCATGATGTCGGACCTTGTGATGAATGCAGTATGGTTTATTTTCAATGGGTTAAAGATACTATGCATTACGAAAAAATCTATCTTTCTGTAGTATAGGATAAATACTGGCTATGGTCACGTTCATCTTTGGAAGACAAGGTTTTGGCAAGTTACTCCCCTTTCGAGGTCGTTCATCGTTGGACTTTGTTTGTTTCCTATCTCCTCCTTGATCCATAGCACGGTTATAATCTGGATTGGTTGATAGGTCTTAAGTTGTCAATGTTGATTTATGAGATTTCTGAGAAGACTGTATGTCATATACCATTCGCTCCAGGTTAATGTATCCATTGACTTTTTCAATCATGTCTCCCAATGTTGTCGACTTGTTTAGGACGAGGTATTCCTTTGTCCTGCCGTCGACGAGCAAAACGTTGGTGAAAGCAGAAATAGTAATCTTCTGGTCGAGACGATCTACTTTTTGAGCTAACTCTAAGAACTTTTTAGTAAACGTTTCGAGCTTTTCTCCTGACATCTTTTTGAGGCTGAAAAAGAGTATAAATTTTATTTCTTGTCTCTGTTGTGTGAGTAATTCTTGACGAAGAGTTCGTACAACTATTCAAAAGTTGTGATCGATCCTTCAGGCAGTATGTGAGACCACTGTAAGGGTTTGCCTGATAAGTTGGTAGGGAAGAGCCGGCATAGAATGTGGTTGGACGTGGAATGTAGACCTAAAGTATCTTGGAACTCTTGGACGTGCTCTACTGGATTAGTTCCTTTATACTTTCTGATATTTGGGGTATGAAATCCTATAGGGACCTCGCCATTCAACAGCTCCTGCGCGACCGGGCTCTTCTATAATCTGTTGTGGATTCCTTTCGTCAGAGTCTGAGCTTCGAGTAGCTCTATGATTCGTCTGTCAACATGTTCCTAAGTCACATACTGTCGAGCTATAGTGGTTGGGTGTGTGACACGTCCTTCTCCAGGATTGTGGTCGCGACTCCCTTCACTTAAACGTTCTTTTGTCGGGACTCAAACTCTTTGAGGTGGACTATCATTCTGTCTGACTCCCGCCAGGCTTCCATCTACTTCTTGTTGGATGTTCTAGATCAGGATGGGCTCTATTTCCTATTGTTGATGGTTAGTTCGAAGTGCACCTCCTGCACGATTGCCCTTCTGAGGAGGTCTTATTATGTCATGAACGAAGATTCATGAGTCTTCAGGTTACACCACTTTGTTCTTTTGGGCGGCGACCTACTAACCCTGTAGAACCCTCAACGCGTGTCCTGTACACTCGTTAGCTGTTTCTCTAGAGTTGTATGTCTTTTGGTTTTAGAATTCAAAGTGGCCCGCAGTTCTGCCAGTGTGGCATTCTCGTCTACCTGAACGATCGGTGTGGTTTGACCTAGAGGTGACATTATGAAAGAAGATGTTCAACGGTATTTTGAGATGATGGGTTTGAGAACTTCGTTTCCCACAGACGGCGCCAAATATAATAGCCTAATTTCAGGATTTAGACTTAGCCTTTACACCAAAGATAATCAGAGCGATTACGAACAAAAAGTAACTACTAACACAAAGTTTAGCTTGGAAAACCTTTTAATAGGTTAAAAATCATGACCTCTCTTGAGGATTTAGAAAATGAGAGAGATCTTATTTGAGATTGCTAACTATTACAAATAATGCTTTGACTAGTTTTTGATAAACTTTCTTGATAGGAAAAGTTCGTCCTTTCATCTGTAGTTCTTTAGACCTATTTATAGGTCTTATAATATGACTGTTTGACGACCATTAAGTCCCTTAATGATGGACGTTACAAAGTATAAGTGAGATATTCTTTGACCAGGCTGTGTAACATTTTGATTTCTGTTATTGTGCAACAGCTCTATTGATGATTGTACACTTTGCGCAGATCGAACTGTTAGTGTAGAGGTCAAAAGCGATGCTTCAGACTGAGGAAAGTTTAATCATGTCTTCATTAGTACTTCTTGTTTGCTGATGAGATCGATGACGACGCTTGAGTCCGAGATACGAAATAAGCTATTACAAGACAACTCTCAACCAAGAACACGAGGATTACAATGGACGAGCGGTGTTGGTTGAGACATTCGTGCTGTCTATGTTTTTTGATTTTGTTGTTTTGCTTTTGATTATGCCACGCGCTCTATTGGTAAGACCGAAAGCTTACTTTACTCGAAGATGAAGCTTGAGTTCGAGATGCAAAATAAGCCACTACAGGGTCATAACCTATTTAAAAATTAAACAGTTGACAATATATGCAACAATAGTCTAATAATTTAGAATAGTTCTGCAACTAACAGAAAACAATTCATAAAGGTGGTTATACATCAATAACAGAAAATAGTTAAACACATTAAAGAAAATTAGCAAGTAATACAAAATAATTTACACATTTTATAGTTTATATAGCAATAACATAAAATAGTTCATCACATTGAGCAACATTTCAACCAATTTCAGCAACAAAACAACAATTTAAAGCAACATCTCAAAATAGCATTTTAAAATAGTTGTTCAAAACAATAATTTAAAACCAAATCTCAATATAATAATGCATTCAAAACAATATCTAAAAAAATAATGCAAAACAACAGTAACAGTTCAAAACAGTAGTTCAACAAGTAAAGAAATAAAAACATTAAGCAATTCAACAACTAGATAACAATTCAGCAACTAAATAGAACAAAACTGCAGTTCAACAACAACAAACAACAACAGTAATACAACAATTTCAGGCAGCAACTCAAAATATTATAGCAACTTCAGTATTTCAGTTCATCAAAACAACATTGTTCACCACTTCACCTAAGTATGTGAAACAAACAAAATTACTAAAAAGTTCACAAAATTAAAAAAATTAATAGAAAGTTACCAAATACTAGTCTAACTCTCTACCTTATTGTGTCACTACTAATTAATTCCAACATATCATATGATTTACAACACCAAGACCAACAATCCAAAACACAACAAGAACACTAACCTTAAAATCAAAAAGAGAAATGTTTTCTTGTGTAAGCTGAAATTAGGAGGATGAAATTGAGAGGGAGAGATGGGTAGTAACAACAACAACAACAATATTTGATTCTTTAGGCTTTGATTTCAAGTTTAGATTTGAAAGACTTAGAGTGACTCAAAGTCTCAAAGAAACAAAGGAAGAAGAGATGGAGGAGTGACTAGATGAGGCGTTATTAGTCGTTACCCTTGTTTAAGTTTAGGTTTTAAGGGACTAAAATGGTAGCATCAAGCCAGAAAATTACCATTAAACCAAATCATGCTTAAATAGGTCACGGTTCGACCTGAACTGCTTAAGCTAAACCCTAACCCGACCTATTAATTAAACGAGTAAGACGGGTTTGGGTCAAATGACTACATCCCCTTTTAGCCAAACCCAAACCCGCCAGAAACAGGGTTGGGTCGGGTCGGGTCGGGTTTGCGGTCACTTTGCTAGATATCATGTGTGGCACGTGCACTAACATTTTGGTTTGTAAAGTTTGTTTTTATTCCGACTTGATTAAAACCTGTTTAACGATCGTCTCCACGAGAGTTGATACGAGATATTAGTCGCACGAAACAACACACATCTATTTATTCTCCTCTCAGCTTATCGTGCGCACCCCCGACGCTAATCGTGTGCACCCCCGACGCTTATCGTGTGCACCCATCTTGGGCTCATCGTTAATGGCGTTCAAGCTCTTCTTCCTCGCGTTTCTCCTATTGGCATCTCCCTTATTGCATGGTAATCTTCAATCTCAGTGCTTATATTTCACTAAGTTTTCCTAGATTTCACTTGATCTTCTTCAGATCCCTTTGATTTGTGCTTAATTTTGGTGCAATTAGGGTGTGTATGTATGTAGATTAGCTTAATTTGAATGTTTCGGATCTTAAGATGAGATCACTAGATCAGATCGGATTTGATTTGAGATTCGCACGATCCCCAATTTGTGAATCTGCGTTTTGAGGACCTAATTGTTCATGATGTTTTGTTTTTGTTGCAGTTGTTCGATCTCAATCGGAATCAGAGGTTGTTGTCAATGAGAATGGCGAAGGAGATGATGTAGGATTTGTTGGCGATGAGGCTGCTCATGATGTGCTTGACAGTTACTTTAGTCCAGCTCCAGGAGTTAGCACCGTCTGTGTTTTCCCCAAAAACTCCGCCCGAAGTAAGAAAACAATGATTTATGTGAAGGGTTAGAAGTAGAAGTATAAGTTTTCGTGCTGTTGAATTCTAATATGTTTTTGTCGTGTATGTTTTGCAGTTGTGCCGGCTGGGGAAGAGGCTGAACTCTTGGTTGGAGTGAGCAACGAAGGTAATTTTTATTCTTATAAGAAGAGTGCATTAGTAAAAGATGGGGTGTAATTGCTCATATAGGAAGAATTACGTCGTTAACCGATTTCCGCCTAAGTCTTAGGTATCAAAAAATCAGACGCTTTCCAGTAGGCTTTGGAACAAAAGACTCCTTAATTGTATGAAAATTGCACCTAGCGTGATTAACCACTGGAACTTTGGTTCAATGCGTGGGACACTACTGCTTGCTAGTGTAAATTAGCATACATTTGTTTTGTATTTTATGCTTTTCTTCCAGATTGTTTTCTTTATGCTTGGTAATTGAACCACCTTGTACATTTTCCCTGTCTTTCTCTCTTATTTGGATGTTTCTTACAGGTGAATCAAACATGAATGTTATTGCTATCAAAGCCAGTATTCATCTTCCTTTTGATCATACTCTGCTGGTTCAAAATCTAACGAGACAGGTACATTAATGTTTACTCCGTGGTGTTTCATAATCTGTATGCATATGTTCATTGATACATATTTATTGCATCTAAACCAACATTTTTTAAATTTCCGCGTTGTTCATATTCATTTTCTTATGGGGTATCCCAGAGATGCAGGGTTCACTATTTCTGCCTTTTTTTGTATTGTAATAAAAAGTTGGTGTAGTTGTCGTGCTGCTATACGTGTCTTTTTCACGCATTAAATACACTTGATGAGTGATGGAATTCTATAACTGTTTATTTGCTACAAAATTAAGAAGTGTCGTTTTATAGGCCTTGTGGTATAGTTATATATTAATGTTGGTAACCAGTCTGCCTGTACTTTCTTGTATCTAATGGGTTATAGGTTAAATCAATTTTGTCTATGCTCTAATGTTTCACCGCTCTCCAAAATAATTATTTCCCCATCTTGATTGACTACCTGTTTGATTTATCACAGTTTTGGCATGTCAATCTTAATGCATCATTGTTTTTTCTATATTCTATAATTTATCCTAGCTTGTTTAAAACTATAGACAAAATATCTATTTTTTTTATGGTAAAAGAAAATGCTAACAAGATTTATTGTGTCTTGTCATGTTTGTATTGTGACTTTCCATACTTTGCAACTGCCTTTTTTCATTTGCCTATATGCTATAATTATACATCAGAAAATTACTTTGCTTATCACGATCATCTTGATATAACACCTCTTATTTGCTTAAAAAAACTACCTTTTATTTTTGGGAGGTTTCTTGATAAACACAATGAGAGAGAACATAAAAGGGCATAGTTGAACCCCTAAGAATTTAAGAATGTGGGGTAATTGGTGGTTATATAATGATGAGAAGTAGATTAACAACCATCTGATAGTTGGTGTGTATAACTAGACGAGCTGAGAAAAGCAGAATTTCCGTTGTCCTATATTAATATTATAAATAAATTAGGGACTAGGCTTAAATTTGGGTTATCATGGTTTATTGGTCGAAGAGTCAATGGTGGTAGCATGTGGTGGTGGGTATATCTCTGTATGGCAGTCTAGTTTAGATGATAACTAAATTACATACCCATCTGTGAACACTTACTTTAAGTTTTAAGTTAGGACGATCTATAGAAACCGTGATGTTACATATGCATACAAAGGAAGCAGCAAGAATAGAGTAAGGAAAATCTGCAACAAGAATAAGTACTCTTGATGGTAATTAGGGCCCAACTAAGTACTTTATCCACAATAGATGAAGAGAAAATTTATACATAAGGCCTAAAGTTCTCTATAACTTACATTTAGTACCTGAAAGTTTGAAAAACTGCGGTTGGACCTCAATTCTTGACTTTGGTTGCATTTGGTACCCTTATATTTTATAATACCAAAATTGGCCATATTTTTCAATTTTAGAAAGACTAAATTGATTAAAGATTTATCCTATTGGCAATGGGTGTTTCTACAAAATCTGTAGTATGCTAGTAGTTTAGTAATTAGTACCCATATTCCCTGACCCATATGTGCATGGTATTCCTCTTGCTTCTCACTTTCTCATGTCAACTCAAATGCTTATAAAAGTATTCAACTGGCGGTGCTCTTGATATATTTTTTGAAGAATCTAAGTCATAGATAATGTACTTGTATTTCCTAGGGTTTTTCTTTAACCCACTCTCATTTTTCTGTATCTCATGATCTTAGCATTGAATCAATTGCTCCTTAAATATTTCAAGATGATAACGCCATAGGGATCCTAGTGATAAGCGGATCCAAATAGTACACATTACACAGAGTAAGATCAATATATTTGATTGAATTACTATGGTCGGTTGATTTATAAGATGAACAGTGACAAATAATAGGGTCGGTTGCAAGTAACATAATGTTTTTTTATTTGGAAAAATAGAATTGAGGGTAGAATTGGTAATATGAGAATTCAGGGTATCAAATGAAATTATAGTTCAAAAGTGGAGTTTAGGAGTAATTTTTCAAATTTTGAGGAATTAAATGTAATTTATGGAACACTTTAGGTCCTCTATAAAAATTTATACATGAGTTTTCCATACATTTAATCATCGTTGATTAGTGTGCTTTCTATTCTGAAATGAGGCTGATTAAAATAACATTCAAGAGGGCCCTCTTGTTAGCTTATATAAAAAGGCTCTCTTATTCCAAGCTGACCAAATAACCTCATGAGTTACTGACCTTAGTTAAACACTTCCTAGGATCAGAAGATAACTCTAGGCCAACTTTTCAAAAATGACTTTAGGTCTAAGCTATTTTTATCAGACATAGAAAGCTACACATCTTTAGAGATGTAACATTGAATCAAGTAGATTCTTACTACCTAGTTCAGTTATGAACTAGATCTCAGTCGAATAAACTGAATCCCTCTTTTTAAAGTAATTGACAACATTGCAAAATAATAAATATATTTAATCTAGTATTATTTAAAATGATATTGCACATTACAAAGACTTGGAGCATTCTGTATGTCAATATCAAGAGCTCAAAATTTTGGAAATACAAAAAAAACTAAACTGTATCACTATCAAAATTGTTAAGTAGGAGATTTCTATTCAACAAAAATCTAAGATCTAATAACTAATACTCTTTAAGATGAGTCAATTAAGAATACAAGCTAATTGTAAAATAACTCTATGATGGGCTCAAATAGCAAAAGATGGATTTTTTTGTAATATTAATTTCACCAAGTACTAATAGTTACTTAAAATATCACTTCACTCTATATATAACAAACAGTATTTTCCCTAAGTGTAAACATATAGGGTTTACTTGAAAACTTGTGTTAATTTGATAGCTAGATCAATTTGTTCCCGTTATCTGGTGGTTCTTTCTTTTCATACATTGTCTGTTGAGAAGGCTAGTAGGGTAGTCATTTTTATGAGTACTCGCTAGATCCAGCAAAAATTAATTTTGGTCTGGGAGTCAATTTCCGAATTCTTATGGACTTCGTGATAAAGATTATTGCCTTATTGGATCTATTTCTAGATTTAGATAGAAGCTTTTCTTTTGGAAGAATATATTCATAGAATAGTGAAAGAAAGATAGAAAAGTTCCTAGGAGCCGAGCAGCTGAGGGACCTCCTAATCAACACCAACCAAGAGTGGGGCACACCCAAGCCGGTTCCAAAGTAAAATTAAAAAGTCCCTGCGTCTCTTAACTCTAATATCGAACGCGAAATTCAAATAACAAAATTTGAAATATCTCTGATGCATAGAAGTACTATAGTTTTTTAACTCTTGCCGAGTAAACCTTTCTTTTGAAATTCTCGACCTACACCAAATTGTCTTATTCTTTTCAATCCAGACCAGACAACCCGAAGTGAAATGATAGCATACATAGCCAGGGGAACGAGTTCTTCCATACTCGAATAATGCTCCTTCTCATAGATCTCATGTTCAATCTGCTTGAGCAGTCATTATCAATAGGTGGAATACCACCCAGAGAAACTTCTAGAGGATGAAGCTTCCTTGGATGGGCTTGGGAGAAGGGAACTCTATTTATCTCCCTTGCACTTGTTAGTTGGATTAAGTCATACTCGTTGGAATTCAATAATTGTTGAAATTCCACCATTATGATGCCTTTTCAAACACAGAGATGCAATATGTTATTATTATTATTGTCCTTTTTTAAACAGGCAAATTCGTGTTTTTATTTATTTATTAACATAGCATTCGTCACTGCAGGAGTTTTACAATGCATCGGTGCCATTGTCGGCTCAGGCAACCTTCCCATACATATTTGCTGTTAACAAATACCTTCAGGTATATAATATGCTTTGAGCTAACTACTGAAAGAAGCATGATCTAAAACAAACAAAATGGTATTAAGTTGATTATTTCTCTTGCAGCCTGGAACATTTGATCTTGTGGGTACCATTGTTTATGAGATAGATCAGCAACCTTATCAAAGCACCTTCTATAATGGTACCATTGAAGTTGTTGAGGCTAGCGGGTTCATTAGTATTGAGTCAGTTTTTCTTGTCACCCTTGGAGCTGCTCTTCTTGGACTTCTTGGCTTATGGATTCATGGTCAGATTCAGAACCTTTCCAAGGTAAGAAATTTACTTGTCTCATAAATGTTTTTTGTTAATGGAGCTAATAAACTTTCTATATGAACATCAATCATCATACTTGTTTTCTATGCGTGTTTTGAAATTTCTAGAAAACAAAGAGGGCACCAAAAGTTGAAGTGGGCACTGGAGCTACTGATGCCTCGATGGACGAATGGCTGCAGGTAACAATTTGTTGTATCACACATCTTTATTATGTCCCCTTCCCTTTCCGTTATGATCATATTCAAATTTTTGTTTTGATTCACACCAAGTCTCTGTAAAGATCCCTAGTCGACATAACAAAATTACCAAGATCTCAAATATGGAGAGCAAAAGCGTTAAAACCAGCCCAATCTCAGTATTATCAAGAGATGTAAACTCACTTTTGGTTAATTCGCTGAATAATTGTGGCGAGGGAAGGTGTTTGTCTAATGACTCCCTTAATAAGTTGTGGACTCTATTTAAATAAAGGCCGTCAACCCCATTTTACATGACGGCTCCTCTTTGAATGGGTGTTGGCAGGCTATGCGTGGCCCATCTCGAATTTTCTGGGTTTTAGCACGCAACACATAAAAAGACTTTGAAAGAGGATCCTGTTTGAACTTTGATTTCTTGAAGTCGAAAAAGAGGACTCTTTTTTAGTTTTAGGTAGCTTTGTAACTTGCCTTGGACATTTTTTTCTTTTTCTATCTATACTAATAAAACGTTTACAGGTGATATGCCCTTGAAATGCAGTAGGCTTAGTAACTCAAACGAAAAATTATCATTACTAACATTTATCTTTTGCATTGACCCAGGGAACCGCATATGCTCAGTCAGTCTCCAGTAAGTTAAAGAAGAAAAAGTAGAGAGCTGTTTGCCAAGTCAAGAGGAGTACATTGGGAAATCAATCTCTTGTAACTTACTTTAGACCATTTTGTGACTTTTGAGAGAGCCCCAAAGTTGAGGTAGTGATAGACCAGTAAAAGGCAGCAGCAGGTTGAGGGATCTTTTACGTCTTTTTTCCTTGGACCTTTTATTGCCATTGCAAAGTTGCGGCTTTACCAAAAGATTTTCGATACTAATTACAATTTTGTATCAACCTTTTAGTTTCATGCTTCATCATTCTCGTTATCTTTTTTTACAATGCATGGCTTGATTGCACGATCAGTCTGATCACTATTTCCCTTTTATTACGCCAATTTGAATTCAATGAAGTAAATTTTATCCATTCAAGTGAAGGCAGGAATTGCCACTCAGTGATTTATCTTTTCATCATAGTTAAACATTATGGTTTTGGTTTTGGTTTGTTTATGAACTTATAGTGTTATTGGTAATATGAGTATTTCAGCTGTTTATGAAATACGGGAATCTGTATATATGTTATAAAAAAGGGATATTTTGATTTTAGTCTTACCTACAAATTGGATATTTGTTTACTCCTTAAGTTGTTGAAAAATATACTTTTGGTCTCCAAATAGCCTTTGATTACTTGTCAATCATGTGAGGGTAGATTAAGTACTTCAGGATAAAAATAGACTTCAACTAGGGTTGATTGCGATTTGGGGACAAAAATGCATTTTTTAAGAACTTCGGGACTAAAGACAAATATTCAGTTTGTACGTGGAACTAAACTCAAAATATCCCTAATAAAAACCATATAAAGCCTAATGGTTGATTGATGTTTTCCTCGCCTTCCTTCATTGTTGTTTTTGCAACTATAAGTCACTCTAAAGCATAATCTGTCCTTGAAATATATAATGTGGTGTTCATTTACAATCAATTTGCAGTTTAACAAGTAAACAGTAGCCTCTTATTTACCACTTTCCTAGCACCCGGAGTCATAAAACGACTCTGGGGGCGTAAATGGTAGCGCAACTGATCCGACATCCCAGATTAATTCCCAAGCCTTCCATCTAACAATTGATTTATTCCAGGTTTAGCAAATTCTTTCTGAGCATCATCTGACCATTTAAGACACCTAAAAGCCGTCTACCCCTCCCAGGAACGGTCTTTAATTTGTTGTTCGGTGGGTTTTTGGAGTAGCCGGACGCGGCGCCAATGTAGCAAGGGAAATGGGGAAGAGTGGTTTTCCACTACCATTGCTGGAGATGCTCTAAGGGGTTACAAAGTCGGCAATGTTGATTCCTTTATTGTAGTTTTTCAAGTACTGTTGTTGCATCAAATAAGGAGGAAACTCTTACAAACTCAGAGCTGTAAGTGAAGTCCAGTTTTAGGAGTTTCTACATTAGGAAGAGTTATATTTGACCATGTTTCTTTCAAATATACTTTTTTTAGCTAATTAGATTGCTAATTTCTCTCTCACACTCTCATCCCACTCCCTCATAATATCCAATTCCTCTCCTTTTCCAACTAGGAAAATAAACAAAACCCCTGTAACAAACACCATTAATTAAACCCCCCATTCTCTTTTCTTTCCCTCTATCAGAGAAAATCACAATGGAAGGACACATAGGTTTTAACTACAATTTTGACGTGGATGAGTTCAGTGATAGTGAACTCAAAATTGCGGATTTTTTGCGGGATTTACCTGAAGTCATCATAAAAAAGGAAAGACTCGCTAGGGCTGCTTTTAGAGGAAGATCAGTGCTTCCTCCAGGACTGCCATCACCTCCTCGCCCCGCGGTTAAGAGAAAAAGAAACACGCTGGGATCCGAGCCATTAGTACCTTGTGAAAAGGGTGAATGTTCTATGTCCAATGATATTAGAATATCAAGTCCTGTATCACCCCTCAATGCCCCCATGTTCTTGGCTAGTGATTCTGATGATTACGGGTGTGAACCGTCTTCCTTCTCTACGAGAAGAGATCACAAAGAGATGGTAATGTCTCTTTTTCTTTAATTCCTTTTTTTTTATTAGGTTTGGTTTTTATATTGCTTTGGCTTCTAGGGTTTGGTTTTTTTCTCTCGAAATCGATATTTTGAAGAATTTAAAATCTAGTTTTGATGGGATTTTTTTTATTTATGTATGTGGTTCTCTAACAATGTTCCTTCTTTTTTTACAGCTTAATACGATGCGCCATGAAGGGAAAGATATCGATATAGCCTTGGAGCTTTCCCTTTATGTCAAGGATCCAATGGTGATTGAATCAGAAAATTTCAAGAATTTGGGTTTGCAAAGCGAGGCCCGTTATAAGGTCCCTGATCTTAACCTTGATGTACTGTCGGAGGAGATTAATGAGATTGAGGTGTACGTACCTCCACCTCCGCACTGTAGAAATAGTGCTTAGTTTCTTAGGACTGTTTTCCTCCTAACTATTAGCAAACCAGCATTATTTACATATTGTAGTTTGCATATTCCACGGGTTAAGATTTTCTATTGTGTGTACATTTTCGTGCGTGATGATTGTCGTGATTGTTTTCTTTAGACCTTGCCGTTATATTATATTTCTACGATTGCAAATTTCGTAGGTTTACTTGGAATTTTTTCTTGCATTTTATGTTTCATGTGCACCCATATTTGATTTGAGGCGCATCATATATTTCATAACATTCAATGTATGTATATATTGAATGCCTCATAACTATGTCGTGTTGTATGTGTATATTCCCTATTATGTCTCATGAGGCGTGTAATAGCCAAATTTCGGGATTCAAACTTAGCCTTTACACCAGATGTGTTTAGAACGCTCAAGAATAGTAAGTGATAGCTAATAAGATAATTTAGCGTGGAAAATCTTTGAATATGTTAAAAACCATGACCTCTCTTGAGGATTTTGAGAAAGAGAGAGTGATATTATTGAGATTGCTAGCTTATTACAACGAGTATTCTGAGTATATGCAATGTTAGAGTGAGGATTCCTCCGTCTTTCATCTCGAATTCTCTGGTCCTATTTATAGGTCTTCTAATATGGCCGTTTGACGACCATTAAGATTTTTAATGATGGACGTTACAAAATATATGTTAGATATTATTTGGCCAGATTGTGTAACATTCTGATCTTTGTTGCTTCGTAACGGCTTTGTTGATGACTATACATTTGCTTAACTCGAACTGTTGATGTAGAGGTTGAAAGTGATGACTAGAACTTAGGGATACTGAATATGTCTTTAGTAGTGTTTTGTGTATGTTGATGAGTTCAAGGACGAAGTATGAGTTCGAGGTGCGGAATAAGCTATTATAAGACGACTTTCAACCAAGAGTACGAGAAACATCATGGGTGAGTAGTGTTGGTTGAGAAACTCGTGCTATAACTGTTTCCTGATGTTGCTGTCTTGTTTTTGATTGTGCTATAAATGTGCCACGTGCTCTGTTGATAATGTCAAAAGTTCGTATGTTGGTCGAAGATGAAGCACGAGTCCGAGTTGCGGAATAATCCACTACAGCTGCCCCCTCTCAGCCAATAGTACAAGAAACATTATGGGCGAGTAGTGTTGGTTGAGAAGTGTCATCAATGCTGCAATTAATATCTGGGAATCATTTCCAACGTATATTCATGAATATCTGTTTGTGCCTTTTGGGTTTTCTAGAACCAATAATTCTAGTCAATGTTGTTGCATGGGAAATCTTCCTAACGTTGGGAATTTGAAGAGTCGGCTTAAATGTTGATCATAGTATAAAGAACACTCCGAGTTGTGTGTGATGAACCAAGTCTTCGTCTTTGTACTTGAAATCTTCTAACTGTTGAGAGTATGACGACTACAAGGAACCAATATCGGGAGTCTAAGATTCGTAGAAAGATAGAAGAACTGCGCATCAGGTATTTTGAATGCCAACCTTTGCATCTGCCAATACCAATTCCTGTGTCGCCTACCTATCACCATGTGTCATATGAAGAGGTGATGGAGGCGGGGGATTATTATTATCAGATGGTGCATTTCTATTATCTGTTGACGTCTGAGGTGGAGCATCGAAATGGTCTTCGGCTGCTGGCGGAGAAGACTGTTACAACCGAAGAAGTGGCAGGCATTCATCCGAGGGAGTCTTACCGGTATCCTGCTAGTGAGTGAGTCCTTACTAAGAAATAAGACCTTTCGTCTGTCTCTAGCATGTGGGGAGGTGGGGGTTATGGTGGAAGAGGTGGTGATGGTGAAGGTTTTTTTTTTCTATGGACCATAGATATTGGCCCTGAAGAAGATCCTTCATCTGTGATTTCCAGTTCTACTATTTTTTATTCCTTGTAGCATGGGATCAGAGTTTGGAAGTTGGTTCAATTTTACATCTTCTTCCTTGTTGAATGCTGAGAGGCATTTCGAACTGTTACTTGATGTAATTTTGGAAAGTAATTTGTATATTGTCTGTAATGATAGTGTATCTGTAAAGTAATCTTGAAGAAAAATTTTCAAACTAATGAAATGCCATCGTTCTGTTATCTTGATGTTGCGTGTTAAACTTCGTAACTTCTCTGTGTAGGTTTGGGCTCTGAAGAATAGGTCTGCAAGTGCGGGGAATAGTAGTTTGTTACGTGGTCTTTGCTGTATAAACCAAACTATACGGATCTCAGTGTGTATATCGAGAAATGACAGTGATAGGTGAGGTTTGAAAAATTATAGGAGCTCGAAAATTTGATGATATGAAGTAGATAATTTATGTAAGATGGCTGGGTTATTGTAAAGGTATATGCTATTTTCTGATCTGTGTATTCGAACTAGTTGAAAAATGTCTCGGCCTGTGGAAAGAATTGATATTGGACTGTAGGGGCTACCGTTGAACTTGCTTGATTTTGTATGTTGCCATCTTCATATCTACGCGTATAAAATCTGAGGAGATATTTCATAATATGAAAAGAATGACCTGTCACAATAATCGGGATTGGCTGTTGATATTCTTCTGTCCTAAAAATTTTCTTGTAAAATATATTTTCCAGCAAAATCTATGGGGATAATATGAATTCTCAAAGATTTTCCTGGTGTTTATATAAATTGGGGATTCTTGGTTTCTATATATTGTATCTTCTGCAAGGATAATTTTATGTCCGAGTAACCATGGTGAGGACGCATTCTCAGCGTACTCGTCATGCAGCAGACGGTAGGATCCATATTAAAGTTGTTGAACTTCGTGAGCGATATTTTTGTCAACTGCCTTATGATGTTGTGTTACCGGAATGACCATTGAATTTGATCGGTCTAGATGATGAAGGCAGGTGTGCAGAGTATGATCGTTTTTTCTAGTACGATGTGTTTCATAGGTATTTACTGGATGCCACGGTACGAGAAATGACTATTCGACAGCTCGCATGTGACAAACTTGTAGAAGAGGATGCAATGGCATCAAGATGAGAGATAATTCTATGTGACAAGGTGAACCATCCAGGTTGCTTTAAATATAACTACATAAGTCTGTAAGATCGAACTGTAGAGTTCGCAATAAATAAGTAATCTGTTTTGCAGTAATTTGTTATATGTAGAACGAGGCATAGTTGTTGCGTCAATCTGAGATGAATAAAAATAAAATATTATGTTTTACTGTCTGTGTACATATATTGTGGATGAGAGCTGTATGATTTTAACAACTGTATAGATATCTTCAAATTTTGAATATTAAATTATTTTAGAAATGTCGTACGATCTTGGCATATTATAAAAGTAAGGTGATTGGTCGTTTGTACTGCATTGGGGAAGAGGGGCAGAATTTTTTAATGGCAGACAATAGAGGCAGATGTGATGGCAATAGACATTATCATAGAAGTCATGATGATGTTGTTAACCAGAAAGACGTGCCTGTGGAAACAGTAGCGGTGACTGACAAGTGTCTGAAAGAGCCATCATTTGGTAAATTGAGGGAGAGTATAAAAACTTGTATCTCTCTCCCTCATAAATTATTAACAGTTGCAGAGAAAGAGAGAAAAGTTGTGCAAATTTATCTCCAAAGAGAGGAAACGTTTGAGTTCTGAGTATGATTTGAGAGGGAAAGGTTCATCGGGTGATATAAAACTATTGGAAAAGCGATGGGAGCGGTCATTCTCGGTAAGATGTCTGGGAAAAGAAGAAGATTACTGTTCTTCAAGTACAGGTTGGTGATATGTATCTTTGTTTGTTTGATTTATTGTTGCTAGTAATTTGTATGATATTATTTGTTTATCCTTTTAGATTGAGGGATACAAAAGTTTGATAATCTAGGGGTTTTAAGATCTTTGAGTAATTGATGAGAGAGTTCTGTAGTGTAGAAGCTTTGTTATATGAATAGACTGTAGGGAAAGAAAATGCTTGTTTGGTGAAGAAGAGGGAAACTTGAAATGATTGTTTTTTGTTTTGGGAAATTGTAAAGTGAGCGTGTTGACTGGGTATAAATATGGGTGGGGTTGTTTTTACTGTGTGTAGGGTGTAATATGTAAAATAGAGATAATGATAAAATATTTTATGTATTTGTAGGTCCAGTATGCATTTCAAACCTAAAATTCTCATGAGTAAATCTGTAGTATCTTCAAGTTCGAAGGAAACATCGTCGTCGGGGAGGGAGGACAAGTGTAATGCCATGGATGAAACTGTAAATAGTATAGAGGTGATTAGAGAAGTTGGGGAAACCAGTAAATTAGGGAAAGTGATAGATATAGAGAATAGAAAAGAGACGGATAATTTATTTGTTATATACCAAGAGGGAGTAGATGTAGAAAAAGAATTTTTAAAATACAAAAAGATATTGCAGGGAGAATGGGGAAATTATCTGGTGGACCAAGGTCACTGGTTTAGGGCTTATGTCCCAGGAAAATGGGAGGAGGCGGTATACAACCAAGTCCTTTGTTTGGAGAAGTGGAAAAGGAGAAAGGGATCAGTGAGGATGTTAATCTCTCGTACTCTAATGGCCTCGGGCTAGCAGGACCTAATAATGGGTTTCTATGTTACTTGAATCAGGTCGTGTATGGCCTTAGAGTTCCTCTGACATTCTTTCAAAAAGGGGTTATGAATGTATTACAGTGTTGCCCTGCCCAGCTAAATGGGAATGTATATGAGATGATGAGGGTATGTAAGGTACTAAATCATAAATGGAGAAAGGAAGGGACTGCCAAGAAGCTCGAAGCCAATGATATGTTGAAATTTTATAAATGGAAGTATGTCAAAGGTCAAAGTAGTGGTTACCTGCATAGTGATTCATCTAGGTAAGAAAAATCTGAATTTGAATCTGCGGGTAGGCCATTGAATGGTCACCTTGTATGGGTAGGGGGTAACTGTATGCAGGTTCCAGATGAACCAACGCTCGTTCTGAACCATAAATATTATAACCCGAGTAAGTAGCGTTGATTAATCTTCGACTAACCATTATCATATCTTCGAGCTGTTAATTAATGTTTTGCTCCTTGTTTTGTCAGAACCCAGTCCTTCATCGGCGCTTGATAATACCAGCTTATTCGACTGTGTTGCTCATGATCAGGTCGAGTTAAAGTAGGTGCTTGGTGAGCTAGGTATCCATAGGGATAAGATGGTAGATTCCATAGTACCCAAAGTTCAGCGAGCTCTTGAGAAATGAGCTATGTCTGAGGTGAAAGCTCCTTTGACTATTGATGATGTCCTTAGTCTTCCACCTCCTACACCTGAAAACATGAAATAGACTACTCGGAGGTCAAGAAAGTCAACTCTGTTGAGTACGCCTGCTACTGGGGTGGTGACCATAAAATAAGATATTGTAAAAACTATTTCTGGGGATGTGGAGGAGAGACAAGTGACTACGGTTAGTCCTGCAGAGGTGAAGAAGAACTTGCTGAAGAGAAAATGGCATGAGGACGAGGGTAACTCTTGTACTAATCCTCATACTATGGCCAAGATGAGAGAGCTGGAGCAAAAATACTGCCTGATGGCTGGGACCGATCCGAAGCAGCCCGATGAAGAGTATCATGAACACACTTTTGTGGTATGTGTTTAAAATCTTTAATTGTCTTATATTCGTACTAAAAGTTGTTGTTCTAAGATATGACCTCCAGTGTAGATATGCTAAGATAAAAATAGAAAGGGATGAGGTGTTAAGAAAGGAGGAGGAAATAAGGATATTAGTGCGAAAACAAAAAGAGTTGACCTGCTTTAACGACCCGAGTGCTAAGGCTAGGTGTCAAAGTATGTTGATTGCCCTGACATTGTATTTCGAGGTCGAAGTAGATAGTGAACGGGGTTTAAAAGAAGCTTATGTAGAGCTTTTGAAGGAAAAATGTGTAGTTCCAGACCCAGCTCGAGTTATGTTTTTAGCCCAAGAAGCACGCAATCGTCATAGTTTAGAGGAGAGAAAATGTTCAGCTCGAGCTGGTATGTCTGTTATTTGGGGTGATGTAGAGCCTTTATCTGATGTGTTTGACTTTATGTAGGATCGGAATGCCATGAGAATTATATTTTTTAGGATAAGAAAAGAGCAAATTGAGGTTCAAGAGCAATTAGAGGGTGAGTTAAAGGAGTTGCAGGATGTATTATCGTAACATGTTGAGCAAAAAATGTTTTTAGTGACGTGATTATCGAAAGAAGTGACTGTTCCAATAAAGGTAGAAGCTTATGTGATGGGTTTAGGTGTATTACAAAAAGAAATGCATAAGCGGCTGCACAAGGCGCATATACAGTTGAAGGAACATCTGTATCCGTCACGAGTAAAAGTTGCAGCTTGAGCAGAACATGAACGTCATATAGAAAGTGCCATTGATTTTTATGGAGGAGAACTAGAGAGGGTAGATAACAAATTTAGGAAGTTCGTAACAGAATGTGGGAAGGATTTTGATGTTGAGAATGTTAAGGCTAAAAATATGTGGTTTACCAAAGATGAAAGTAAATTATTGGTGAAAAACCCATTCCTAGATCGAGAGAATTGTCATCAGAAGATGATGAGGAGGAGGTCAAGAGTCTGATACCCCGATCGCGTCGCAAAAAACACCAGCAGGAGGTGGTGACCTTTACAACTCCTATAGATATTCAAGTAGCGAATAAAAAGAGTTTGAGAGATAAAGGGCAGTCCTCTCATATCTCGAAGAAGCAAAAATAGGGTATTCAAGTTTTTTACCGGCCCTGCATATCTGTTAGATCTTTGTATACTATTTTTTAATGATAAATGAAATATGTTCTCTGTGATAATAGATAGAACGATGAATCGATATTACTCAGATATCATGTTCTTGATTAAGCTTGTTAACTATGATATGTAATATGTTTGTATAAGCAAACTATTATAAATGTGAACTGTCATGACAGGTAGAACTGGTGGTTGTTCAGAGTCAATGTGACGCGTTACGTGTTCGAAATGAACAATTGAACGCTGAACTAAAGTCGTGTCAGGGGGCACTAAAGAGTGCTACTGCATTAGAATAAAAAATGAAGGTAAAGATATTAAAAGAGTGAAATGCAGTAATTCATTTCACTAACAAACTACAACAGAAAGAGGCTGAACTAGCCAGTCAACTGAAAAAGATAGAGGGATTAAAGGAAGTTATATGGAAAAATGATGTTGAATTTGTAGGTACGTCGGGATAAACTAGCCAACAAGGGGCATAATTGATATCCGCTCGAACTCAAATTACAGAACTGATGGCAGTGTTAGAGGATGAAGGAAGTAATGCGAAAGACTTGCAATTTCAGGTAAATATGCTGGAGGCAGATATAGTTGATATGCGAGTAACTGTTATAGTGATAAAAGCTCGTGCTCAAAAATTTGAAGTATTTTGGTCGGTTGCCAATATGATGATAAAAAAGGTGGAAGAATCCCGTAGTCAAAAGAACGAAAACATAAACAAGACTTGGGATATGGTATATATGCTAGAGCATACCGTTCAGTCGCTGGAGTAAAATATTTTAGAGTATCAAGCGAAAAACATGAAATTGCGTGATGCGAATACTAAGTTGGATATAGATCTCTATAAGGCTAAAATAAGTCTTGACGAAAGTAAGGTAAATAAAAATTATCGTGAGGCTGAGGTGGAGGGATCAATGTCTATGGTTTGTCATATGGACGAATTCATGAAAGTGTTGGAATCTCGAAATGCTGTGACGTTGAATGAAAAATGAAAAGTGGATGAACGTTGGCAAAGTTTGGAAGCCATGCTGAAGGAAACTCAAGGAAAACTTCGTGAGCTTATTCTTCCTAGATGGTGAAAAGTGAGGCAGGTAATGTGTACGAAAGGGATATGACAGCAGTTATTTCGTTCTTTGTATCAGAGTTTGATGGATTAAAAGTAGAAAGTAGAACTGCATATGACAATTTAGTTGCCAAAGGTTTATAGTACGAAATGAGGTTAGTTCGATCGGAGTACCTAGATCCCGTGGTGTCAAGAATTGAAGTTCTTAAAGAGAGTATGATTAGGGAAGGAAAACAAATTGTTATTGGGAGAATGCCAGAGTTTATGCATGTTCGTCTGTATATGGAGAGTTCACGTAATGTTGGGAATCCTTCAGGTGACAGTTCAAGTGACAACTCGAGTGAGCAATGAGGCGTAATGGTTGTTATAAGGGATTACTTGTACTATATGAATGAAAATATTATGAATAAAGTGTAATAAGGTAGGACTGTTGACAAAAAGAATGATCTGTACTAACCTTGTGATATACCAATTGTGATGTATGAGTTTGGTATCTATTTTATAGAATGATTCCACATGCTATCGTATAGTAGAGGGTTGGTTTGGCTGATACTAGAAATGCTTAAGATAATAGAAGATCGGTTTGGCTGAAGTAACAAACGATCTGTAATGTAAGAGATGATCAATTTGGCTGAAGCAACAAACTATCTGCAATGTAATAGAGATAAATTTGGCTGAAGCAACAAACGATCTGTAATGTATTAGAGAATCAATTTGGCCGAAGCAACAAACGATCTATAATGTATGAGAGGATCAATTTGGCTGAAGCAACAAACGATCTATAATGTAATAAAAGATCAATTTGGCTGACGCAACAAACGATCTGTAATATAATAAAAAATCAATTTGGCTGATGTAACAAACGATCTATAATGTAATAAATGATCAATTTGTCTGACACACAAACTATTTGTAATGTAATAGAGGATCAATTTGGCTGACGCAACAAACAATCTGTAATGTAATAGAAGATTAATTTGGCTGAAGCAACAAACGATCTATAATGTAATAAAAGATCACTTTGGCTAAAACAACAATTGATCTATAATGTATTAGAGGATCAATTTGGCTGAAGCAGTAAACAATCTAAAATGTATTGGAATGGGGTTAACCCAATGGTAATCTGCAATGTTTAGAGATGTAATTTGTATATAGATGTACTTGTTTGATATATTAGAAAAATACTGTAATGTAGGACAATCAGACACAAGTATTTCATTGTTGTAAGATTGACAAACAAAGAATGTTAGATAGAATACTGTATGAAATAGTACTTAGATGTATGGTGATCAAACATAAGTATTTCATTGATGTAAGATTTTCATAAGAAGTGATATATTTATTTAGAAAAGTACATTGTGATAGATTATCATCATTGATATAGCTTCAATCTTTTCGTGTTCCAAGGATTAGGTACTCGTTCCCCACGTTCAGTAGTGAGATCATAAGAACCAAGGCCACTTTTGCCAATAATGATATAAGACCTTCCCAATTTTAGGTCAATTTCTCGGTATTGACTTCTTTTCTGTGTTAATTTGGGAATTTCTCGGAGGACGAGATCTTTTATTTCAATCTCTCTGTGATGAACTCATTTATTATAAGATCGGGCTAAAGCCTGGTGGTATCTTCCCAAGTTCATAATTGCTTTGTCTCTTGTTTCCTCGATCCAATTCATGTTACATGCCAACTAAAATTCATTTTCTTCATCTGTCATAGTATGGTCCCGCAATGGGTGATGATATTGAGTAGGGATTATTGCCTCAGTACCATATACTAATAGGAATGACGTACGATACCCGAGGTGTAGTGCGATATGCCCATAATATGAGGTAATTCTTGTACCCAATTTCCCTTCTTTTCTGTCAAGCGCTTTTTGATTCCATTCACGATAGTGCGATTAATGATTTAAGCCTAACCATTTCCTTGTGGGTAATATGGATTGGAAGGAGAGTGGATGATGTTGTGTTAATTGAGGAACTCAACGACTCTAGAGCCAACAAATTGAGGTCTATTGTCGATTCTGTTGAGATGGGGGTAGCCAAACCGAATGATGATGGTTTCCCATATAAACTTGATGACTTCGTCTTCTCGTGTGCGACATAGAGGGACTGCTTCCACCCATTTAGTAAAGTAATTTATTATTACTAGGAGGTGCTTCCTTTTACCTGGTGCAGTGGGGAATTCTCCTACGAGGTCGAGGGACCATCTTCTGAACGACCAAACAATGTTGCTGAAATGGAGTTCCAAGGCTGGAGCTTGAATTTGGGGGCCATGTCGTTGGCATGCATCACACTTGCTAGCAAGTTCAATGGCTTAAACATTCATTTTAGGCCAAAAAACTCTTTGAGTAAGAGCTCGATTGGCTAAAGATTGTCCTATTGTATGGGAACCTCAAGTGCCTTCGTAAAGTTCATGCAAGAATTTTTGAGTCTCTTTGTTCTATAAACACTCGAGGTATGGTCCTGTGACCAAAATTTTGAAAATGAGACTATTGGCTACGACGTACCGCTTAGCATTATCAAGCACACGTCTTCTTTCAATGGATCTTTAGGGAGTTAGCCGTCAAAATTATTTTGAGTTCAATACATGTAAGGAAAAGTTATCTCCAATCATTCTCGTCATCTTCAACGCAATTAAATTTAAGCTTATGATGATAATCCTGGGGGGGGGGGATAGTACTTCGATCTTGAGATATCGAGCTTCTGTGCCGAGGACTCCTGCCAGGTAGGCAAGGGAATCAGAATGTCTATTTTCTCTGCGCGGTAAATGTTCAATGGTAGCCCTCTTAAATCTGCACATTCTGTCGGCTATTATTGTTGCGTAATCAATCATTTTTTTGTTCTTTTGAAACTTTTTTGTATAATGGTTTATAATGAGTAAAGAGTCCATATACACAGATAACTCAAAAACTCCAATCTCGAGAGCCATATCTAGACCGTGAATTAATGCCTCATAATCAGTCTCATTGTTGGTAGCCTTAAAATTGAGTCTAAATGTTTTTTTGATTATGTCATTAAAAGGTGTGATAAGTGCGTTTCCTATGCCTGATCCCACAGGTCTAGCAGAGCCATCAGTTAAAAGATGCCATCCTTTTTGAGTTATATAATCTGACTTTTCCTCGAATTATTCTTCATTAATATCTGTATTGTCTTCTTCCCAGTCAGGATCTTAAACGGGGAAGTCTGCAAGAAAATCTGCTACTGCTTGACCTTTTTCAGAATGTCGTGGTTTGAAACGGATGTCATGTTCGCCAAGAGTTACCGACCATTGTTGTACTCGTTTATATTTTTCTCGTTTGGATAAGATCTCTCGCAAAGGATAATTTGTCATTACTCGAATTGAGTGGGTTTGAAAATATTGTTTCAACTTTTGTGACGTGTACACGAGAGCTAAGAGTAGTTTCTCGATCTTGGTATACAGTGATTTTGCTAGAGTGAGAGTTTTGCTGGTGAAGTAGACATGTTTCTCCATCTTCTCATCAAGTCAAATTAGAATAAAAATTAATGATTCGTCGGTAGCGACAAGATATATGGTGAGTTCTTCCCCAATACTCATCACTGGTGGTTTACCCAAAAAAAGTTTGAGTTCCTGAAATTTTACTTCATACATTTTTGTCCACTCGATCTCAGGATCCTTTTTAGATTTATTTTTGTTGTTCTTTCACGTAATAGGTTGAATAACCATCGACATCGATTTGAGGACTTGGAGACAAAATGATTTATTGCAACTATCTTGCCTGCTAATTTTTGCACATCTTTCTTTGTTTTTGGAGAAGGCATAGACAATAGTACATAGATACGATCTGGATCAACTTCAATACCTTGCTTGTTGATAAAATGTCCCAAGAATTTGCCTGACTGGGCACTTGTCAGGATTGAGTCTCATCTTGAAGAAATGGAGAATTTCGAAAGTAGTGTGTAAATTAATAATATGGTTATCCTTTTTTAGATTTTTACAAAACATATCATCAATGTAGACTTCCATTATTTTTTTGAAGTGATCTTTGAACATCTGTGTCATCAATCATTGATAAGTGGCTTCAGCATTCTTGAGACCGAAAGGCATAACCTTATAGCAATATAAGCCATGCTCTGTAATAAAAGTAGTTTTCTATTGATCGTCATGTAGCAGCGGTATTTGATTGCACCCTGATGCGGCATCCATCACGGATAAGAGTTCGTGTCCCATAATAGAATTGAGCATATGGTTTATGATAGGAAGTGGAAAAATATTCTAAGGAGTATGTTTGTTGAGGTCCGTAAAATCCGCACACACCCTGATCTTTCCATTTATCTTTGGTACTGCCACAATTTTTGAGATCTATTATGGATAATTGGCTTTTTGTATAAAACCAACTTCAATAAGCTTATCGATCTCTTTGTTGACTTCTTCTCGGAGTCTTGGTGCTAAAGTTCTCTACTTTTGTTTGATAGCTTCATCTTTATCTTTCAAATTAAGTTTATGGCAGGCCAGATTTGGATCAATGCCTGGCATTTCATGAAATGTCCAAGCCAAGACATCATTGTTGTCTTTAAAGAACTGGATAAGAGCATCTCGTTATGCTGTGGGCAAAATTATGCCAATATATGTTCTTCACATGTCCCCACTAATTTTAATGTACTCTGTGATTTCTGTACTTAGCAGTTTGTTTTCTGTAGAGTTTACTATAAAGTTTTCTGTAATGTTCCCTGTTGTTTTTTATAATTGTTATGCGAGCTATGGTTTCGATGATTCTGGTACAATGACAACCAATTTTTCACATGCTCGAGCTTACTTCTAGATTCCTTTGACTTCGTAAATGTTGCCATTCCATTCAAATCGCAGCTCCAAATGATAGGTTAATGGAATGACTCGTATATTACGTAACCAGTAACGTCCCATTATCCTTAAATAACGGGATTTTGCATTGATAACATAAAATACAACATCAACTGTTGCTGGTCCTACCATAATAGAAAGTATAATCTTTCCTACACGTTCTTCTCTGGAGCCGTTGAATCCACAAATATCAATATCACTGGGCTGTACTTTGCCAGCTAGTCCCATTTAATCAATTATGCTTTGAAATAGTAGTTCAATACTACTACCAATATCTATCATCATTGTGTGTAGTACAATATTTCTCATTTTTAACATGATTACCAAAGCATTATGGTGAGGAAAGTTGACATGACGAACATCACAGTCATCGAAAGAAATCCCTGTACGTTGGGAACTAGATACGAGAAGTAAACGAGCTTCTTTATCGTTCATGGACAAGTCGTGACATTGGCCGATACGTTGTCTTTTGCTTAAGTTTGATTGGTTGATAGTCTGAGTCTCAATGAAGTAGCTGAGGGATATATGGTATAAATGCTTCTCCCCTTCCAGTTCTTCGACCCTTACAGCTTCTGTAGAAAGTCTGTAACTCCCGTTCTTGTAACTCTCAACATCCACAATATATTCATGCATTCGTCCATCTATAAAAATATACCCCAACAGTCATTGTAAAGCAAAGCAATGTTCTATCTCATGATGTCAGACTTTGTAGTGAATACAATATGGTTTGTTCTTAATTGGTTGGAGATACGATCCATTGCAAAAAAACTTATCCTTCTGAAGTATAGGATAAATACTGGCTATGCTTACATTCATCTTGGGAATACATGGTTTTGGCATATTACTACCTTTCTGAGGTCGATCGTCATTAGATTTTATCCGTTTCATGTCTCCTCCCTGATCAGCAACACAGTTAAAATCTTGGCCTGTGGATTGATCTCTAGCTGTCAATATTGATTTTTGAGTTTTCTACCTGTCGGACACCATTCTTTCGAGATCGATATATCCGTTGACCTTTTTGATCATGTCCTCTAAATTTGTAGGTTTGTTTAGGACTAGGTACTCCTTCGCCCTTCTATCGACGAGTAAAACATTGGTGGAAGCTGAAATAATAATCTTCTGATCAAGCCGATCTACCTTTCTAGCTAACTCCAGGAACTTCTTAGTGAATGTCTCAAGCTTTTCTCATGGCACTTACTTAAGGCTAAAAAGAGAATATAGATTCTCTTCTTTGTCTTTGTTATGTGAGTAATTCTTGATGAAGAGTTCTCGCAATTGCTCAAAAGTTGTAATGGACCCTTCAGGTAAAGTGTGGAACCACCCCAGAGGTTCGCCTGATAAGCTGGTATGAAAGAACCGACATATAATGTAATTAGATGTAGAATAGAATCCTAAAGTGTCTTGAAACTCTTGGACGTGCTCCACTGGATCAGTCCTTTTATATTTTTGGATCTTCAGAGTATGGAACCCGGTGGGGACTTTGCCATCCAATAGCTCTTGTGCGAGCGGGCTCTTCTATAATCTGTTGTGAATACCTTTAGTGGTCTAAATTTGGGCATCGAGCAATTCTTTGATGCACTTTTCAACATGTTCTTGAGTCACGTATTGACGAACTGTGATGGTAGGCCATTGAGTTCGTCCTTCACAGGGGATGTGGTCGCCACTTCCTTCAATGATTCGCTCAAGGGAAGGAATTCAAACTCTTTCTAGTGGTGGTTCTTCTTGTCTGATTCCAGCAAGACCGCCATCAACTTGTTGGTGGACTTCCTATAGCAAAATGGGCTCATCCCCATGTGGTTTATGCTTTGATTGAACTTCACCTCCCATATTGTTCACGTGAGGTTCTATTATGTCGAGAACGAAAACCCGCGAAGTAACCGGCATCACGCCTTTGTTCTTCTAGGTTTGTGACCTATTGACTTTGTAGGACCTTTAACGCATCCTAGACGCTGGCTAGCTGTTGCTCCAGAGCAGCTCACCATTCAGTTTTAGAGTTGAGATTGGTTCGTAAATTTGCCAGTTTAGTGCTTGCTTCTCCTGGAGTAATTGGCGCATTATGATCTGGAGGTGTCATCTTGTTCAAAAATATTCAACGGTTTTTTGAGATAATGAGTATAAAAACTTTGGTTCCTACAGACGGCGCCATATGTAATAGCCTAATTTTGGGATTCAAACTTAGCCTTTGCACTAGATGTGTTTAAAATGCTCAAGAATAGTAAGTGATAGCTAACAAGATAATTTAACGTATAAAACCTTTAAATAGGTTAAAAACCACGGCCTCTTTTGAGGATTTTAAGAAAGAGAGAGTGATATTATTGAGATTACTAGCTTATTATAATGAGTGTTATAAGTATATGCAATATTAGAGTGAGAATTCCTCCGTCCTTCATCTAGAATTTTCTGGTCCTATTTATAGGTCCTCTAATATGACCGTTTGACGACCATTAAGATTCTTAATGATGGAGGTTACAAAATATATGTTAAATATTCTTTGGCCAGATTGTGTAACGTTATGATTTTTGTTGCTTCGTAACGGCTTTGTTGATGACTGTACATTTGCTTAACTCGAACTATTGATGTAGAGGTCAAAAGTGATGACTAGGGATTAGGGATATTGAATGTCTTTAGTAGTGTTTGGTGTATGTTGATGAGTTCAAGGACGAAGTATGAGTCTGAGATGCGGAATAAGGTATTACAAGATGGCTCTCAACCAAGAGCACGAGAAACATCATGGGCGAGTGGTGTTGGTTAAGAAACTCGTGCTATAACTGTTTCCTGATGTCACTGTCTTGTTTTTGATTGTGCTATAAATGTGCCACGTGCTCTGTTGATAATGTCGAAAGTTTGTATGTTGGTCGAAGATGAAGCATGAGTCCGAGATGCGGAATAATCCACTACAAGGCGTATATTATTTATAACTTTAAGGTTATTTTTGAAGATTAAGATGTCTGATTTTAGAGAAAAGTTGTGAATTACTATTGCAGAACTTACAAGCTTTATCAATACGTTAAATTTGTTAGTATAGGAAGGGTTTTGTAATTGAAAGTTCATAGAGGAAGATGACAAGCTTAGAACAACAACCTTTGATTTCACGGCATGAGCTATCTTCTTAGAGCTATTTGAGAATAGTTTATTTGGAACATACGTTCAAAAGCGATATCAAAACAAAACTCACGCATAATTTCCTCGAGCAATTTGTCCTACTCAATAGCAGGATGTTATTGTGTGTTCTTACCCCTAAATAATGGATCAAAATCGTGATTGTCTCCCACAAGTGGCAAATATTGTGGTTTACCCCATACCCGCTCGACCCATTAATTGATCAATCCTTTTTTATTTTATAAAATGCCAAAGAGCATATGCCGCAGTAAGGTCGATTGAAACTGACTAAAATGCCTCAACACTAACCAACCCATCTTTTACCCACAGCTGGGTTAAAAACCCACCCACCTATTTTTTTAGATTTAAAGTTTAACCCATTACAAAAAAGTGAAAAACCACATAGCATGTGAAAGTACATGGTGGGGACAACCCTCAACCCTCAAGGACACAAGAGGAAAGCAAGGTGCCTAGCACTAGAAGAAAAGAAATGAATAGAGTTGCAATATGAAATTGGAAATAACATATGTCTTGCCATCTGCATCATCTTTGAATTTATGCTTTAATTCTTCAAAAAATTCAGTTGGTCTGCCTTCTTCAAACCCCAACTCCCGCCTCATTCGGTTGCCAAGCTTTTAAGAATTGCGCTCTAAAGCATCAGAATGCTACGAAATCCATACCTGTCATAAATTAAAACTGGGAGTGTTGCAATTAATTGGTTAACTATCCTAGCTTGTTGTCGGTCGAAAAGAAACTTTTTGCCACAATCCAAACTATCAAACGAGTTGTCGGTAGCCAAGCTTATATGAATTGTGTTCTTAAGCATCAGAATGGTAGGATATCCGTGTCGGTGATGGGTCTCTCTCTTGTTGAACAACTGACCCAAAACAAAATAAAGAACTCAAGTTGTTGAATATAACATCTCAACTTATTGATTATCCATGCCTATATATATGTTATGGGTGGGCAAGTAAACAAGATTTTGGAGGCCACCTCTCTCTCTCTCTCTCCATATTGATATGGGGCGGGCTGATCTTCATAGCGACCTCCTAGACCTAATTGCTGCCCAGTTTGCAAGCCATGTAGACTTGCATTTAAAGAACCTAATTTGTTTTTACTACAACCGCAATTCCCATGGTCATTACGATTGTGATTTCGAAAGCCAACAACTAGAAGGAGGGATATAAAGCTTTTTTAACTCCCTCAATCTTATCAACTTGCAATTGTCTAAAGATTGCCAAAGAAAGTAAGCCTTAATAGTGAGATTCGCTTTAACACTTTTTTTTAAGAACCAAATTGACCTTACATTGCCTTTGAACATCACAACTAAAATTCTTTTTAAACTAGTATTCATGAGGATACAAATTTTTTGCCTTTGATTTTCTATAGAGTTCTTTACCATACATGGTGCCAAAATCTAAAAAAAGGGTAAACTTGGGATTTTTATTTATTAGGGTATTAAAAGTAAACTATATCTGAAATCAGGGTCTACTAATAATTTATTTAATATCAGGGTATTAAATATAGCTTTTAGGCTACTTGAAGCCTTGTACGGTAATTCCTTCAAAAAGAAATAAATTAGGAAGGAATTACCGTACAAGGCTTCACGGGTAGTACTCATATAATCTATAAATTTGATGATTTGTTGTACTTATGTTTCTGTTGGTTATCACTTTGCCTTTCTTTGCTTCAATCAGTTTTAACAATAGTTACTTTGGAATAAATCGTACAATTGGATTATCATTTTGTAATATCTCGATGTGCATATAACACTAAAGCCAACTTTCGTCCTTACTCGATGGCTGGGTCTGGCAGTAGACTCCCTTTTGTCTTTCAATTCGAGGCCAACTCCGTTACTCCATCAGGCCCGCACACCTTAATTTGTATGTCTTTGTTACCTTGTAGGCCTATGCCTTATAAAAAACTATATACATGAGATTGTCCGTCTGTCCCTATGCCTGTAGATCGTGGTACAAGGTTAGAATGCTAGCACTTGTATTTCAATGATTTAACAGTGGTAAGTCCAACTACTTTGCTGTTCTTGCATACGCTAAAATGTTACCTTGATTCCATAGCAAGCCATTTGAAATGTCTATGGGAATAGGAAACATGTATTAGCATTTGGGACGTTATTGGTACAAGTTTGTGCCTTATACTTGCAGATGAAATAGTTCGTAAAACCCTTAAATTGTAAATGCGGATTTAAATTGATCAATTGCTTTTATTGAAAATGGTCTAGCATGCAACACATATTATTTACCAGCTAAGACCATCACACACTTTAAGTTTTGGTTCACAACCTACAATTGTTGAGTCGCAACCGCGGAAGCCGAAACTCCAACTCTTTGGCTAGCCATAAACAAGCAACAATCAAAGAAATACACCATACACCAAGTTTAAGGTGGTTCGACAATTGCCTACGTCCACCGTACAAGAGAGAGAAAGCTTATTCAAGAACCAAGGTTACAATCTCCTATCTCAATTTGAGGTTTCACACTCTAGAAAATTCTCCCCAATTGATCTAACCAAAGGTTGGCTCTAAAAGAACCTAAGTCCCCCTTTATATACTAGGGGAGCTCTTTACAATTGCTCAAATTTCGAGGCAAACAAGTGGTTCTGAAACCATAAAAAAATAGAGTTCCGCATTTTCGTTTGAACACCCCTGATAATCTTTCGAACAACTTGGGCTGAAACAAAAGGCTGGGCCAAAATTCCAAAGAGCTATTCAAGTGTCGTTCGAACGAGTTCTGAAGTCATTCGAACGACCAAGACAAGGGTCGTTCGAACGACTTCATAACTTGTTAGAACGACCAAGACAATAACCCCACAATTCTTCACCTTGGTGAAAATTCCCCCAACCAAACGAACCAAAATCTCAGCCAAACATAGTAACTATCCAAACGGCCCAAAATAAACCCTCTCCATCATTAAATGTCCCCAAAGACCCAAAGAAACTAAACAAACCAAGCGTCCCAAAAAGACCAAATCTAAACTAAGCGTCCCAAAGGACCAAACCAACCAAATATCCCAAAGGACCAAATTCGAACCAAGCTTCCCAATAAACCAAATCTAAACCAAGCGTCCCAAGGAACCAATGAAGCCAAACGTCCCAAAGGACCAAATCGAATCAAGCGTCCCAAAGAACCAAAATTGACCAAATGTCCTAATGAACCAAAACCAACCAAATGTCCCAAGGAACCCAAATCGAACCAAGCGTCCCAAAAGATTCAATCAAAACCAAACGTCCTAAATAATCGAATCTAAGCCAAGCGTCACAAGGAACCAAATCCAAACCAAGCGTCCCAAGGAACCAATCAAACCAAACGTCATAAAGAACCAAATCCAAACCAAGTATCCCAAGGAACCAATCAAACCAAACGTCCTAAAGGACCGAATCCAAACCAAGCGTCCCAAGGAACCAAATCCAAACCAAGCGTCCCAAATGACCAAATCGAACCAAGCGTCCCAAATAACCAAAATCGAATAAATGTCCCAATGAACCAAAACCAACCAAATGTCCCAAAGAACCAAAATCGAACAAATGTCCCAAGGAACCAAAACCAACCAAATGTCCCAAAGGAACCTAAATCGACCAAATGTCCCAAGGAACCCAAATCGATCAAATGTCCCAAGGAACCTAAATTGATTGTACCAAATCAATGGTTGCCTACGTACCGTCGTGGATCAAGTTACTCGTAGTTCCCACAACAATCCCCGTGAGGGGCCAAATCAAACTATAGGAAAGAGATGCACCATTCTCTTCTCTCTATCTCTATGAATCTCCATATCAAGAGTCTATTTGTATCTTTGTCTTGGAGACCTCTTCAAACCGTACAAGGATCTCTTCATCAATTGACGCACATCATCTTTTCTAGTAATAGTAAACCCACTCAGCTGAGTCATATTGATCTTTTCCTTCAACTTCCCATGTAAGAACGTTGTCTTAACATCGAATTGCTGCAACTCCAATTCAAATATGCTACCAAGGCCAATTGGATACGAATGGAAAAATGTTTTACCGCTAGACTTTCCTTAAAGCGTAGCATCATCTTACGATCCTTGTTTCCTTTTGTAGGCCCATTTACCACCAATCGCCCTCTTTTCCTTAGGCAACTTTAAAAGTTGTCAAGTTTCATTCTTGCAAAGAGAATATATCTCTTCTATCATTGATCCTTCCTAATGTTTAGCCATGGAAGGAGCACCTTCAACAATCGGTAGTGCATAGGCTACCATGGCCTTCGCCTTTGGAAGTACCATGTCCTTTGTAAGCCAATCCGACTTACCTATATTCCTCTTTGGTTTGCTAGTTACAATTGACTCCACAACCGGAGTCTCATCATCCGTACTACCAAATACTCTACCATTATCTGTGTCTTTATCATTTAGAGCATGAACTAATGGCTC
The DNA here is from genome assembly GCA_014058105.1 of Kingdonia uniflora. NCBI lineage: Eukaryota > Viridiplantae > Streptophyta > Magnoliopsida > Ranunculales > Circaeasteraceae > Kingdonia > Kingdonia uniflora. The sequence continues at coordinate 633,119 of JACGCM010001453.1, read as the reverse complement.
ATCACCCGTTGTCACACTGATAGATGATACCCCATTTAATACGGACCTCTCTGGCCAATGTGAAGGCGCATCAATCTCCACCCGCTGTAAAACCTCATTGGTCGTCTTCTCTGTGTGCTCAGAGACATGTGACTTCATCATAAAAGTTTTATCAAAAGTGACATCTCTGCTCAGAATAATCTTCTGGTCTCTCGTATCCCATAACTTATAGCCTTTCATACCCTTCTTCTTATCCAAAAAAATGACCTTCCTTGCTCGTGGATTCAACTTACCATCCTTAATATGATAGTATGTTGGACACCCAAATATACGAAGAGTATCATAATCTGCAGCAGGTTTTCCCGACCAAGCTTTCATTGGTGTCTTACCCTCAATTGCAGCCGAAGGCAACCTATTAACGAGGTAGCATGCATATGTCAAATCCTCAGCCTAAAATGCCTTGCCTAACCCAAAATTGGACAACATACACCACACCTTCTCCAGCAAAGTACAGTTTATGTGCTCAGCTACCTCATTTTGTTGTGGTGTCTCTCTAACCGTGAAGTGTCGAACTATCCCCTCATCCCGACATACTTGCAAGAATGGATCACTAGTGTACTCCCCACCATAATCCGAATGGAGCCCTTTGATCTTTCTGCCAGTCTGAGTCTCAATCAACTTCTTCCATGTCATGAAAATTTATAGGACTTCATCCTTCCTCCTCATGGTATATACCCATACATGCCTAGAAAAGTCATCCACAAAAGACACAAAGTAATGTTTCCCCCCTAGCGATATATTTTTGAAGGGTCCCCAAACATCAGAGTAAATATAATTAAGGGTTCCACGAGTACAGTGCATAACGGTGCCAAATTTTACCCTTGTGTGCTTGCCCAAAATACAGTGTTCACAAAATTCTAATTTGCACACCTTGGCACCTTTCAATAGCCCCCAGTTTGTGAGAACTCTCAAGGACTTTTCCCCAGTATGCACCAAACGCATGTGCCATAGCCGAGTGGTATCTATGAAAGTGGTCTCATCCCTTCCCGCGGTAGCAACTTCACCAAGAACAGCTGTACCATCTATTTTTTCTAATTTGTTACTTTTTAAACTGAAACCTTTCGACTTCAATCGAAGGTTGTTACCACTCAACTTCTTCCAAATATACTCCTCTACCTCATCTGGCTTGTCCTCTAATACCTCATCAAAGTCTAATTGACTAGCACATTAATAACCTCGCATCGCCACATGCCAAAGTTATTGGTGCCGTTGAATTTCTCAACTTCAATATTTGTATTGTTGAACATTACCATTGTATTCCTTTTCGGGGTCTAAGAACTAGATTCAACTACGTCTCCCATGTTTCCCCAAATTTTCATGAACCAACCAAATCCCAAAACCAAATTAAAATTGAGAAACCCGAAGTTACCTCAAATTCGCGTATCACTGAGGAATCGACCTCGTTCTGACATTAATTGTTGAGTCAAAACCGCGGAAGCCGAAACTCTAACTCGATTTGGTTAGCCACAAATAAGCAACAATCAAAGAAATACACAATACACCAAGTTTAAGGTAGTTTGGCAATTGTCTACGTTCACCGTACAAGAGAGAGAGATAGCTTATTCAAGAACCAAAGTTACAATCTCCTTTCTCAATTTAAGGTTTCTCACTCTAGAAAACCTCCCCAATTGATCTAATCAAAGGTTGGCTCTAAAAGAACCTAAGTCCCCCTTTATATACTAGGGGTACTCTATACAATCGCTTAAATCTCGAGGTAAACAAGTGGTTCCGAACAGTGGTGGAGCTAGGGGGTTTAAGGAGGGTCATGTGAACCCTCTCAACTTTTACAAACTTCTCTATATGATTCAAAAGTCTTGATGAAAATGACAACTTGCCTTAAGTGTTTAAACCTAAATGAACCCCCTCAAAAAGAATGTTTGCTTTACCTTTTTTAAGTTTGACACATCTCTCTTACTTTTTGTCTTTATTTCCATCTTTTTTATTTTTTTATTTTTTTGTGACTTCAAATAATATATTTACTTTTGGCTTTTGAGATATTTTATTTTTGGTCTTTCATGTTTGACCGACCCCACTCCTTTTGAGATTTAGAAAGAGAAAATCTCTACCCTCTCTCTTACTTTTTATCTATCTCTAAAAAGGTACCCACTTAACTTATTATTAAAAGTTTAATCTCTCTCTATTATTCAATATTCTCTTCCCAACAAAACCATATATCTACCCAATTACCCGAAACAAATACACCCCGATCTCCTATACTTATTTATAATTTATTGGTCAAAACCAATTGATTAGGTTAATGAAAAATTGCTGATAGACGAACGGGTTTTTATTTGCTACCTCGAGTTCATTGATCATTAATCTCAAGTCTCTTCTACAGGTTTTGATCCCATTATCTTATATAATTAATGTCAATAAATTTAATTATTAAGATATCATGCTAGAATTTTTTGATAGCACTAAATTTTGAGTAATTTGGGGATAAAATTTGAAGTGAACAAATATGTATATTCTCAATTTATGCAATTGTATATGATCGTGAAAATTTCAAATTAATAACTAATCTCGATTATCAATTGTATATTCGTATGTCTAGTTTTTTAAGTTAATATAATAATTCTACTTTCCACACCGCTAAGCTTAAAACAATACTTATCTTTGCTATCTTAGTCATGTTAAGGCTTTTTAAACCAAAAAGGAAAGAGCATGTTGGTGCAACTCTTCCTACTGAAGAAATCCATATTGGTGAACAATCACACCCTACTCCAAAAGGACCAAAACGAAGCCATTTAGATGTTGATTTGGAAAAGCTCCTGGCAGATCCAGCATTACGGTCTCGAATTACTGAATATAGTACAAACGACCAAGACTCGATTCTGAGAGCTTATCCACTAACCGGTCCTTGTCAACCCCGTAATCACAACTTCCCCCAAAAAATGATTAGCGGCGCTTTAAGACGTTTCAATGTGAAATGGTTTGACGAGTTTTCAAGTTGGTTGGAATACAGTAAAACAGACGATGCCGCATTTTGCTTATATTGTTACCTTTTTAAACTGAATGTGAGAAATCAAGGAGGCGGTGAATATTTTGTTGTCAAGGGATGGGATTCATGGAACAAGAAGGAAAGTCTTCGGAAGCATGTTGGAAGTGTTGATAGTGCTCATAATCTAGCATATCAAAAATGTCAAAATTTGTTGAATCAAAATTAAAGCATCGAAACTCTTGTTTCAAAGAGAACAAACCAAGATGGGAGTAACTATCGAGTACGTCTAACGACAATAGTTCATAGCATACGTTTTCTTCTAGGGCAGGGATTGGCTTTTCGAGGTCACGACGAGTCAGAGGATTCAGTAAACTGAGGAAATTTTTTGGAGCTACTAAAATATAGTGCTGATCATAATGATACTATTGACAAAGTCACTCTTAAAAATGCTCCCAAAAATGACAAGTTGACTTCCCCTAACATTAAAAAAGAAGTAGCAAATGCAACAGTAGCTGCCACGACCGCTGTTATCATGATGAAGCTTGAAGATTCAAAGTTTTTAGTTTTAATTGATGAATCACGTGATAATTTTACAAAAGAGCAAATGGCTATCATTCTACGATTTATGAGTGACAAATGATCGGTTGTTGAACATTTTCTAGCTGTTGAACATGTCAGTGATACAACATCGATGTCTCTCAAGACAACGATTGATTAGATATTTGCGAAGAACAATCTGAGTATATCACAATTACATGGGCAAGGGTACGACGGAGCTAGTAATATGCAAGGTGAACTTAAAGGCCTCAAGGCACTAATCCTAAATGAGAACAAATCCGCTTATTATGTTCACTATTTTGCGCACCAACTTCAGCTAGCACTTGTCGCCGTGGTTAAAAAGGATACTCAAGTAACGTGTTTCTTTAGCACAGTTTCTAATACTTCGAATGTTGTTGGAGCCTCATGCAAGCGTAAAGATATTCTTCGTGACATTCAAGCAGCTAAAGTCATTGAAGCTTTGGAAAATAAAGAACGTACGAATGGGCGGGGTTTGAATCAAGAGATGAGTTTCAGTAGGCCTGGAGATAAACGTTGGGGATCACACTATAATACACTTTTGAGCATAATTGAAATGTATCCATCCATAATTGAAGTGCTTGATGTTGTCGTTATTTATAGTTCAAACTTGGATCAAAAAGGCAAAACAACTAGAATTTTAGCTTCCATGCAATCTTTTGAGTTCATACCGATCCTCTATCTTATGAAAAAAAATTTGGCCATCACTAATGAACTGTTAAAGGTGTTACAAAAGAAGGATCAAGATATTGTAAATGCTATGGCCTTAGTTAAAGTAGCCAAGGAACGACTCCAGTTGATGAGAAATGATGGTTGGGGTTCTCTTCTCCAAGAAGTTCATAAACATTGTCACAAGTATGATATCCCTATTCCTAATATGGACGACAATTATGTACCTGAAGGTCAATCGCGATGTAATGCAGTAGTAAGCAAAAATAGGCAACATTATCATTCCGTATTATTCATCGACTGCCCCGATTTACAACTTATGGAATTGAATAGGCGGTTCAATGAGGTAAACACCGAGTTGCTCCTTTGCATGACATGCTTGAACCCATTAAATTTATTTGCTAGCTTCAGTAATTAAAAATTAACTCCTTATGCAGAGTTTTATGAAGTAGATTTTACTCCTGTTGAGTTTTTGGCGCTTCCTGATTAGCTAGAGAATTATATTACAGATTTGCAGTCAAACACTAACTTATCTGATTTAAGAGGAATTTACAAACTTTCTCAGAAGATGGTTGTTACGGGAAAAGATAGTGTATCCGTTAGTATATCTGCTAATAGAGTTTGCTTTGATTTTACCAGTTGCCACTGCTACCGCTGAAAAAGCATTTTCAGCCATGAATATTATAAAGAACTGTCTACGGAGCCGAATGGGAGATGAATGGTTGAATTCTTGTATGGTTACCTATATTGAGAAAGATATTTTTAAGAAGATAACTGATGAGACAATCATGCAACGATTTCAACAAATGAGGACCCGTCGAGAAAATTTGAAAAATATTTAGAGTTTTTTTTTTCTTGTGATACAATCTTTTTTATTCACGGAGTTATGGTTCTAGATGCTCTATAAAGCTCATTTTTTTTATGTCTTTCTATGATGTTATTTGAATTTAATTGGTTAGTTGCTCTTGAAAAATATGTTGACAACAACACCACAACAATGTCAACCATCACTCAAGTAAGATGGAGCCCTTTTTGATTTGAATTCAGTTTCAGTTGTGCTTGCTTCGACATGGAGCCAGATCAAGCCAAAGGATGGTCGTTGCTCAAATTCTGTAGCTACGAAAGTTCAAATTACGAGTATAACCTGTTAGTAGAAACTAGAGTGCCTTGGTTTTGGTCTCCAAATTACAAGACTATCCATAAACTTCAACAGTTTGGTATAGCTAGTGGTTGAAGACTCCACCACAACTGCTGCATATGCGCCTATCACAACTCCTATTAATTAAGCACCGAGATTTTGAAAAAAGCTAAAAATTGGATATACTAAAAAATTGTTTGTCGGATCGGTACATGAGGAGTCTTAAGCCAATCTTCGAATCCAAAGACACTCAGCAGGAACCACCGGAGGGTCTTCTAGCCCAAATCTGATGTTTTTGTGTTTCCAGAGATTAATGAAGACACTCCTCCTTTATTGGAAATAAAAGTGGCACCCTTAAACCATCGAATCATTACCCAATACAGTTGAGATCGGTGCGTACGTGGTTCCTCGTGCGCACACTCCCGCTCTCTCACATTACTTAAAAAATAAAAAAAATCTCATTATTAATCTCAATTTCCACCTATTCCACCAAAATAAAAATAAAAATAAAAATAAAAATAACTAAATTATTTTGGGATATGATCAATCTTGAGCAGAATAATACTAAAGCATAAACAAGAGAGAAATAGAGACAAGATTTATTGATTATCATAACCGTGTTCTCTGTACATAGTACAGTGATATATATAGATAACCCAGAAGGATTCCCTATGCAGCTCTAACTCTCCCCATAACCCTAAGGGCCTATGAGTTTGCTAGGAGTCTGTATTGGACACCCCAACCTTGTTGGGTTCCTAGCTTGGGCTTGGATCCAACTCCTAACACTCCCCTTTGGGGTGTTCCATACTAGGACGACTTGCCTCATTAAAACCTCTACCTAGCAAAACCCCTTGGGCTAAAAGCTGTACAGGGAAAGAGTACAATCATATGCCCTGTATAGCTTGTAGACGCGCATACGTTGCCTCATCAAAACCTCCAGCCAGTAAAACCTCATAGGATAAAAATTGTGTTATTAGGAAAAATAGTACAACACACATGTGTTCACGTCAGGCTGGGACTACTCCTCCTGACGTTAATCTCCCTGAGATAATAAATCTTGTAAACTGCGCATGCCGATTCTATGAACTAATCTCTTGAATGTATGATATGCAAGAGCCTTCGTGAATAGATCTGCCAGATTGTCTTCTAAATGGACTTGAACAACGTCGATTTCATTCGTCTTCTGTAACTCGTGTATGTGGAAAAACTTTGGTGAAATATGCTTCGTCTTGTCACCTTTAATTAATTCGCCTTTGACTTGAACGATACAAGCTACGTTGTCTTCATAAAGTATCGTCGGTTTATCTTGGATAGAATTCAGACCGCAACTTCCGTTGATATGGTTGATCATAGAATGCAACCAAAAACATTCTCTGCCGGCTTCATGTAATGCAACAATCTCCGCATGGTTCGAGGATATAGTAACCATCGTCTGCTTCACTGATCTTCATGAAATTACAGTATCTCTATACAAGAATACATAACCCAATTGTGATCGGCCTTTATGTGGATCTGACAAATATCCTACATCGTCGTATCCTATAATATCCCATTTGCCAAGTTACGGATAGAACAGACCCAGTCATTCGTGTCGATGAGATATCTCAGAATGTGCTTGATCTTAATCCAGTGCCTTTGGGTAGGAACAAAACTATGGCAAGTTAAATAGTTCACTGTGAATGAGTCATTGGGTCTAATATACCCAACTAACTATAGCAAAGCACCTCCTAGCTAGCACCATTGCCCTAGGATTTTTCCTCCCATTAGGATGGTGGAAGATGTCGTTGTCCACACCCAAGTGATGGACACCCAATAAACGACTTAGCACCGTGTGCTACATCTATATCGAAGTGTTAGATAACTCTTTCGATATATATTGCTTGGTGTACGAGTGCCACTATCAAGATGTTCGATCTGTAAATCGAGACACTCTTGATTTCCCAAGGTCTTGTATTTTGAATTCCTTCCCAATGTATTCGGCGGCTCTCGCGATCTCCCCCGAAGGTCTAATGATATCCAAATCATTTAGTACACTGTTATGATGATACTGAAGCTAATTTATGTATAAGAATGCATGAACACATAAAGATATTTACAAAGTCCTTGACCTTTAAATACTCAGTCAACTATGTCATATGGGCCCATTGCTTCAAGTCAACAATAACTTTTCCAGTTTTATTATGTACACACCTCATGTGTCGGGCTTAGTTGCTTCCAGAAGCTTATACCTTCTGAGGTTGCTTCATATATATATATATATATCTGTATCTAGTTTTCTATATAGATACGCGGTATTTACATCAGACGCATGTCTAGCTTCTCCCCGACAACTTGACAGACTGATAAGTACTGAAACGTTATAGCGTCCATAACCAGGTAATATGTCATATTATAATCGGTGCCAGATCTCTTAAAGATTTCCAGGGCAACTAGTCTTTCCTTGACCAAATTATCTCTTTGAGTTAATAGTGTTTCCGTACCTTTCCCATTTAAATCCGATAGGCTCAATGGTATCACTTCGCATTATGCACAAGCTGAGCTCCGCTCAGATTCCAGACACCTACTTTTGTTAATGTATAACAACATACAGTCGTTTACAATAATTGGTTATGAATCCTCATCCTTGATGGCGAATACAGCAGCGAATATGAATACCTTGTAAATGGGTGGTTCTATCCTTGATGAACCGACTACACCATTAGTCATATTTGTCCCTTATTCTGCAGCTCCTCGGCTCAGAATACTTTCTTCTAACGGTGCTTTGCATTAAACGCGAGCCTCAGATTCGTTTGTGGTACTAATTCCCTTGGAATGTTCTATTGTGGTACTAGTTCCTCCGGAACGTTCTGCTATGTAGGTATACTTCTTACAGGTACATACACTTACGGTACTTAATAATGCCTATGAATGCGTCTAGCAAATCATTTGCGATCTATTGGAGGTTTGAAATCCGTTGAACCTTATTGTCACCTAACTTATGTATAGGAATCTAGATGAGATAATGATGGTGTTTTCCCAATCTCTTGGAAACATCCTCAACATTGACAGTCATTTCTCCCCCCAATGCTGAGAATATCGTCTCATCAAAGTGATAATTATCTGCCCTGCAGTATATACGTTGCTAGTGGGTCCAAATATCCAGTGATAAATACGAATCATAACCCACTTAATACCAGGTCGACGTCGAGGGCCCCATCTTCATACATTGTGGTGCGATTGGCACCTGTACGAAATATCCAAATGTTTATCATGGGCAACACCAGGATTTGACCCAGTTACCAGTCGCTTTTTGGGAAAAAATAATTTGATGATTTGCTAAGGGACGAACCCTAATCAGTGATGCGGGAGCAAAATTATATTTCCTATACACTAGCTGGAAGCTGTGATCGTAATAACAGTGGCCTAGCAATTATCTATAATCGCTTGATTAGGCTTTCCGCCAATCCCAAGTTTGGGTATGGTATGGGGTACTCACGATGCTCAATCATCTATTCTATTTAGCGGTAAAATAATCATCAAAAGCCTGTGAGTCCAACTTCTAAGCCCCCGTCAAGTCACATCGATCGACTTTGATTGGTGAATCCAGGAACTGAGCCTGCGATCGAATGATATAAGTGAGAAGTCGTGTTATTATTATTTTTCTAGAACCATCTCCTAGATGCGTCTGTAATGACCATAAATATTTAAGTGTGCCACTATGTGGATGGAAATGTCCACATGAGTCTCCATGGATACGGTTGGAGCAAAGGTTGGAGATCCCACTCCACCATGGTCATAATAAACATTCCTTGAAAGTAATCGTTACACGTACACTCTTTGGATCATCTCTCCTTTCAAAGAAAGTTGAGATGTAATCTCGATAATCCTCCTCATTATCCGAGCTAGAGAAGTGTATTGGAAACAATTCCAATAGCGTGTTCTAGCCTTGAGACATGGAGTAAACGCATAGAACCTTGTCTATCATTTTCACCGATAGTCATGACGTGATAAATATTATCATGTAACTCCCTAAACTCAGTAAAATCTGGCTGGATGTACTAGTTTATAATATGGTCTAGATACCATGTATCGTACCGTGAGAGAGTAATAACGTGACACACTCAGTGCGGTCTATCATGTTGGTCATGCTAATGATATTCGTGCCATCCTTGATGCACAAGGTTAGACAAGAAATGTATGCATAGCTCAAAAGGATCGAGTGTATGGTACTAAATATCTCTGAGACATATGCCGCCACTCATCCGATTATCGGTCATAATCAATGAGCAGAAATTGCCATAGGCAGGTTATATGTAGTAGATCAACTATCATACATAGAATTTAACTACTTCCCAAGCAATAAATTCGAGTAATCATAATTTAGAACAAATAGAGAATCTCATGTATGTCACGAGCATTTTATTGAAATATAAATGATATGTTCCAAACAAAATAAAAAATACTGACAATAAAAAGTAAATCAAGTCTGTCGAGACAAGAAACTACTAGTGCTCTCTCTAATGTGACATCACATGTCGACTGAAATAATATTATGGATTACTCTGTATCTTGATCCATGAAGACTTCAGTGTCGTTGAAGAAGTTTGAGGTTGCGAACTCCAGAGGGGCGGAGTTAGTGTCAACAACTGCTTGGTGGGTTCAGACTCTGTCATCGGTAGCCATCCGTGGTGCATGGCATTCCTGTGTTCAGTGTCCTATGTCACTACAGTTAAAGCAAGTAGATTCATGATTAGTCTGCTGTTCCTTCTTTGCATTGTCTAGTGTCCAGGATTTCTCAAATCCTTAACCTCTCTTAGGGCCAAAGGGTTTCTGGTTCCCATCTTTCCTTTATCCCTGGTATCCTCCCATACCCTTTCCATTTCTCCATCCTTGGCGTGCAGAGTTGTTTTCCTAAAACTGAACATTATTAGATACAGGCAATGACGCACTCCCAGAGAGCCGCATAACATGATTCTTCATCAAAAGTTCATCGTTCTGCTCAGAGAGGAGTAGTGTCTGAATCAATATTTTATGAGTCTTCATGTTCTCTCGCCGATATTGCCTCTAAATCGCAATATTGTGAGCATGGAAGGTTGATAGAGTCTTCTCTATCATTTTAACATCAGTGACTTTCATCTCACACAACTCAAGTGTAGAAGTAATTTTATGGACTGCTGAGTTGTAATCAGCGACCGTCCGAAAATCTTAGAACTTAAGAGTGTTCTATTGGTGCATCGCTTTTGGGAGCTTAATGGTCTTATGATGACCATAACGCCCCAGAAGCTTGCCCATAAGTCAACTGGCTCAATCTTATTGAGGTATTCAATCTTCAGGATGAACAAAGCCCATGCTTTGTCCATGGGATTGTCCTTGTTGCCAATGACGATGGTCTTTTGTAGACTAAGTGACTTCAAGAATAAGTCAACGTCAATGTACTAAGTAAGATAATTGGCTCCTGTGAGCAGCAATGCTAGAAATTCAACATTGTTGAGTGTCGCAGACATCGGTAATGCAAGATATAGATTAGAATAAGAGATAATTCTTGATAAATATATCAATTGCATTAAAGACATATCATAGTACTTAGAATAAAGAGAAATAAATGATTCCAAATCATCTTATAGTTGAACCCAGTTCATATTCTAAAACTCATGAATTTTTTTCTAATAATTAAATCTCAAATTTTACCCTGTAAAAATGACGATCTTAATTTTAGGTGTGCGTTTTAATAGAATCTTAGCCAAAATTGTTATTCAAAATGACCAGATGTGTGCATTCCTTATGAAATCCTTTGGAAGTACATGAAGTCCAATCATTACTAAAGGCAATTCATAGTATAGAAGTCAATGATTCTCAATCATTATTTATAGGTGAACCTTGTTCATATCCTATGAAGCGTTAAACCATAAATTTACCCTGTAAAATAGTGATCTTAACCTTAAAGTGCGGTTGAATAAAGTCTTAGCCAAAATAGCTATTCAAAACCACTAAATACGTGCTATTCTTATTATGAAAAATATGTTGTTCTAAGCCCTCAAGTTATATAAAAGTAGGTATATTCTAGCCAAATGAACCATTTGTTATGAATATGAGGGGTATTAGATGTTTAGCTGACAAGTGGTTCCATCCCGAAGTCAGTTGGGTTCATAAGATAGGTTGATTAGGCCTATCTTTGAACTAACAGTCTAAGGTACTATAGGTTGCTATTAATGCCTATATACCTCTAAATATTATGCTTGCAACATCTAATTGCACGTAGATACGAAAAAGTGGTTCCTCATACACCAAGTTTTTAGAAATAAGACTAAGTCAATTCCCAATTGAGCTCTAGTTATTTGTCCTGGACAATTAACTATGATTTAGATATGACTCACAGTCGTATGTTAAATTAGTCTTGGTTTCGTATTATCAGTGATCCATGATCATGATAATTAGTATCCTAGGGGCTTACTAGTAATATCCTATTAGCTATGGTAAGATACTTAAATAGAAATTACGCCATTTACTTATATCGCATATAAGTGAGCCAATGTTTCAATACGAGGCACCTCTTCCCAAAAATTATATAAAATATTTTGCATAAAAAAAATCAAAATGGGTCCCCCACGGGGTAGTCTAGCTAATAAGAATTTTTCAAAAAAAACTGGGCTCAATTTGACCAAAAATAGGGCGATTTATAGCCGTTTTAGTGTCTGGACCGGTCTAACTCGGTCTGGGTCAAGGCCTGGACCGGGTTGCCATGGTCTGAACCGGTCTGACTCAGTCACACGTTCCCCGCACGTACACTACACGTGTCACACACGTCGCACATGTCACACACGTACACAGATTCGGTAAAGGCAAAGAATATTCTGGCAACCGTCCGGCCAACTGTCCGACAATAATCCGCGCGACTGCCACGTGTTACCACCGGTAACTATCGCGTGCCATACGTGTCACGGCATGCCTCACGTGCCACACATGCCACATGTGCCACACACGTGCCATGTCACGTCAGCGTGCCACACGTCCTCGACACGTGTCACTGCTGACGTCACTATGGATAAGGATGACGTCATAAATAAAAAAATATTTTTGAAAAAAAAAATAAAAAATTTGATGATGTTAGCGACAATTTTTTTTTGCCGTTTTTGACCGTGAAAATGCCTAGTTTCAACGAGCTATTCCCGGCGATTGAAATTCTCCCAGAGACGTGCCATATATCGTTGGAAAGCTCTCGAAGTAGGCTATTCAACCAAATTGGTCTTGCCTCCATCCGATATCCACAGTGAAAGATATACACGATCGAAAACAACCCTTTATCAAGGGTAAAAAATACTTAAAACCCTAGTTTTTAATTATAAAAAATAGGGAAAAAAATAGGTTTTCGAAACATGCTGATCTATGATATATTATAGATCTGAATATAGGTATATAAAAAAATTATAAAATATCTCTTCTCCTGATCTCTTTGTTTCCGTGAAATCTCTGATTAGTTGGAAAGATCTGCTCTTCTCGTTCTTAGAGCTTGCGTGCTGATAACGTGTTGGGATATGATCAATCTAGAGCAGAATAGTACTAAAGCATGAACAAAAGAGAAATAGAGAAAGATTTATTGATTATCATAAGCGTATTCTCTGTACATAGTACAGTGATATATATAGACAACCCAAAAAGATTTCTTTTGCTACTCTAACTCTCCCCATAACCCTAATGGGCTTATGGGTTTGCTAGGAGTCTGTATAAGACCTCAACCCTGTTGGGTTCGTAGCTTGGGCTTGGACCCAACTTCTAACAAATTAGTTTTTTAATCGCTCTATTATTATCGAATCCCGCTCTACCCCTGGCTATTTATAATAACCGCTCCAACAAGTTCTCCCTCAACATTTAGAGATTTCGAACTCGAAACCCTAATTTCGAACCAAAATGAGGGAAATCCTCCACATACAAGGAGGTCAATGTGGGAACCAAATCGGTGCGAAGTTTTGGGAGGTGATTTGTGACGAGCATGGTATCGATCCAACAGGTAGATTCAAAGGAGGATCATCTGATCTACAATTAGAGAGGATCAATGTGTATTACAATGAGGCATCAGGAGGGAGGTATGTACCGAGAGCAGTTTTGATGGATTTGGAGCCAGGAACTATGGATAGTATTAGATCTGGTACGTTTGGTCAGATCTTTAGGCCTGATAACTTTGTGTTTGGCCAATCTGGTGCTGGAAATAATTGGGCCAAAGGTCATTATACTGAGGGAGCGGAGTTGATTGATTCGGTTCTTGATGTTGTGAGGAAAGAGGCGGAGAATTGCGATTGCTTGCAAGGTAATTGTGATCTCTTTTGTTGCGGTTATGGTATACTTTGTGTTGTGTGAGATTGGAATGATTTCGGTTTTATGCTTATCATTTCTTATGTATTCTTGTTTTTGTGAATTTTACGATTTGCAATTTGGTTATGTTGGTGACTCGGTGAGTATTGATTCATTCGATCTGTGTTTTCTGTGTCAAGGACAATTAGAATTTCGGTAGTGCCCTTTTTATCTGTCATTAGCAATCATTTTCTGAAATTCGGATTATTGTATTGATCGGAAACATGGCGGTAGTATCATAATGTTGTTTGCGTACTTCTTATATATATATTTTCATTATAAAGTTAAGTCACTTGCGTAAGAACCTCTTGATATTGTGTAAGATCTATAAACTTAATAATCAGAATTTCAGATGGTTAAGATCTTGCTTTATTATGACCATTCTAGAACTAAGATCTTGATTTGTATTTTATATGATAAAATATATTTATTTTGTTGGTTGTATCTTCTATGCTTAATTGTGATGGTCCAATTTGTCGTACATTCTGTATTCTGTAATTACGATCTTGCCCGTGTTTCTGGATCTAGACGGAATTGGTAGAATTTGCCCATTCATAGCTAAAAATTGCATCATCAAGAAAGTTGTTTTGTTTATAAATAATCTCTATTTGACGACAATTAAAAACTGTAAAGTAATCTTTTTACCATACTACATGTTATATACTCTGATATATATGGTTTAAAGATGTTTTGCTTTATCTATGCGGTTGGGGTCCACTTCTAGTAAGTGTCATATCTTGTTTGTGGGACCTTTTAGAAGATTATTATCTTAGACTACCTTTAAATGAATGATTGAATAATTAACTGCATATGCCAGCTTCACTTTGATTGAGATTTATGACACTAGATCTCACAGCACCGACATTTTTTTGTTCAGTAATTTATCATGATTCGTGAATGGTAAACTGCTAATGTAGAGCACATATCCTTCTGCAAAACATAACTTTTGTGTTGAACATGTCGATTGTTTAAGAAACTTAAAAAATAGTATATATCTGAAAATTGCAAACTTTAGTTACCAATACATTGATAAAATGTTTTAAAAGCCAAAACCTTAAACAGACAGACATGTCTGTCTTGACTCGAGATCCATTTATTCCCCCTAGACCTTTCCTTTAAGGATTTACATGACAATGATGATAGTTGTGTGTGGTACCATGATAATGACAACTTTAGTGGTGATGAACATAGTTGCTTTAATTGCTTGGAAAGTGCTACCTATGTATTTGTATGGCAGGAGTTAGTGAAAGATTATTTACCTACTTCGTTTCGATATCGTAATTTTACTGAATATACAAAATACTGTTTGAAACTTTATTATTTTCTGTCTTTACAGGTTTTCAAGTATGCCACTCCCTTGGAGGAGGGACTGGATCTGGTATGGGTACCCTACTTATATCGAAAATGAGAGAGGAATACCCTGACAGGATGATGCTTACATTCTCGGTCTTTCCTTCTCCTAAGGTCTCCGATACAGTTGTGGAGCCTTACAATGCTACCCTATCCGTGCACCAGCTAGTGGAGAATGCAGACGAGTGCATGGTTCTTGATAATGAAGCACTCTATGACATCTGTTTTAGGACCCTAAAGCTCAGCACCCCAAGCTGTAAGTATATATTATACTGAAACTTCCTGACATGTTTTGAGGACTTGTTATTATTTTGAAGAGTCGGAAAGTATGATTATAACCTGACTTGTATTATTTCATTTTTCAGTTGGGGATCTCAACCACTTGATCTCGGCAACCATGAGTGGTGTTACATGTTGTCTTAGGTTCCCAGGACAGCTGAACTCCGACTTGCGGAAGCTGGCGGTGAATCTGATCCCGTTCCCACGGCTCCATTTCTTCATGGTAGGTTTTGCCCCACTCACTTCCCGTGGGTCTCAGCAATACATCTCCCTCACCGTTCCGGAGCTCACTCAGCAGATGTGGGATGCCAAGAACATGATGTGTGCTGCTGATCCTCGTCATGGTCGCTACCTTACAGCCTCAGCCATGTTTAGGGGCAAGATGAGCACGAAGGAGGTCGACGAACAAATGATAAATGTGCAGAACAAAAACTCCTCTTACTTCGTGGAGTGGATCCCCAACAACGTCAAGTCTAGTGTTTGTGACATTGCACCCACAGGGCTTAAGATGGCATCGACTTTTATTGGTAACTCTACTTCGATCCAGGAAATGTTTAGGAGGGTCAGCGAGCAGTTTACTGCTATGTTTAGGCGAAAGGCCTTTTTGCATTGGTACACAGGAGAAGGTATGGACGAGATGGAGTTCACCGAGGCAGAGAGCAATATGAATGATTTGGTTTCAGAGTACCAGCAGTACCAGGATGCGACTGTCGAGGAGGATGAAGAAGGTGAGTACGAGGAGGGAGTCGAAGATAACTATGAGGCTTAAAGAACATAGTAAAATCGATAAAGATCTGTTTCCTGCAGAACCTATAAAAACCATATTGATGAGAGCAAAACTTTTTTGCTTTCCTGATATTATCTACTATATTTCATCTCGGTTTGTTTCTTTATATGGTTGGAGGTAAAACTCTTTTATCTTGTACGTGCTTTTTATCATCATGAGTAATTGATATTTGTTGTTTGATTCATTTTGTGCAAATATTTAAGATGTGATTGTCCACATCTCCTTTCGCTCTATTTTTAGAACAAGATTGCACTTTGGTCTATTCTCAAAAATTAACTAATTGAAACACACTTTGATTTTTCAGACTCATCAGAATGTCCATTTTTCAGTCTCTTCCAGCCAGGTATGGGTCTGATCCGACCCGAACGTATCGGATTACTAAATTATGAACCTGGACTTGAACAGACCAGGTGCATAACCTGAACCAGAACTGAACCGGATTGGTCGGGCCGGGTCCTGAGTTCGGTTTGTTTATTTTTTTCCAGATGCAAACCCACATTGAAAAACACAGTATGACCCAAATAGCCCAGATGCAAACCATTATGAACAAAAAATTAGGGATGGGTAATGAGGCGGATTTGGGGCGGGGGAGCTCAAACTATCCCCATCCTCACCTAAGTTCCTATCTCCCAAACTTGCCCCAAAACCCTTTTAATTTTAACGGGGATCCCTAAATTTGCTCCACATTATAACACTAAAACCCATCCCCGCCCCATTTAACTTTTACTACACTACAATGAAAATAAAACATCATCCTATATGAATTTTTATTTTTGCTAAGCTATACCATTATCAAAGTCATCAAAATAAACTAAAACATAAGATATGAGTCCAAATGCTATGACTTAAATACATTAGCAAAGTCATTAAATAAGACAAGTGAGAGATAAGGTGAAGAAATGATTTTATCTCTAATTATTTAGGGGTATATAGGTACATGTATATAGCATGTGGTGGGGCGGAGTTAGGGATTTGTTGGACTTGTACTGTAGTGGCTTATTCCGCATCTCGAACTCAAGCTTCATCTTCGACCATCATACGACCACTCGACCTCGTCAATATACACGTGGCACATTTATGACACATTACGAGACAACTAAAGCTCTACTCATCATTTTCGACCTCTACATCAACAGTTCGAGTCAACAAGCACTCCGTCATTAATGAAGCCGTTACAAGACAGGAGATCAGACCGTTACACAATCAGTTCAAAGACTATCGAATCTATATTATAACGTCTATCATTAAGAATAATAATGGTCGTCAAATGGTCATATTATAAGACCTCTAAATAAGACCAGAGAGTTCCAAATGAAGGACGGATGAATTCTTACTCAAACTCTATATAAAACTACTCAGAACCTCATTTGTAATAGATAGCAATATACAATAAAATATCTCTCTTTCTAAATCCTCAAGAGAGGTAATGGTTTTTAACCTATTCAGAGGTTTTCCACGCTAAACTTTGTGTTAGCAATTACTCATCGTATATTAACGTTCTAATAATCTTTGGTGTAAAGACTAAGTTCGGATCACGAAATTAGGCAATTACATTTGGCGCCGTCTGTGGGAAACAAAGTTTTTTAATCACATTTATCAGAAACAACTAATTTTCTCTTCACAACATGACGCTTCCAGACCTTCCAGCACCAATTGGCCCAACAAAAGGAAGTGCCCTATTAGCAGAATTGCGAGCCACTCTATACTCCGAAACAGAAAGGTGAGCCGTTCTGGAACAACAGCTGGCGGGTATGCAAGATGCGTTAAAGGCTCTGCAGGGACAACAGATTGTAGCCTAGAAGAACAAAGGTGAACAGAAGGTGAATATTCGATCTAATCATATTCAGCCAGGGGTCAAGCTTGCCCAGATACAAGAAGTTCATAAAGAAGTTGACGGCGGTCTTGCTGGAGTCAGACAAGTAGAAGATCCACCCCGTGGAAAAGTTTATATTCCGGCACATGATCGACTAAGTGAAGGAAGTGGTGACCACAACCCTCGCGAAGAACGCATCCCACGCCAAACCATCACAGCTCGTCAGTATGTGACTCAGAAACATGTTGAAAGGCTTATCAAAGAATTGTTTGAATCCCAGGTTCAAACCGCTAAAGGCATTCACAACAGGTTATAGAAGAGCCCGATTGCTCAGGAACTATTAGATGGCGAAGTTCCCACCTGTTTCCATACCCCCAAAACCCGAAAATACAGGGGAAATGATCCCGTGGAGCACGCTTAAGAATTTCAGGATGCTTTAGGCTTGCATTCTGTGTAACTATTACCACCGTGATAAAACAGGTGGCTACCACAAAAATTGGAGTATATTTTTGTGGATGGAGATCATACAGATAGACACAAGCTTGTAACTCCAATTTTTGTAACTATTACCACCGTGATAGAACCACCAGTACAACAGCTCGCATAACAATTGCAGAAAACCACAGAGAACATTATAGAAAATTTTCAGAAAACCAGCTGCCAAGTGCAGAAACTACATAATATGTCAAAATTGGTAGAAACAAATAGGGCACCTACATTGGAACTTTTTTGCCCTCTACTGAGCGCAATGTTCTCATTCGATCAGTTTCTCGAAAATAGCAGTTATGTCTTTGCATGGACATTCTACGAAATGCCAGGCATTGATAAAAAATTGGCTTGCCACAAGCTTAGTTTAAAAGATAAAGTTGAGGCAGTCTAACAAAACCAGAGAACTTTAACACCAAGACTACGAGATGAGGTCAACACAGAGATTGATAAACTCATTGAAGTTGGTTTTATCCGAAAAGCCAACTACCCTAAATGGATCTCGAACATTGTAGCAGTTTCGAAGAAAAATGGCAAGATCAGAGTATGCGTGGATTTTACAGACCTCAGTAAACATACTTTAAAAGATAGTTTTCTAATTCCTATCAACAATCATCTGCTCGATTCCGCTGAGGGACACAAACTCTTATCCATGATCGACGCCGTGTCAGGGTACAACCAAATACCTCTATTACCCGAAGATCAAGAGAAAACAACTTTCATCATAGAGCATGGATTATATTGCTACAAGGTTATGCCTTTCGGCCTCAAGAACGCCGGAGCCACTTACCAAAGGCTGATGACACCGATGTTCAAAGACCATCTCGGAAAAAGAATAGAAGTTTACATTAATGATTTGCTGTGTAAAAGTCTCAAAAAGTAAAACCATTTTGCAGATTTACACACAACCTTCAAAATTCTTTGGTTCTACAAAATAAGACTAAATCCTGACAAATGATAATTCGGAGTCCAGTCAGGCAAATTCTTGGGATATTTGATTAGCAAGCAAGGTATCGAGGCTGACCCAGATTGTATTCGTGCATTGTTATCCATGCCTTCTCCGAAGACAAAGAAGGACGTACAAAACTTAAACGATAAGATATCGATAATAAATCATTTTGTTGTCTCCAAGTCTTCAGATTAGTGTCAATAGTTATTCGACCTACTGCGTGAAGGGACGAAGAAAAAATAACTTAA
Source organism: Kingdonia uniflora (assembly GCA_014058105.1). Taxonomy (NCBI): domain Eukaryota; kingdom Viridiplantae; phylum Streptophyta; class Magnoliopsida; order Ranunculales; family Circaeasteraceae; genus Kingdonia; species Kingdonia uniflora. The sequence goes on along the minus strand of JACGCM010001453.1, from coordinate 613,519 downwards.
AAAAAGATTTAGAGATCGAGTGGACCACAAATGTGAAGCATCGCTTCAGAAACTAAAATGCTATTTGGGAAAACCACCAGTAATGAGTACACCCAAGGAAGGCGAAGAGCTCACGATATATTTCGCCGTTACTGAGGAATCTCTAAGCTCAGTTTTTATCCGACTTGATAAAAAGATTGAGAAACCTGTCTACTTCATCAACAAGACTTTCACTCCAGTAGAAACACGGTAATACAAGCTCACTCAGTTCGGGTAATGACAAATTATTCCTTGCGCAAAATCTTGCCCGAACGAGAGAAATCTAGATAAGTCCAACAATGGTCAATCACTTGTAGAGAAAATAGGCATTGTGATTTCCTTGCTTATCTTGCAGGAGTCCTCGGAATAGAAGCTTAATATTTGAAGATCGAAGTAGTATCACTCCTAGTATTAACCTCATCAACTCAAATTTTGTTAATACTGGGGATGGTAAAGAGGTCGAAGACGATTGTAGATGACCTTTCCTCAAATACATCGGGACCTAAAATAAATTTGATGGCGAAATCCCCGAGGATACTAATGAAAGAAGACGTTTGCTGGACAATGCTAAACGATACGTCGTTGACAATAACCTCCTTTACAACAAGTCAGTTACAGGACCCTATCTCTAATGTTTGTCTGATAAGGAGGCCCAAACCTTCCTGCATGAACTTCACGAAGGTACTTGTGGATCCCATGCGGTAGGATGATCTTTAGCAAACTGAGCTCTTACTCAAGGAGTCTTTTGGCCTAAAATAAAAGCTCAAGCCATCGAATATACGAGCAAGTGTGATGCCTGCCAACGACATGGACCCAAAATTTGAGCTTCAGCCTTGGAACTCCATTATAGCAAAGTTATCTGGCCATTCAAAAGATGGGCCCTCGATATCGTGAGAGAATTCCTAACTACACCAGGAAAACGGAAGCATCTCTTAGTCGCACCAGACTACTTTACAAAATGGGCAGAAGCAGTTCCTTTGTGTCGAACGCGTGAATATATGGAAAACAATTCCAATACGGTTTGGCTACCTCCACCTCATCAGAATCGACAATGGACCTCAGTTTGTTGGCTCCAAGGTCATTGATTTCCTCAACCAGCATAACATCATCCACTCCCCTTCAAATCCGTATTACCAATAAGGAAATGGTTAGGTCGAAACCACCAATCGAACTATAGTCAACGAAATAAAAAAGTGCTTGACAAAAAAGAAGGGTAATTGGGTGTAAGAATTACCACGAGTTATGGGCATACCAAATAATACCTCGAGTATCGACTGGATGTATACTGTTCTTGTTGGCATACGGTACCGAAACAATCCTCCCCACTCAATATCATCACCCACTATGTAATCATACCATGACAGACGAAGAAAACGAATTCTAGTTGGCATGTAACATAAATTGGATTGAGGAAATAAGAGATAGAGGAGTTATGAACTTGGAAAGGTACCATCAGGCCTTTGCGTGATCATATAATAAATGAGTTTATCATAGAGACTTCGATATTAAAGATATCATCCTACAAGAGGTACCAAAACACAGAAAGGAACTTAATGCTGGAAACTCGCAGAAAATTGGGAAGGATATTTTATCATTGCTGGAAAAGCGGGCACGGCTTTTACGACCTTGCCATAAAAAATAGAGATCGAGTCCCTAATTTGTAGAACACGAGGAGATTGTAGTTATATCGCAGATAATAATCTATTACAGTGTACTGTTATACTATTTCTTTCTATTGTGTGCGTCGTTCTTACAACAATGAAATATTTATGTATGATTGACCTACATCAGAGTACTTTAAGCTATTTCATATAGTACTCTTCTACTATCTCTATTATTTTGTACGTCATTCTTACATCAATGAAATACTTATGTTTAATCGACCTACATCAGAGTACTTTCTACTATTTCATATAGTACTCTTCTACTATATCTTACATTTTTGTACGTCAAACTTACATCGATGAAATACTTTTGTTTGGTTGCCCTACATTACAATATTTTTCTACTATCTTATATAAGCACTTTTATATATAGAACACATTTCTAATGTCACAGGTTACCAGTGGGTTTACCCCATTTTACTATTACAGATCGTTTGTTTCTTCGGCCAATTTAATCATCTATTATATTACAGATCATTTGTTGCTTTTACCAATCTGATCTTCTATTATACTACAGATCGTTTATTGCTTCAGCCAATTCGATATTATATTACACTGTAGATCATTTATTGCTTCAGCCAATTCGATATTCTATTACACTGTAAATCGTTTATTGCTTCAGCCAATTTGATCTTCTCTTACATAACAGGTCGCTTATTACTTTCAACAATTCGATCTTTTGTCATACCACAGGTTGGCTATTGGTTCCACAATATGGCTAACATATGATAGACTTCTACACCACAATTTGTTCATCAAAAGGTCTGTACAAATACGTGCGGGTAACTAATTCTACTATCAGTCAAATTTTACTGCAGCACAACCTTTATACTCTATCTACTATATTTTAGTTGGTATAGTTCAAATAATCCCTTTTTACAATAATAACCACGCTTCCTCAATCGTTCAAACTATCAGACAACACATCACACACGAACTTTCCCCACACCCTAAAAGTCACAGACACATTAGCTCTGGTACCCTCCCTGTAACAATTTATTTTTCTTCTTTAAGCTTACTCTTAGTAAAAGCACCAATCTTCGACATAATGCGCTCCAAATATTCAGTTCGCACTAGCTGCATGTCGCACTGTACACCATTTGCGATCAGGTTGTCGTAAACTGTGTCTCTTTCTTTTTTAATCTCTTGAACTCGGACAAAAAAAGGAAAGCACTGCCATCATCTCTATGTCATGCATGTCACTTGCCTCGCGCTTCACCTTATCAAGAACAACGAGCTCTATAATTTTCCCCTTACTTCATTCAGCATCGTTTCCAAAGTTTTACAGCGATCTTCCATTGCCCATTTTTTATCCACATAAGCTTTGCTACGAGCTTCTATTACCGTCATGATTTGGTCTATTTCTCCCAACAAAGCCATTGATTCCACCATAGCAAACTGATTATGATCCCTCACTACAACTTCTGCGTCAAGATTTTGTTCAGCCGTCAAAAGATTCACCTCCAACTTGTCTTCGCATTGATTAATTCCCCAATTTTCATTTTGGTACCCCAAGTCGTTTAACTCCAACACTTGGATTGCATCCTCTAAAGTTTCTATCTTAAGCCAATGCCTTTTTATTAGTTCATTCTGTTCGTTGTTGGCTTCTTCTAACTCTTTTACCCTAATATTAGCCGCATACCACAATCTTTCAAACTTTTGTGCATTCCCATCTGTCTCCCTCACAACAACTCCTATATCAGCTATTTCTGCTTCAAGCGTATTTATCTAAACTTGCAAGTCTTTAACACAATCTTCTTCTTCTTCTTCAGCACCGTCAATAACTCTGTAATTTTTATTCGCGCAGGTATGAGTTCGCTTCCTGATGGGTTATTCTTTCCGAAATGTTACCAGCATGACGTTGAACTTTTTCAATATCCAACTCTTTTTTCTTTACAACCTCCTTTAGTTCTTCTATTTTTTCAGCTCAATGGCTAGTTCAGCCTCCTTATCTTCCAGTTGTTCGGTTAAACGAACTACTTTACTTTGCTCTTCAGTTACTCTCACCTCCATTTTTTAATTTAATTTAGATGTACATTTTAGGACTTCCTGATGAAATTTAGATCGGTATTCAATTTTTCATTCAACACACGCAATGCTTTACACTGGCTTTGAACCTCTGCCAGTTCCCCCTACAGTAATAGTTAACTTTCATATACATACCAGTTTGTGTATCAAAACAGTTTACATATCACAGTTAACAATTTTACTCAACAATCTAATACTTGAGTCATATCGATCCACATCTGTACTTATATCTATATTATCATCACAAAGGATAAATTTTAGTTATCATCAAAACAGTGTACAAACATCTATTACATATGCAAGTTAGTTAGAAATTTAACTACTTTACTTTTGCTTCCTCGAGCTATGAGAGGACTGCCCCCTATCTCACGAACTCCTTGACCTATTTACCTGTATGTCTAAAGGAACTATAAAGGTCACCACCTCCTGCTGACGTTGCTTTCACCGTGACTGAGGTATTAGGCTCTCGAACTCCTCCTCATCCTCTTCCGACAAATTTTCTCTCGATCTAGGAGTTGGTTTTTTAATAACCTTTTCCTCATCATCTTTTGTAAACCATATATTTTTAGCTTTTTCGTTCGCTATTTCAAAATCTTTCCCATAATCTATCACATACTTCCTAAATTCATTCTCTACCCTCGCCGGCTCCCCTCCATAAAACTCAATCACATTTTTTATATGACGTTCATGGTCCGTTCGAGCGGCGACCTTTGCTCGTGACGGATACAAGTGCTCTCTCAATTGCATATGCACCCTGTACAGATGCTTACACATTTCCTTCTGCAATACACCTAATGCTCTCAAATCACCTTTTACCTTCTTTCTAACAGCTGTTTCTTTTGTCAATTGATTTGCCAAAGATATTTTTTACTCTATACTTAGCGTCAGCACGTTTTGCAACTCTTTTAACTCACCCTCTAATTTCCTTTGCACTTCTGTGTGCTCTATTCTTAATTTGAAAAATGCAATCCTCATTACTTTTCGATCCTGCATAAAGCCAAGAACATCAGGTAAAAGTCTTATATCACCCCATATAACAGACACACCAGCTCGAGTTGAGTATTTTCTTGCCTCTACACTATGACGATTATGTACTTCTTGAGCTAAAAACATAACAGGAGCTCTACGTAAGTGTTTTTAAACCCCGCTCACTATCTACTTTAGTCTCAAAATACAGTGTCAGAGTTACCAAAAGTTTCTGACACCTAGCTTTATCACTCGGGTCAATAAAACAAATCAAGTCTTTCGATTTTCGTACTAACGCCCCCCTCCCATCTTCTGTTCTTAAAGCCTCACCCCTTTCTATTTTTATCTTAACATATCTACACTGAAGATCATATAATTCTCTAAAGTTTTTCTCTGAATTAGACTTAAACTGCCTTTTCTCATACTCAGTTTTATGTAGTACCTATTGAATACGAGTCATAGAATCCCTCGTTCTAATCAACGATCTCTCTAGAGTGGAAACAATTTTTCTCAACCGCTCTACCTCATGCACAGATTACATAATTTTTGTTATCATACAAACATTCAAACAGATAACCATAAAAAGATGTCTATCAAACTTAACAGTTTTGGAACTCAATCTCATCAAAGTTAAGACAAAACAACATAGTTTGAAATTGAATACTACAACTGATAAAATATTTTTGCTAGTCTCTACCTCAGATGGAGGATCCACTTCACTACTAGCAGCTCGGACTTGTTCAGTTTGAGAGGCATGAACATTGGCTTGAGCAACAATATCTTTTACCAGTTCATCTTCTGTATCTGAAGCAAAGACTATCTCCTTGTACCTACCAGTTCGGCCCAGATTGATATCAGCTGCAGTCAACCCAAAGTAGCGATAAGATTAAATCAGATGGTCTCTTTCTACTCGTATCTCTATGAATGCTTGTGAGACAGTCTCTTCGCACTCAGATAACTTTACATACCGTACTTCAGCTGCCTTCAGCTCTTTGGCCTTACTATCTTTCTCCTTCTTGAGCTTCTCTTCGAGTTCCTTTATTCAAGATGATTGTACATCGATCCTTTGCGCAAGCTCTCCAAACTCCTGGTTCATCTTCTTAATAAAACTTGCAGCCCCCTTCACCAGCATCGAGAGCTGCCAATACAGGAAACAAGATAAGACATACAAATATATCGATCACAATACAAATAATAGAGAGTATCACGAAATCTTATCCACCTCAAAAGGAGCGACCTCTTTCACCACTTGCTCCTCAACTGTACCATCAACAGTGATAACTCGTCGTTAAGTCTTATAAAAAATAACCTACTCAATAGATATATAATATAAGGATAACTAGGGTGTCAATCCATAGGGAGGTAAGAATTTTTAGGTAAAACAAGATACTTGGGAAGGGGTTTTGTAAAGATTAAAGAACTAAAAAATAATCAACAATTAATTTTGAGAGATAATAAAAGTAAAACGATCAAGGGTTAAAGCTCCACAACCATGATGTGATCAATAAAAGAACACCTCCTTTCTTTAAACATGTTTGATAATAAGAAATTAATACAACCAATTTAGACGCTAGCCTAAATTATGAAAATTAATTATCCTATATTTAGAGAAACAATAATATATCAACTCCATATTTTCTTCATGTAAAATAAATAACGATGAGCAAAACTTTAAATAATCCCTCCTCTCGAAGAAGATGTAAATAATTTTATACTCACGATGTCAATGAATCCCTTCTCTCGAAGTGGACTCAAATCTTAACGCTTCAAAACAAGAAGCGATAATCATACACAAATTGACAAATCACTATCTCTAGAAAATTTGTTTTATTCATGATAATTATTAATCTCCGCAAATATCAACCCTCGCTAGAGGTGTTGATTTTATTGGAAATGGGAGATCTTTAGATAAATTCTCTCAAACTACAAGCAATTCATGATAAATATAGAGATTATTCTATCTAACCATCACCATGGTGGCTTCATCTCTCCCCTTGATACGGAGATTAGCCTACCATGATTAAAATTAAACTAAGAAAATAATTAACATCTAACATCATCAATTAAACAAGCAATAAGAATTAACCTATAAGCATAAAAGTAAAACCAAAGGAAAGGAAAGAGATGCAAACTCAGATCTGAAAAATCCTCCAAAATCAACCCTAAAATGAAATTATGAACTAGGGTGTAGGTCTGGCTACTAGGAGTCTTTTTCAAGTATTTATTGGAAAACCCTAATATTAGATTTATCCAATCTTGTCGTGTTGGAGTATTTTTACAGGTTATCTGACGTGTGGTAAAAATCTTATTTTTTTTTGGAAGCTTCCTTTTCTTATCCTTTAAATGCTCGTAAAATATCACGTAAATCGGAGATGATTTAATCTATTTGCTCCGTGATCTCCTAGAACCTCTCACAAAATTTTAGCATTTAGGATATCTTTTATCAGGATATTTATTGTTGGTTAATTGTCTTAGAGGTTGATCGTCGACTACTGGAGATGCTTCTACTTGTATTTGGTCAAATATGGCTACCTCAAATGTACTTCAAGAGATGGATGTCAGTTGGCTGACAGTCTTTTTGCTAAAGTACTTCGAACCTGCATTTTTGCTATAATTTGACACTTTTCTCATCATCTGATCTCCAATACCTTTATTAACCTGAAAAGATAATAACATGATATAATTAGATGATTAAGGTCTTAAGACGATCAAAAGAGTATGTCAAAGAGGTCTAAATAAGATACATAAATGTACCTATCAAACAATAAGTTTATTGCCCTCTTTTCCTTGGGCCACCACCACAGTAGAAGGAGAAGCTTCTGGCGCTGGCATTTTTAGCCTCCAAAACTTCTAACTCATGCTCGTACTTTTAGGCTCAGGCAGAGGGGCATCAGTCAATCCCTCTACATGAAGAATGGTCTTCTTCTTCTCAGCCATAGCTCGATTCTTGTGAGCACACTACACTTTGAGGGCTCTGGAATCTACCTTTCTATCCCTTCGGATATTCAACTCACCAAGCACTTGATTCAACTCGACCTGCTCAAGGGATACACAGTTGAACAAGCTCGTGTTATCAAAAAAAATTAGGATCGAGACCTGAAAAAAAATCAAGAAAATGTTTAGCAGCTCAAAGGCAACCTCAAAGTTGGTCAGGCTGGCATTTGTTACTTACCTGGATTATAATATTTATGGTTCAGGACGAGCGCTGGTTCATCTGGAGCCTGCATTCAATTGCACCCTGCCCATACAAGGTGGTTATTTCATGGTCTACCAGCAGATAACCACTATTACGACTTTTGAGGAACTTAATTCTATAAATGTTAGTACGCCACCTGCTACGAACTACTTGGCAGTTCTACGCTTTCTCCACTTCGCATTCAAAGCCTCACACACCCTCATAATTTCAAATGCATTGCTATTCAATTGGGCAGGGTAGCACTGCAATGCATTCATAATCCATTTATGAAAAAAGGTCAGATGGATCTTCTGGCCATATACAACCTGGTTTAAATAGTACAAAAAACCATCATTCGGGCCTGCCATCCCCGCCCTATTATAGTACGTACGTTCTGCATCTTCACTAATACCTTTTTTTTTTTTCCAGATATCCTGGCTGGGAACTTGGTAGTATACCCCTTCTTCCCTTTTCCATGGTACTAAAGTGCTAAACCACCGGCCTTCCTCCATCACAAAATTTCCTCACTCTCCTTTTAACTTCTTCTTAAATTTCAAAAATTCTTTCTCTACATCTACTCTTTCAGGATATATGAAAAATGACTTGCCTTTTACCCCTATATCATCTTCCCCTACAACATTATTTACTTCACTGGGTTCTCCAAACTCTATATCTACAGTAAGTTCCCTCCTATCTATAGTCTCTTCCATACCGCTGCAATCGTCCTTCCTACCTAGAGATGATGTTTCCTCTAAATTAGATGACACTATAAATTTACTCATGGGCTTTACATTTTTTGAACGCATACTGGACCTATAAGTGTACATAATCTTTTACCATTTTCTATACTCTATGATTCAACACTTACACAATTGCATGTTATACCATACACACAGCGGAAACAAACCCCACTTATACTTTTTACCCAGTCAAAGCATTCATTTTTAAAACTTTCCAAAACAACAGAAAATCATTTTTAACTTTCCCTCTTCTTCTCCAAAAAATAAATTTCTCTCTCTAGCTTTTGTTACTATACCCAAGGCTTTTGTACACAGTAAACAAAATACAGACAAACAATCATCTCTTAGCCCCTACATTCCTAAATATGACATCCCCAAATCACTTACAAACAAAGGCGATAACTAAATAAATTCATACACAGAATACCAGATAATATAATCAAAACAGAGGAATATAAGTCACTAACTTGTCTTAGAAGATCCAAAATCTTCTACTTTCCCAACAACTTTTACATAGCGTGATTGGTTACGTTGTTTCTCCAATACAGTTCTATCACTAGACGAAGCTTTCTCAACGAGATTATACTCAGAACTCAAATGTTTCCTTTCTTTAGAGACACTGGTTATACCACTTTTTTTCCCTCTATAATTGTAGATAATTTATGAGGGAAAGAGAGATGAGTTTTTATACTCTCCTTCGGTTTATGAAACGATTGCTCTTTCAGACATATGTCGTTCACCTCTACTGCCCCTCCATGTCTTTTCGTTTCACAACATCATCATAACTTCTGTGATAACGCCTATTGTTATTACGTTTGTCTCTATCTTAAGCCATTAAACAATTCCTTCTCTCTCTCCCAAAACAATCTAAACGATCCATCACTCTACTTTTATACTCAAAACAAGATCATACTACAATATACGTCATTCCTAAAATAGCTAAATATTTAAAAATTGAAATTATATGCACAACTGTTACAATCAGACAGCTGTAATCCCCAATATTTGCCACAGGAGCAGTTCAACAAACACATTAATCTTATTTTTTCTAGTTTGCAGATTTATTCTGTATTATTCTACATTCAACAAATTAACAAAATAAGAACACTATAATAAATTACTTATTTATTTTGAGCTCATAAAGTTTGAGCTTACATTAACATGTAGTTACCTTTAAAGCAGCCTGGTTGATTTACTTCACCACATGGAATTATCTCCCATCCTGCTGCTCTCTTATCCTCTTTAGCCAGTTTATCCTATGCGATCTCTCAAAAAGCTTCTTCTTGCAAAGTGGCATCCAGTAGCAACTCACGGAATACATCACACCAAAAAAAATTGATTTTACTCCGCACGTCTTCCTTCGTTATCTAGCCTGCCTAACTTCAACGGCCATTCGAGTAGCACGACATTATAAGGCAGCAGACAAAAGTAGCGTTCACGAAGTTTAGCCACTTTTATGTTTAACATACTTTCCGCTGCATGACGAACACGCCGAGAATTTGTCCTCACCATGATAACTTCCAATCGACCAATAACAAGTTTTTCTACAAAATATATAAGGCATACCATCAACGGATTAACATCTTATATAACCAGCACGAAGATCTATTCTCACCACTAATATCGCCCATCCAATAGATGTTACGGGAAAATATATTTTACAAGAACAAAATTGTGGGAAAAAGGATATCAGCAGATTCCTGAGTATATTTTGACAGCCAGTACTTTCTATTCTACAGAAGGAAAAGTACATAAGATGAGGATTAGGGAGTCAAAGAAACACTTGGTTAATCACAACTTCAACAACAAACCATAGTACTATTTATACTGTTATTAACATTAAAGACGACTCTCCAAATTCCCAATATTAGAAGAAATTCTAATGTAACAATATTGACCATAACCATTGGTTCTAGGAAACCCAATAGCCACAAACAAATATTCATGAAGACATATTGGAAATGATTCCCTGGTATTAATTACAGTATTAATGAAGCTTCTCAGCCAACACCACTCGCCCACAATGTTTATTGTGCTCTTGGTTGAGAGGGGGTGGTTGTAGTGGCTCATTCTGCTTCTTGAACTCAAGCTTCATCTTCGACCATCATACGACCACTCGATCTCGTTGACATACACGTGGAAAATTTATGGCACATTATGAAACAACTAAAGTTTTACTCATCATTTTTGACCTCTACATCAACAGTTCGAGTCAACAAGCACTCCGTCATTAATGAAGCCGTTACAAGACAGTCATACTGTTATACAATCAGTTCGAAGACTATTAAATCTATATTGTAACGTCCATCATTAAAAATAATAATGGTTGTCCAACAATCATATTATAAGGCCTATAAATAAGACTAGAGAGTTCCAGATGAAGGACGGATGAATTCTTACTCGAACTCTATACAAAACTACTTAGAACCTCCTTTGTAATAGCTAGCAATCTGTAATAAATCTCTCTCTCATTCTAAATCCTCAAGAGAGGTCGTGGTTTTTAACCTATTCAGAGGTTTTCCATGCTAAACTTTATGCTAGCAATTACTTATCGTATATTAACGTTCTAATTATCTTTGGCGTAAAGACTAAGTTCAGATCACGAAATTAGGCTATTATATGCGCAATACCTGTTCTGATCCCCGACAAATTTTTTGAGGTACTCCCCATACCCGCCCCCAAACATGGTAAGCTCGTCCCAAATCCTCCCCATTCAGAGCGGAGAAAATTGTCATCTCTACAAAAAAAAATCATTATGACCAAATCCATGTACGACCTCCTGTTAGAGAAAAGATATTCCAAAAACAAGAATAGTACACCCACGGTTTAGGTCCTGACTCTTTACATAAATGAGTACCTTATTTTGGTTTAAAGTTTGGGGGACCTCTGCAATATCTATGCAAATTATCTTCATTATATACGACCCTCACGTATGAAAAATGTAGGTATCCCCTGTTCAGAATAATACTTAAGCATGATATAGATACTTCACCTCTTCAAGCACACAACATAACTCAGTGATACAAGAAAGCAGCAAGCAAAACATAACTCTGTGATACAAGAAAGCAGCAAGCAAAACATAACCCTATTCAGAATAATACTCAACCATGATATAAATACTTCAATCATAAAACACAACTCAGTCATACATGAAGGGCAGAACACAAAACATAACTTAAATATGTAATTTCATAGTTCACACAGACAAATTGGTTCTATATAAATAAATATAAAAAACCAAATTGTGCAGCAATGACAATTGACAAAACAGTAACATCGTCATTAAAATAAAACTAAGAATAACATACAAGCATCCACCCCGCAAGCACAAATTTAAGTTGAGGATGAAAGGTAACCCAAATCTGGGAGTTGACATCTTCTAATATCAACAAAAGAAGTAAATATACAAGTCAGATTTGTGAAAGGTAACCTAAATCACCAAAAATAGTAGTTGGGAGCTAGCTACAGTATTTTAAGCATTAAGATCAGATGCATATTGTTACTCTATTTCAAGATTAACCTTCAATTTTATGATTATAGCACTAATAACTCACACTTTTTATTATTATAATCTATAACCTGCAATAACGGTGATTTCTTAAAATTAAGTAACATGTAATTACTAACAAGGGTAAACAATTGTAAACCAACTCACCATTGGGGGATCAAAAACTTGGTGTAGTGAAATCAAATGATACCATTGGTATGGATATTAAGTGCCAAAACAAAGCGATCCAGAACTCTACTTTATTCTCCTATACAAAAAGAAAAAAATAATTTAATGTTAACGTAACAATAACAAAATGTAATTAAAATGTAATATGCTCAACAATAATATTATATTAAACTTACCACAACCATAAATTTAATGATGCCTTAATTTGGAGTGAAATCATCAACTGATATTGATGCAAATCCCTTAAAAGATGCTAAGAAATTAACAAAAAATTAAGAGGTGCGTTGGATTTTCCATCTATACCAGCACTACTCAATGTTTTAACTTCCGATTCACGAGCATACATGTTAATAAGTCGTATAGATGTTATTGGCTGTGCCCAATTATTGCACCAAGTTAAGGTAGGTAGGACCTAGTGTTACTCTTTATTAGGGTTTGAGGGTATAATGGGAGGACAACTCAAACCCTATCTAGTTAAACAGAGGGGAAGTCCCTCTTAGAGGCCACAACACAACAAATCATCCCATTGAGGTTTGCAGCCAATCCAAGGTAAGACTCCACTCAAGAACACAAGATTTTCATAGAGCAGGAGAAGATGATAGTATATTATGTTTTCCATATCCTATATTGATCATAATAATTGTATGAATTTATATAATTGGTATCAGTCGCTAGGATACAAACTACTACGATTAATTATTGACGCTTAAGGAGAAAGAAACGAAATTGTTGTTAGAAGGTGTAGTTCTTTCTCTGTACTTTATTGTTGTTTCATGTTCAACATGAGAGTAAATTTTAAGTCTTTATGTCTATTAAGTCTCTCTCTTTCTCTTACGAATTAACAAATCAATCACTCCCCAAATTTTTTTAGGGTTCCTCTATCTCTCTTTCTCAAATTGCACAAATTATCAGACTTAAATTATTCCCTTAAATCTTGTGGAGTTCAGGGTTTTTTAAATCGAATTAAGTAGAGATTAAAGGGTTTTCTAAACAGTTTTGAGAAGAGCAGAAGAGGAGATTGGGGAAATCTTTCTTGGTGTGATTGGTCTCTATAAATTGAAGAAGACGGGGATAGATCAAAGTACCCTAGCTGCCTTTAGAGGGTGATCGCCACAACTATTTTAAGTAATTTGATTATGGGATTAGAAACCATATGTTTCAATTCCAATCTACTCTCTCAATACTCAAGTTTTGAATTGACCTTTCTTTTTATTTTGAGGGTTTAAATCTCATTTTTCAATCATCACCACCA